>CM021109.1:229947323-230311943 GCA_007115665.2 Sequoiadendron giganteum | reverse complement strand
TAACAAAACTATTTCCTTCTTTAGCCTAGAATTCTCTACCCCTACCTGTTTTAGGAAATAACATATTTCCATCCATTTTTTCAACATTGGGGGAATATGGACTTGGAACCACTCCATCTTGGTTGGCTCTGTTTTTATTTCCTTTGATTCCATTTGTGGCTTTATGTTAATTTCTTGCGAGTCTTTTTTGATTTCAACAGTCCTACTTAAAGCTGTTGAGTTCATCTTTCTATGTTTCTTGTTTTTCTACAAATTCTTGGAGAGTTTGCGTTAAATTATTAGTTAGACCTTTAATTTGTTTGTCTTTTTCAGAAAAAATGTCAAATACCATTTACCTTCCTCATTCCATTGTTGCACCTAAAATTGAAACTCTCCAATAATCTTATCTTTTTTCTCTAACTGAGCCTTTAAAGCTATGATTTCTTGATCCCTTTTCTTCAAAATTGCAGTTTGTACATCTATTTCCTCTTATTGCTGATTTATTTGTTCTTCATTTTTGTAGGCTAGATTTTAACTAAACATTTTCTGTTTTCAACTCATCTAATTTTGCTTGCATATTATCAAAACTTTCAATTTGTATATTAGAACAAAGAGGAGAAACAAAAGCTTCTGCATTTTCATCAATCACATTTTCTTTATCATGCACCTCTAGTGGGTCTGGTTCAATATCACTAGCAATTGGGAAAGGGAAATTTTCACTTAGGTGAGCCACATCACCTTCCTATGTTTCCATTGGTTGGTGAAAAGGAGAAAATGATTCTAGGGGTTCATCCTCAATAATTACAACATTGGAAGTTGTTTCCTTATTTCTTCTTGTTGTCCTATCTCAAATGACACATTTTCCTTTTCAGATTCACCAAGCTAGGTAGATTCCACATATGGTTGGGCCTCTTTTTCATATGATTGTGTAATAGTTTCCTGGGGCTACCTACTCTGTCATTTCTTTTTAGGGATATGTGGCTGATCAGAAGCCACAACATAAGTAATCTCATAAGACAATCTCTTGCTTCTTCTCAAAGGGGAAGGCTTGTGTTCCTCTATTCTATGTCCCTTTCCCTTTTTACGGGGACAAGCAGTCTCATCTTCCGACTCTTCTAGGTCCATAAGTGCATTAGGTATTGCTACCTCATTAATTGTCACTATTATAAGTGGACTGCTTGGATCATCATATTCAGATTTGTGGTTTTTCCACCCAAAAATTCAGCTAGGTAACCATTTATGTGAATAGTATTAATCCGTTTTGGTTTCCTTCCTGGTGTTTTGATGCACAACTGTTTAAGGGTATGCAAAGGAATTCTCTCCTCTACAAATGTTTGTTCTATTGGGTGAATTTCTATTGAATAAACTGGATACTGAGAGGGGGAGGGGGTGAATCAGTATCCACACAAACTTATTAAACAAACACTTGAAAATTTATTGCAACATAGAAAAAATTAAAGTTATAGTCTAGCATTAAGTTCCATAACACATGAACACCATATTTTACATGGAAACCCAATGAGGGAAAAACCACATTGAGGATTAACTGACAATATATAAAGTTATATCAAAACTGGCTCACTGCTTATAAGGACTTACTGTCCAAAATGGAGGCTCACTACCTACAGAAATAAGTAAACAAAAATGACTAACCACCAGGGTTGAACTAAGAAGTTACACCACATTTACAGGTTCAGTTCCTTTGATGCTCATAGTATTTACATGATCTAATATTTAACCACTGTTCGTACACTTCTCTCTTACACACACTTCTTCTTCTTTTCACATTCGTATTCACTGCCCAACTATATCACTTCTCTTTATTTGCTTCATCTTCTTCTCATCATATACATACATATCTTCTAACCATCTTATATATGCTCGATATATCTGTATGCATTGATTAGGTTGGATTGATTAAAACATATTTTCAAGTCAGCTTCATATCAAAAGTATTTCACCCGTGTCATGCAACATTATGCTGACCAAGATTAACTTAATACCAAAATTAAATCTCAAGAACCGATGCCAACGTATCACCCAATCACATGACCATACACAATTCCAACCATTATAAGACTTTTCCAAAACCACAAATCATATTGATTACCGAAGGAGATATCTAGACCAACATACTAGAGATACCAGATCAAATACCATATAGGGTAAGTGTGATCTTCACACTGGTACAAGGTACCAAACCAACATGGTGAAATCAATGACAATATATGACAAAATTCCAACAATCTTCCCCTTTGTCATTGATGGCAACATGTACAAAAATTTTGATTCAAAATTCTCCTTATTCTCCCCCTTTCAAAAAATCCCAAAATTCTCCAAGATTTCTCCAAATCTCTCCCCCTTTTCACATCAATGGAAAAGGGTGCCAAAAAGATAAAAAGACATGGTGACATCCAATATTTGAAGATAATCATTCAAAATTTCAAAAACTTTAAAACTTTCAAGCATCCGATTTCTCAAACCAAAAAGACTGTTTTCACCTAGAACACCTTTGTGTACCTTTCTTTGATCACTAGAAGCAATTTCTTCCATTCTAGTATTGCAGAATTTATTCTTGCACACACACTATCCCATACAACCAACAATGTGAAGGAGGATGACCAATCTGTGGATGAACATTATTTCTCATAGTCTTCTACATCAGAGAGTATTCTGAAAAATATGATCTAATCAAACCTCAACAATATCCTTAAGAAGCCAAAAAAAATTCACTACATCATCCCTTTTCATCTACACAATGATCATTTCAGCCTGAATTTCACCAATTCTTAGTCTTTGATTCCCTTCTTTTTCCTCAAAAATATCAAATTTCTTTCCAATGCTGTTTACTACAGCTTCTATTGCTTCAATTCTGCTTCAAAAGTTGTCAACTGCAGCAGGCCACTAGAGACAATACTTGTATATGTCTATCATTGCTTTCATGCATTTCTTTGTCTCTACAATCAATTCAGATATCCTTTACTTTTCTTTTGAACACCTCATTTCAACTAAAGCTTCCAACTTACCTCCTCTCGGATCTTCAAGTAACATTCTCTCTTCAACTATTTCAACTAAATTTTCAAGTAAATAATCAGAAACAACAGATACATCAATACCTTTACAAAGTAGATATTCAACCAAAGCATCATCAATTTTAAGTCTATCAACAGGTGAGGCCGTACTCCATACATCACCAAATTTCTTCATTTTTCCTTGTATTATCATGGACCAGATGCTTTTTGGATTGGAAGATTCAGATCCAGCTAGAGATTCTTCTTCTTCTTTCTTTTCTTTAGGAATAACGATGACATCTTCAGAGACAAATTTTCTTTTCTTCAATTCTGAAGGGGAATCACCAGTAACTTCTTCCAATTCCTTCATCCCGAAGGAAGAACCTTCCTCAAATCGACTTAACCTAGTTTCACTGGAGCTCATTACATTCTACAACGATAAGAAAAAGTCTTTGCACGCACTTGATTTATCCTCCAAGATTTCCAAGTGCCTATGTACCTGTTTTGCAACGGGAATCCTCAATTCCCATTCCACTTCTTTCTTTCTCGGTAGTGATTTCAGAAAATAAAACACCAGACATATAAGAAAGGACCCAAAATATAATGGGTATCCATCTCCCAGTGTCATTTGTATATTCTCGATAAGATTTTCAAGGATTAGCTTACATAGATCAAATTGTATATTCTCTTTTACCATTTTATGCGCCAAATGAAATGCAATGGCCGAAGTGGAGCCTTCATGATTTCTGAAAAATATTTTATAATAAATGTCATATGAAACATACCTAACCGAGGCATCACCAATAGTATCGATCAACAGAGCTCAAAGATCTTTGCCAACCGCTATCAATTCCTCCAATTGTATTTTATAGTTTTTCATCTAGGAAGTTCTCCAATGCCACACAATTTGGTAACCGCTTCGATTGCTTCCTTCAAAATGAGATAGGATTTGTCCAATTCAATACTGCCATCCTTAAATTTTCTTAGAAGGAACATGATAAATTCTTTTTTGGTAAACTAGGGGAATTATCCTCATATATCCAAACCTAGGGTTTGTATGTTCAACAAGTCATTCGGTTCCAACCCTAATTCCAATTTCTTTATTTTTTGATGACCAAACTCATCCATCTCAACTCCTTTCAACTTCAGAGGGGTATTCCTTTTAGAAATTTCCATTATAGCTCTCAAAATTTAAAAAGAAAAATTCTTCAGTTACCCTTCCTTTGCTACCGTGAGATGGGAAATTTTTGTCTCCTATATCAAATATCCATAATGATTTCTTCGAAGGTCTTCAAATCACTTTAGAGATGCTTCGAGAAAGTTCCAAGCGCTCTACAAATTCTTCGAATGCATTTGACGATCAAAATGATTTGCAATATTTCCTTTATATTTCATCATTTTGCCCTAATTTGCATTAATTGCAAAAAGTTGACAAACTTCTCTTCAATTAAACCGAGAAATCCTAATTTGCTCTGCAAAAGAACATGCTTGCATCTTTTCTTTCAATTTCTTTTGCATCACTTTTTTCTTGTCAGTCTTCATAATATAACCACGTGCCAACACCTAACACACTGTATTTTTGGGGGTTTGATTGAATTTTTGATAAAGCTCCCCCTAAGACCAAGCTAGGTCTAGTTCTCAGAGGATTCGTCTACACCAGATGATGGTACATATGCATCAATAGAATTTGATCCTTCTTTCTTCTTCCATACATTTCTCATTTCCTGGTTAACCTCTTCCTTATCAATCTTTTCCACCAGAGTAGATTGCTTCCCTTTTCTATTTTTGCACACCTTTGAGATATGTCCTGGTTTCTTGCAATAGTAACAGACTATATTTCTTTGTCCTATCTGATTTCCATTCATCCCTTTTCTGCATTGATTTGATTTGTGTCTAAACATGTTATAGGTATAACAATAACCATTGAACCTATTTATCATCATTACTGAAGATCTGCATTCAATAGCTTTATGTCCTATCTTTTTGCATGAAAAATATTGTCTAGAGAAGGGACCCAAAAATTGATTCAACCTACTCCTATATTCAGTTGCCTTATGACCAAACTTCTTACATGAAAAACAAAAACCATTGAATGATGAGTACCTTTGTGTATTTGGTTGTCTAATAGGTAGTTTCTTTCCAGAATTTATTTTTTGCTTTTTTTTTTCTTGAGTCCTCTGATTATTTACTGTATTTGAATTCTGTATTTTTCCATCAGCTTCATTACCTAAGCCACTTTTTTCTTTAGAAGGTTTTTGTCTTGCTATCAATTCATCAAGCTTAGTAGAGCTTGTATTGAAATCCTCTTCACAAAGTTTTTCTTTCTCAAGTTTTTCCTTTAGATTCATCACTTCTTGTTCAAGCCTACGATAAACATCAGCTTTGCTTTGTATCACTGTTTTCAAACATTCTTCATCTTTCTTCTTTTCATCTATTTTCAATTTCAATCTAGTATTCTCATCATTTTCTTGCTTCAACTCCTCACTCACTTCTCTATATCTTTCCTTGAATTTCTTTAACTGCTCTCTTAATTTATGGATACAATCATTTTCTTCATCAAGATTTTCCTTCAGGTCTCTGTTTTCAATTTCAACCTTATCAAGATCTTCAAGGACAGTCTGAAGTTCTTCTTTATCCATTTGTTCAATCTGCAGGATCTCCCTCAAGCTGTTAAACTTCTCCAGAGGAACCAAAGCTCTGATACCAATTGTTGAATAAACCGGATACTGAGGGGGGGTGAATCAGTATCCACACAAACTTATTGAACAAACACTTAAAACTTTATTGTAGAATAGAAAAAAATAAAGTTATAGTCTATCATTAAGTTCCATAACACATGAACACCATATTTTACGTGGAAAACCTAATGAGGGAAAAACCACGGTGAAGATTAACTCACAATATATAAAGTCATATCAAAATCGGCTCATTGCCACATACAAAAGCTCACTGCTTACAAGGAATTAATATCCAAAATGGAGGCTCATTTCCTACATAAATAAGTAAAAAAAAATGGCTAACCGCTAGAGTTGAACTGAGAAGTTACACCACATGTGTAGGTTCAGTTCCTTTGATGCTTAGAGTATCTACATGATCTAATCTTTAACCATTGTTCAGACATTTCGCTCTTACACACACTTCTTCTTCTTTTCGCATTCGCATTCATTGCCCAAATATATCACTTCTCTTTCTTTGCTTCATCTTCTTCTCATCACATAAATACACATCTTCCATCTTATATATATATCTGATATATTTGTATGCATTGATTAGGTCAACTTGATTAAAACATATTTTCAAGTCGGCTTCATATGAAAATTATTTCACTCGTGTCATGCAACATTATGTCAGCGAATATTAACTTAATACCAAAATGCAATCTCAAGAACTGATGTGAGCGCACCACCCAATCACATGACCATATGCGCTTCCAACCATTATAAGCCTTTTCCAAAATCGTAGATCATACTGATTATCAAAGGAGATATCTAGACTAGCATATCAGAGATACTGGATCAAATACCAGATAGGATAAGCATGATCTTCACACCGGTATAGGGTACCAGACCAACATGGTGACATCAATGACAATATATGACAAACTTCCAACAATTTATAGGGTATACTAAGAGGTCTCAGGTTGATCCTACTCGATCAATTATTCGATAAGTTCTACAACTTAGACTTCTTCCTCCCTGCTTGTGGTTGGAATGTCTTTTGGGGGAGTTTTTGGTATGAATCTTCCATGCAGGCCTCGTTTCCTAGCCATGCAGAAAAAGAAGCCTGGAAACTATCTATTTTTTTTTCTGAAAGAGGTATTCAAGCAATCTCCCACTAACACTAGAAAAGGA
Source organism: Sequoiadendron giganteum (assembly GCA_007115665.2). Classification (NCBI taxonomy): domain Eukaryota; kingdom Viridiplantae; phylum Streptophyta; class Pinopsida; order Cupressales; family Cupressaceae; genus Sequoiadendron; species Sequoiadendron giganteum. The sequence continues at coordinate 230,305,102 of CM021109.1, read as the reverse complement.
ATGGTCCCTGACAATGACACCAAAAAGTGATAGGTTGTCATTAGGTATTATTTCTTTAGTTGAAATGCATCAATTATATCGACCAGGTAGTGTTCAAAGGCTATATGCAATAGGGGACATCTTGGCTAACTCTTAGATTTTTTAAATTCTTAAAACAAATGTAAACAAAAATTTAACTAGAAAGCAATTAAACTAAAATGCATAAAGTTGGTTAAGCTAGAAAGCATGAGATAATTAAACTAGAAAACATGAGATGGTTAAACTAGAAAGCATATAAATTAACTAAGAAGAAACACTTGCAATAAAATTAGAAAATTTGAATGAAAACAACTAACCACTAACAACTAACTATTGATAGAAAGTAAAATTAACAACCTATAACTAACAACCGGAGTGGGTGCTCCAGAACTTCAAATAAACATAACTAAATGATTGCAACTTCGGCATGAATAATTAACAGAGCTCAACACATACAAATAAAATTCACCCACATTTATCATATACAGAATAAAAGTAATGGAATTGAAAATGAAAATACTTATCTATCTACTCTATAAGATTCCCTCGAGTGGCCAACTCTCAGGTGTTCCAATGCTTAACTCATATCACATGTAATTTTTCATCTTCAAAATGAATCCATCCATGATACTTCCATTACTCAGAATGATTGATTCATAATAGGATTGACAATATTTTTTTATTCATATAAAATTGTAATAGAGACATAATTGAAAAGGGTTCAAGGCATATCAGAACATAATAATATTATCACCACATCATTGTTTTTGGTGATAACATATATATACTAAACTGCTAACAAAATCCTATATTTCAGATGGTGGAAGATCACCATTGAAAGAGTATTTTAATAGAATTTCAACTAACCAACGGACTGAGGTCCATAACATAAAACATATTAAAGGCTTGGAGTGAGCCGTAAAGTTTTTAAACATAAAGCATTGAAAGGACTTGTTCCACTATGCACTCCTAAATTTTTGGTGCCTAGACTTTCAGAGCTTTATCTTCAACTATTTGAAGTTTGCTTTAAGTAAACTTGATTGTGCATAATTTCATGTGCAAGAGCTAAAATCCATACCATTATATCAACGTTATTCAACTTATTTTAATCAATTTAGGAAATAACGATTTATACATCTTTTACAAAAAGTAAACAAATATCAATCCTAAGAATAAACAATTGGCAAGGATTAAGTGATTGGCAAGGACAACAAAGGGTTTTTTGCTTATTATAATTATGAGGTTATTTATACCCCATCAAACATCTATATAATTATATAGGAGCGAATTTGCACCCCTAATGAAAATTCCCCTTTTACCCCTTTCCACTTTACAAAACCAAACTCAGAGGCTTAATTCCACATAAGCCTGTTGCTTCCCATTCCACTTGGCAGCCGTTTTGAGTGTTGGTAGATGCGTTTTTGTTGGGGATGCCCGTGCAGCACGCTTACGTCCCTGGAAGATTCCTGCAGTTGGACTCTGCAAAGAAGTTACACTTCCTATTAGAATTCAAAGTGTAATGCCTCCCTTCAATTGGTCAACCCGAATATGACTATTTCTTGAGTGACGGAGACCTCACAGGTCCTTCTTCCTTGGCCCTTGTTGCAAGAGGATCAAAAGTGCCTCCCCTTAACATTAAACCATTGCAGGCTCACCATCCTTCCCCCTACGATGATCTAGAGTGGGAAGTTGATGACCTCTTGGTTGACCAGTGTTAGGGGGAGAACCTCTTCTTGATCTTTAAATTAGATGTGTGTGTGTTATGATGTGCTTCCCCCATGATCATTCTATATGTGTCTGGATGACCCTTGTCACGCCTATTGGTGCTTGGATACAGGCATGGTTTTTTTTTTGTAAATATTCCTCTATTTGTATCATCATTCTTCCATGTTTGTGATTGACTTTCGACAAATTGGGAATGATTCAAAGCGTTGGAGGAATTTAGGCTTCCTTCCATATTGACCCAATTTTTTATTTTTACTTTGTCTTTCATGCATTCTTCCTAATCTAGTTGGGGATTGATGATCTTTAACCTCGCACCACGGTTACCTATTATATATATAAATAAAGGCAGATTTGACCCCGTGAAACCAAATCCCCTTGTGCCCTATGTTCATGTTCTCTTTCCTTTTTCTTTATCTTTCTCTCTTATTTTCTTGAGTTTTCCCTTTCATGTGTGACAAGCCACTTCTACATTGCTTGGTCTTTAGAAAATGCATTTATTGTCAACGAATCTTTTCTCAAAGACCCTCCACACACTTCTTTGTTAGAATTGCATTCTCAACTTGAAACCCTAATGAAACATGTTTCCTTCATCACGGGTTCATAAAGAAAGGACTTGGAAACCTTCCTCTGAAGCGGGAACACCTTTGATCTTCCTCTCGCATGGGGGCATATCCTTCCTTTAGAATTCATTGATGACAAATCAATTTGAGAAAGAAAGCATTGGCTCTTGAATGGTGTGTTCCTTGAGTGGACCCCTTCCTTTTCACATCGGGTTCCCAACGGACCCCCTCAAAAAGCCTTTTACATCTCGGCGTCTAGTTCGGGGGTAGCCCGACTAGACCGGTTTCACACCTTAGCATCTAGCTCGAGGGCAGCCCGACTAGACCTATTTATTATCTTTGTGTCTAGCTTGGGGGAAGCCTAACTAGACTTACTTCACGTCCTTGCATCTAGCTTAGGGACAACCCGACTAGACTTCACTCTTCAAACAACACGTCCCTTGAGTGGACCCCTCTTCCTTTTGAAGGGTTCCCGATGAACCCTTTTGAAATTCTTCCAACTTGGCAATGGTCTGCATGACTATCCATTCACTAGCCTACGTGGCTACTTCCTGACATGTTCTATCTGCAGGTAAACATGTTGTCGTTCTTGACTCTGCAGAGTCCCCTTTGCTTGTTCTCCCTCATGTGAGAGTTCTTTGGGGATACCTTCCTTATAGGTGTGCGAGTTTGTAAGGTGCTTTCCTAGTTTCCTTCATGTGAGAGTTGTTGAAGGATACCTCCCTTGCAGGTCTATGGGCTTGTGAGGCACTTTCTTTCTTCGGCTTTACAGTTCTATGGACCTATGGAGCCTTTTGTGTGTCCTGCACTTTTGAGTTTTCTAGACTGTGATTTGCTTCTTGGTCGGTACAGGTATACATCTCTAACCCTACTACTTCTTCGACCTACTTTATCAAAGCACTCATCAGTATTTGTGCTCGCTAAAGTGGGGGAAAAATGTATAGGAGAGAATTTGCACCCCTAATGTAAATTCCCCTTTTACCCCTCTCCACTTTAAAAAATCAAACTCAGCGAATTAATTCCACATAAGCCCATTGCTTCCCATTCCACTTGGCACCCATTTTGAGTGTTGGTAATGTCCCTGGTGGATTCCCAAGGCTGGAGTTTGTAGAGACATTACACTTCCTATTGGAAGTCGAAGTGTAATGCCTCCCTTCGGTTGGTCAACCCGAATATGACCATTTCTTGACCTCCTTTCTTCATATTCTCTATTCATTCATCCATTTTTAACTCTTCACAATCTCTCAACATTCTAGCATTCATCCACAAGCATTGCAACAACATTTCACACCCCATAGCAACAATCTCTTCACTCCATCACTTCAATAAAGAAAGCGTAGGACGACTCCGTTGTAGAAAAGGCTTGAGTTCCTCTCATCTTTCTCCTCCACTAGCCTTGAGCGCTTTAGATGGAGGTGGTAAGCTCCTCACTCATCTTCTCAATTATTTGGTTGGGTTAGCACATTACTGTTTTGTAGTGTCATTGGTGTACTTTGCTTGTATTTCCTTCTTTATCACATTATTTCTACATCTTTGCAAACTTGGTTGTTTGTGGAGGTGGAAACACCAAAATGGGGGTCTGACTGAGGCAAACCCCTAAACAACCCCCCAACATTTTCCCTCTTTTCTGTGTGTAGGTGGAGAGATCTTGGAGCAAGCTAGCGAAAGGATTATTGTGTGAGATCATCTTCATCACCCTTGCGGTAATATACTTCCTTTATCACATTCATCTTTATGTTTCACATTTCATAGTGTTATTCTGCACCTTTAGAAACTCTTAAACTAGGCTACTGGTCTGTTATTTAGAGGTTAGACCTTGTCTCCTTGGTTTTCTTGCCGTACGGATGCCAACGCACTTGAGAGATGCCAGCGTGCTGCGCTGTCCTCCTAGAACCACACTTTTGTCCTCTGACAAAGAGCTATTCAAGATACAAAGTTGACCTTAAAAGTTGTCTTTCCTAGTCTCCTTTCAACTTGCAGGTTTGTAGAGTGATCGAAGGACCTTATAGTCCTAATCATTCTCATCCTGTCCATCCTAACACTCCTTTAAACTGAGGTAAGTTAGGGCAGCCATACTTCTCTTGGAATTTCATGACCTGGGGCCTTGTAGTGGTTGGTCCCCCTCTCTTACAATAATTCACATGATATAATAAGGAACTATCCTCACAAGATGCAAAATTATCATATAATGAATATACACAATATACTTAATGTATAATTATGAGATGAAATAAAGAGATATCATAATAAGTCACATCATCATAGCATATAAAATAAGAAAATTCACATAGATCACTATCACTAGACTCCTCATTATATTATGTACCATAAAGAAACATGAATCTAAAGGTATAGGAGAAGGTTTATCATGAGATATAAGAAATAGCATGAGGCTTAATAACATTGTGTATGTAAAAATATAGCTCACATTTTTCACTATCCCTAGATGCATAATTAAAGGAACATAAATCTAAGGGTACACAAATTGGGATATCATGAAATGATGAAAGAATAACATCACAAGAATTAACAATGACATTTAAATTCCAAAGGAAGGTGCGATCTTATAATATTAAACATCATCCATATATATATCACTAGAAGGTAGGCTACATCATCACCATTCATAACATAAGAGGCATAATCATTGTGGATCATCAATGATGGATGGAAAAGCACCAACGAGATCCATGAAAAATGAGAAGCTATATAGACATGAAAATAACTCACGCATGGAACATGACACATTGTCAATATGAAATAAGGATTCCACACCACCAAAGATCAAAGGATAAAAAAATGAAGCATGAAACACCTTATAATAATTTATATATGCATAAAGGTAATTCCAAGACAAAAGCTCCTAAGAATTCATGTTAAATGATCTAAAAATTTAATATGCAATCAATGGTTGAGTAGGTAAGGATCAAATAGATATCAAACAATAAAATCACAAACCCTAATTAAGTGAATATCAATGAAACATAAATAAAGGGTGAATATAGATCATTATCAAATATTCAATGAAATGTAAACACTCAAAAAAGTAATCCAAAACCCTAAGGACAAGAACTAGTGGGTGAAGAACAAACACATTTATCAAAGTAAGGAAAATAAATACCCTTAAAATATCAAGGGTTTAATTAAATAAAAATGCAATAATAAAAAATAAAATTTAGATATAAGTATTAGATATAGAAATAAATGTAAATGAAATTTAAATGATAAAATAAGGTACTTGGCTTTAGGTTTGATGTTGATTTGATTGTGATAGATAGTGCATGATGACTCATCATTATGTTGAAACTATGTAAAATATCATACAACGACTTATCAAACAGAAAATATGTTGTTTGTTGTTCTAGGTCATTTTTCTTAGCAAGCTCCCAAAGATGGTCATTAAAATTAGTAGTCATTTATTGTAGTTCTAGATACCAAGGTGAACATGAGTATAATGTTTGTAGAAAATCAAATTGTTTTTGTACACAAAGGTCAATTTCATGTCCATAGATTTGACCTATGTGCATAAAATTAATTTGATTATCTACAACCATTATATCTATGTTCAACTTGGTATCTAGACTTGTGATAAATGATTGACAATGCTAATGAGGTACCTTTGGCAACTTGCTAAGAAAGGATCTTCTCTTTGGTTGAGCCTATGGATCTAACCGAATAGTTTGACAATATTGAATACATGCTAAGAAATCATTTAATATGTCTAGTCACGTGCAATTATTGGCCATGTTGATGCTAAGTATAATTATGCAATTATATCAAATGACATTGGTTGATGTGCTCTATATACCTGATGATTCCTAGATGATCATGATGAATTAGGGTTTGTCCTTTGATATTACACCCTGTCATGCAATTAAAATGTTTCACACTCATGTTGGCAAGTAATGTTTAGGAATAAATTGAAACAAAGTAGAGGTTCAAAATACACTTCCTACCTAATCTATGAGAGGGGGTATGTGTAAAAAACAAATTGATCATAAATTTATAAAGAAATAATCACAAAAGCAATATACCATAGCATTATGATTTACATGGGAAAAACTCTTTGAAAAAAAATCCCCCCCACTCTAAAGTAAATGCATTATTCAATAACCACATGGTTATAATACACTTGGAAAGTCTAAGCCTTTATAAGAGTATCACTAACATGAAAATTAAAGCAATTCTAGTAGCATAGCTATAATTATGTACAAACTCACTATGAAACTTATACACAAAACCATCAAATGATAATTAGGAATCCATGAGCTAAAACTACCCAAATTATGGCACCCAAATCCTATTTTTTGAAATTGGAAATCTTGAAGAGATCCATATCACCATAATTGTTGGTTAACTTGCTCATTTTCATATTTTTTGGAGGCGAAAATAATCTCTAAAATCTTGAAAATTACATTTTTAGTCAAGGGCCCTTTGTTTACTAGTGAAGTTGAATGGTTCTAAATGAGTCCACTAGGGATCAAGTCTTTTTGAGTTCAAGGGCTCAACACCATAAAGAATGAGGTCAAGATCACACCTCAAACAACTTTGACAAAATAAACACCCGTCATCCTTAACTCTCAGTTGAAGAAATTTCCACTAATTCTTATGCTCATATATCAAATAGATAAAAAATTCTATAAATTTCATATAAAACTTTTATTAAAAAAATATTTTTTAATATTTTATAATCCAAAAATTACATTACAAGTGAAAAAATTAAAGATATACCTTTCACCATCACAAAAGTAAACCACCTTCATTTTTAGACACAAACATAAATCATATACTTTAAAGGCGTAATGCAAGGGAATCTAATGACTACATTTGAAAGTAATTGATTGTTTTGTTCTTTTCCCCTTTTTACCTAGTAGAGGTTCTTTCCAAATGTAAAGTAAGTTTATTTAAAAAATAAAGTTAGAAAGCAAATATTTTCTAATCGAGATCCTAGACTTTATTCTATATTAAAGCTTGGTTATATTTGGAGTATTATTCTCCTTGCTTGGAATCCACACAATAGTACAAAGTTGAGTTATTCATAAAAGTAGGATCTGTTAAAATGATGGTGAAAGGCCATTGGTGCAGGTACACGCGTATTGTGGGACACTTTGTTTTTGGATTTGCCATCAAGATATTCGACAACACTAGGAATAAGAACACAAGCAACCTAACAAACATTTGGCATTTAGTAGGTTGGAATAATAAGCTTTGTTGCATGTTTCTCACTTGGGTTGAACTAAAAATATTAAAGTACAATTAAAAAATGAAAAATTATCTATTTAGTTTTATTTAATTTAATAATTTTTTATTAAAAAATAGTTAGGTTTTAGTACAACAAAAAATAACTAAATATTCTTTAGTAGAATATTTTGAAATTTATTTATTTTAAATTTAATAAAAAAATAATATGTATATAAGGAAAATTTTGTAAATCACATACAATTCTTTAAAGAATAAAAATGTGAAGGACAAAATATTTTAGGGTTCTATATAATACAATGTGATAGAGCTTTTGAAATTTTACAAATTTTTGATTGGTTTCATGCAAAATTTATCATTGTCACCTTTGTGCTTAATGGTCGTATGTTAGGGTTTAGGGGTTTGTCACCCTTGTTCAAATTTTTCAAAACCATTACACCCTTGTGTTATATTTTCATGTTGACCTTTTGTACCAGGTCACCAATCGTCTTAGTTATGACTCATGTCATCCTGCCCATGCTATCACCGACCTTGTTGCTTAGGCTCATCGGTCATCGGGTGTTTGTTAATTTTTAAATATTTCATGGTCGACCCAAAATATTTTGTCGTTTAAAGACTTATTTCTTAAGTCTTTTATTTATTTTAGGGGTTGTTGCACATCGCCTAGCCCATGGCCCCTTCCTTATAATGAACAATATGCACGTGCAAAAATCCAAGCCATTGGATTTAATGGTCAAAATCCAAGCCTTTGCACGCATGTCGCGTAGTATTAAAAAAATGGATTTTGGCTGTGCCACGCGGTGTACACGATTGCGCCACATGTCATTCAATTCAAGTGGGACCCATTTCCCATTGTTGGTTTGATCTCCCATTGCAGAGGATCAACAACTCTGATGTACCGTTGGGTCTTAATATGAGTCGTAGCGTGCGTACCACACAAAATATTAAATGGTTTCACCTAACGCCTTGCGCAGTCTGTGTGATGGAGACACGTGTACTTTGTTGGTGACATAAGGAGGTTGGATGGGGCCCGTGGGTGGTACACGCATTTTTTGATTGGGGGAAGTATCATTGGCTAATGGATCTGCCATGCGTCAACATGGAATTTTCAAATGTTTTTGACCCAATCTGAGTCGTTCAATAAGCCAACACACTGGTGCATCGATGACTCATTTTCAAAACATAGAACTAGCCATGTGATGGCTAGTGAGGCTCTACAAATGACGATCATTAATGGTGCAATCTCTTTGAAGGATATCAACATGATCTCCATGTGTGTGAGGGGCTAATTCCTGGCAATTATGATCAATTGTACGCCAATTTCCATGTACCTAGGCATTAACGGTGGTGAAACAGACACCAATGAATAATCACTCGCTCGCTCGTGCTTCAATTGGAGCATTGATGATCATTTCATTAATTTTCTCAATAAATATGGATGACAGCTTTTTATTTTCACCATAGCAATTAGGATTCTAAAATTCTCCATGCTTCTATAGTAAGTAGTTGCTCTTGCGAAGGTTGTGAAATTAGGTGCAAAATGAGCAAGTCGATTGCTTCTCCTTTCTTTGTACGTAGGTCTGCAAGGGTGAATAGGTGAAGGTCTCACGAAAAAGTGCAACAACGCGAGCAGATTACCTTTCTAGGTGCTCTTATCCATTGGGAGGAAGACATAAAGTTTGTCTGGAGTGTTACTAGGTGCAACTCTTGGCTCAAAGGCCAAGTTGCAAGAGCAGAGGTGGCGATGCTTGGCAAGGAGAGGAAGTCTACAAAATATGAGAAGGAATCGAATGCCAAGTTGAGGTATGGTCGTGGCTCTCTTGGTCAACAAAATTCACCCATTGATGTCTCTAACTGAGATAGCTAGTGTTAATGAAGAGGTCCTCGTAGTTTCTCCAATTACTGCAGTGGCACTGTGTAATGTTGCAAGATCTGGTGCTGTGAAATGTGATGATGAATAAGAGGTGGTTGTTTCACCTCCCACTAAGGTGAAACATGAAGTGGTCGTTTGTATCATGGTCATGGTGCTGCTCTGAGTTTCGAGTGATGGTGTGGTTTTCTAGGTTTTCCATTTTTGTTATGATCTTGATGCTGGTTCTTTTTGGGTTTGATGTGGATGTGGACAACAAGGCCTTAATGGAATTTTTCTACGGTTATGGTGACATCGACTAGTTATGTGGGTTGTTGCAATTTTGATTCCCTTGTTCGGTAAATGATTACATCTTCAATGGTTCATTTGAATGTATGATTCTTTTTCTTTCCTTAACTCAAAGAGTTAATTAAAATTCTTTGAAAAGTTATGGGTATGTAATGATTTGCTAAGGATATGGTAAGAAGTAATACTTTAAGTACTATGATTTTTTGTGATGTAATTCATTACGAGAATGGTCCACTCATTTCAGGGTTAAATGTTTCACATATGACATAGTATTTCATGATGGACTCCTCTTGCCCAATTTGATGAAGCACTCGTTTATTTGTCAAGGATTCTTATAATACAATGAAATAAAAAAGTATCTACCTATGGATTCAAGGTTGGAACATTACTTAATTAAAATTTTATCCATTCTGAGATTAAAATCTCATATAATACTTGTATTCCTAGAAAATATGTGGTTATTTATGTAAAGGTCAGCCAAACCTTTGATGAGTCATGTGTATTTGCAAGTTAGTAGGAATATATCTATATATTGAAATATTCTTGTGACAGAGAGTATCAAATGAGCACAAATGGGAACACCCTCCTTGGTCTCACAGAGCCTAAAGAGTAGGGGAAAGGCCCTAAGAAGCTTTACCTATCAGTTAGCCACTAACTTTGATAGTTCTTGATCATAAAGATTGGCTACCTCTTAGGGAGTTTCAAGGTTCAGATGAAAAAAAAAACACCAACAAAATGGCGACTCCGCTTGGGAGAATTATGAGAAATTTATAAAGAAAGAATCCTTGGCACAAATTGTAGTATCACATAGTCAAATGTTTGTTGAATCTAAACATTTGCTTCAGATATTGAAAAGTTTTAGGCCTGGAAAGGTTTTGGTTATAGCAAGATTCAAAGGATTTGTGAGTGACTCCATTGTTGGAGAAGATCTGGAACGAGATTTACTCTAAAATGGAATCCATGCTTCTTGAAGTTTATTCTTGTATGAAAAGAGGTGGCGACTCTATCTAAAGAACCAACTGAATTGTGAAGAAGGCTTCCAGATTTTCAGAATTTGCAGTCAAGGAGAAAAGTTAACAGTTGCTACAAAGTTTCCAGGTATTCTCATAAATCTAAAGAAAACATTATTCTGTTTGAAAGGATTTTATGAGAAATCCTCAAGGCTTGAGATGATATATGGTTCCCTATTAGATGAAATTTCATTAAGACATGGAATAATAGTAGTTATTTTTATGCTCCTAATATGTAATATCTGAGATGATTTGAAAAGTATGCTTATTCTTGAATTATGCCTCTGAGAAAGCTTTAAGGCATAATGTTTCAATCTATATTTTAGAATTATGGTTGAATTAGTAAATGATGCAATTGACAACCATGTATGAAGTTGATAATGATTGAATATGGATATAAGAGGGTTTTCTTGTGAAATAGCAAGTAAAAGTATGCAGGATAGACAGTCTTCACCAAGCCCTTAAATGGATTTTTTATTGAAAGATATATGCCATTGGCTTTGAGTGGTATTAAGATTTTTCCAAACTTGATCCCTAAAAATATTAGAAAATGTTTGCAAAAATTCACAAGTCAAAGTTTTGAATCAACCTCTAGGCATTTGCAAACATTCATGGATGTAATGGGGGATTATGAGGTAAGTCATGAGGATGTTGTTATGAAACTTTTTGTTCAATCTTTGAAGGATGGTGCTAGGGATTGGTTCTCATATTTATCGGCATGTTATATAGCTTCATGGAATCAGTTTAGGATGGACTTTGTAGAACAATTTGGTGAGAGAATAAATCCAAGTCTGGTAAGAAAAAAATTTATGGACATCCATAAAGAGGAGGATGAGTTGGTCCCTTCTTTTAATCTTAGATTTTCCAAGATTATAAGGGAAATCCCTGAAAGTATAAGGCCAAATGATGTTGAATTTTTGGTTGTGTATTTGGGTACATCTGACAAAAATATGATCTTTTTGTTAAGGGATAAAGAGGCCACAACACTGCGCCAAACATATTAGATTGCTATGGATATTGAGAACAATCTAAAGTATTCAATGATGAAAGGATGCCTAAATGCTAATGCTAGTTATTCTAGTAGATCTTGTGCAAATTTAATTAGCGAATCAACCAATGAAGAACCATGCCAAGAAGATAAGACTCCTATTATCCCACTTTCTCCATCACCACAATGTGTTGATCAAAGTAAACCTCAAGTGAACTATCCACAAGATATAAGTAGTGTTGATCACATGTCTTGTGCTAAAAGACAATATGATATAAAGAGAATTCAAGGTGAATTGTCCCATGAATTGTTCCATAGGATTTTGGATGTGTTTCTAGAAATACCAAAAAGTGTTAGGCCTAAAGAGTCAATGTGCATTGATTTTTTTTGTGAAATATACCAGTCAGGAACAAATATGTTTCCAAAGGAACTGGAGCCTGAAAGTTTAGGCCAAGTAGTTGACTGGATCAAATTGGTAGAAGCAACTAGAAAAATCCATGTAAGAAATCAAAATTTTCTAGGTAATAATGGTCATAGCATTGAAAAGGAAGAGCAAGGAATGGTGCAAATAGGTGAGGTAGACGAATCAGAATATAATGATTGCAAATTTTTCACCAACAATATATGGCTGGGTTATTACCACAATGATGAAAAGCAAGAGTAGGACTCATGTTGTGATGGAAGACATGATGTATCTGAATCAGGTTCTTGGGAAGTATTAAAGGATGAAGAATTGGATGAGGTATGAATGATTGCACCAATAAGTCATTTGGTCAATGGCTATGATTCTAATGTTGATGATGATCAATCTTTTGCCAATGATCAAGATATTGATAACAAGGATTATGGTATTCAATTTGAGGGGCCTAAATGCAGTCTCACTATTGATGGATTCTCATGTTGTGATGGATGTGATGATACTGAGTCAGGGTAAATATTTTCTTACATCTATCCATTTCACTTCCGACTCTTCAGAAGATTGCTCACCTAGTCTGATGCACAATATTTTTGAAGGTTTCAAATTTGATATGTAGAGTGAATGTAATCAAGTGGAATATGGTTGTTTCCTTTTTCCATTTCAACTTGAAAAGACAAAGATTGATAAGCAAGGAAGTTGTGAGGCAATTGGTATTTTTCAAAGTAGTACAAATTAATGGGAATTGCCTGACATTAGTATTCATCCAGTGGAGGTATGTGAAAAGGGGGCCTTTGACAGGGATAAGATTTGGCTCCAAAGCTTGGAAGGTCTTGAAGCACCAGGCTTAAAAATTGAGGCCAGTGGAATTGGATGAAGTCTCTTAACAAGGTATTATTTGTACAGTGTTGTAAATTTTGTATATAGGTCTAGTTTGTTCTTTTTTCCTACTGTGTTTGCTTGTCTTATCCAAACAAGCTCCTGGTTTGTTGTTTTGGGTTGGTCTACTTCTACCTGAGATCTTGATTCTTTCCATACCTGTCAGGGGTATGTGTCCCCGAGCTAGAGACACTGATAGAGATTTTGAAATTTTACAAATTTTTGGTTGGTTCCATGCAAAATTTAGCATTGCCACCTTTGTGCTTAATGGTTGTATGTTAGGGTTTAGGGGTTTGTCACCCTTGTTCAAATTTTCAAAACCATTACACCCTTGTGTTATATTTTCATGTTGACCCGCTGTACCAGGTCACCAATCATCTTAGTTATGACTCATGTCATCGTGCCCATGCTATCATCGGCCCCATTGCTTAGGCTCACTGGTCACCAGGTGTTTGTTAATTTTTAAATATTTCATAGTCAGCCCAAAATATTTCACCATTTAAATACTTATGTCTTAAGTCTTTTATTTATTCGAGGGTTTGTTGCCCGTCATCTAGCCCATGGACCGTTCCTTATAATGAACAATATGCACATGCAGAAATCCAAGCCTTTGCGTGCACACCATGCAGTATTAAAAAAATGGATTTTGGTTGGGTTGCGCAATGTGCGCAATTGCGCCACACGTCCTTCAATTCAAGTGGGACCTATTTCCCATTGTCGGCTTGATCTCCCATTGCAGAGGATCAACGGTTCTAATGTACCATTGGGTCTTAATCTGATTCATAGCATGCGTACCACACAAAATATTAAATGGTTTCACCTAACGCTTTGTGTGGTCTACGTGATGGTGACATAAGGAGGAGGGATGGGGACCACAGATGGTACATGTATTTCCTGAATGGGGGAAGTATCATTGGTTGATGGATTTGCCATGGGATAGCATGGAATTTTCAAAAAAATTTGACTCAATCTAAGTCATTGAATAATCCAACACACTGGTGCATCAACAACTCATTTTTGAAACATGGAATTGGCCATGTGATGGCTAGTGAGGCTTTGCAAATGGTGAGCATTAATGGTGCAAGCTCTTTGAAGGATATCAGCCTAATATCGATGCATGTGAGGGGCTACTTCCTAGCAATTATGATGAATTATACACCAATTTCCATGTACCTGGGAATTAACGGTGGTGAAACAAACACCAGAAAATAATCACTCGCTCGCTTGTGCTTCAATTGGAGCATTGATGAACGTCTCATAAATTTTCTCAATAAATATGGATGATGACTTTTGATTTTCACCATAGCAACTAGGATTCTGGAATTCTCTATGCTTCTATAGTAAGTAGTTTCTCTTGTGAAGGTTTTGAATTTGGGTGCAAAATGAGCAAGTTGATTGCTTCTTCTTCGTCTATAAGTAGGTCTACAAGGGTGAATAGGTGAAGGTCTCATGAAAAAGTGCAATAAAATGAGTAGAGTACCTTTCTAGGTGCTCTTATCCATTGGGAGGAAGACATAAATTCCATCCTAGGTGTAGCTCTCGGCTCAAAGGCCAAGTTGCAAGAGGAGAGGTGGTAGTGCTTGGCAAGGAGAGGAAGTCTATAGAATATGAGAAGGGATCAAAGGCCAAGTTGAGGTACGTTTGTGGCTCTCTGGGTCGACAAAATTCACCCATTGATGTCTTTGGTAATTTTGGTGACAGTGATGCAGAGACTAACTCTGATTAGAGATATTTCCTCACGGCTTTGACTGAGATGGTTGGTGTTAATGAAGAGGTCCTCATAGTTTCTCCAATTATTGTGGTGTCACTATGTAATGTTGTAGGCTTTGGTTCTATGACGTGTGATGACGAAGAAGAGGTGGTTGTTTCACCTCCCAATAAGGAAAAAACATGAAGTGGCCATTTGTACTGTGGTCATGGTGTTGCTCTGGGTTTCGATTGATGGTGTGGTTTTCTGGGTTTTCAATTTTTGTTGTGATGTTGATGTTCTTTCTTTTTGGGTTCAATGTGGACATGGACAACAAGGCCTTGATGTAATTTTTCTACAATTATGGTGACATCGACTGGCTATGTGGGTTGTTGCAATTTTGATTCCCTTGTTTGGTAAATGATTACATCCAACCGTATGGGAATTTTGAAATGCAGATAAAATTTTGTTTTGAAATGAAATTTTGGTGAAATGTAACTGCAATGAGCCCGATGCTTATCACTCTCTTGTTCTATAAAAGAGATCTCAAGGCTCATTGCAAGGGTCAGATCTTTGAGTCCAAAAGGTCTAGGTAGGGTATATTGAATGCATACATTGTAGAATTCTACATGAATCTATTGGTAAATTGTCTTGGGTATAGGATATATGTGAAATAGTCTTAATAGTTTTATGCACATTACTAATATCGAAAAAAATCTAAAAAATTAAAGTATGTGCTCTCCTATGTATAGTTGTTACAGGTAATGAATGAAAATATCAAGTATAGTTTAAGTCATCTTCAATGGTTCATTTGAATGTATGATTCTTTTCCTTTCCTTAACTCAAAGAGTTAATTAAAATGCTTTGAAAAGAGTTATGGGTCTATGATAATTTGCTAAGGATATGGTAAGAAGTAATACTTTAAGTAATGTGATTTTTTGTGATGTAATGCATTACGATAATGGTCCACTCATTTCAGGGTTAAATGTTTTGCATATGACATAGTATTTCATGATTGAATCCTCTTGTCCAATTTGATGAAGCATTGGTTTATTTGTTAGGGATTATTATAATACAATTAAATTAGAAAGTATCTACCTATGGATTCAAGGTTGGAACATTACTTAATTAAATTTTTATCCATTCTGAGATGCAAATCTCATATAATACTTGTATTCCCTAGCAAATATGTGGTTATTTGTGTAAAGGTCAGCCAAACCTTTGATGAGTCCTATGTATTTTCAAGTTAGTAGAAATATATGTGTATTGAAGTGTTCTTGCAATAGAGAGTATCAAATGAGCACAAATGGGAACACCCTCCTTGGTCTCACAAAGCCTAAAGAGTAGGGGTGAGGCCATGAGAAGCTTTACTTGTCAGTTGTCCACTAAATTTGATAGTTCTTGAGCATAGATATTGGCTACCTCTTAGGGAGTTTCAAGGTTCAGCTGGAAAAACAAAACACCAATACAATGCTTTTGTTTGTTTTTAAGAGATTGATGTTTCTCATATGCTTCTTGTTCCTAGTACTTGTTGGTTACTTCAAGATGTCCATTGATGGTTTAGAATTGAAGAGCAAGGAGATGAGGGTAAGAATGTATCAAAGAAGTAGTTAATGGTGTTATTGGTCAATAGGCCTTGATTGAACCTCACAAGATTGTGTTACCGAATATAACAGATCTTCCCAACTCTATAGCATTAGTCTCAATGAGAAATACTCATAACATAAAGATGAAGAAAAAATGAAATATAAAACAACACTATAAAAATTGAATATCTATATCAATTGCTTCATTAACCAAGTAAGCAAACTACAAATAAAGTAAGCAACCAAAAAAAAACTTATTAATGTATATTAAGTTGCTACAACAAGCATACAAATAGAAAATTAAATTTATGTGATTAAAGTAGGCCTGTTGATCTTTCAAACAACAAATTATCTTGACTTTGTTGTTGAAATTAGAACAAGAAATGTATAGAATGCATAAATTTTTTAGGGGTGTATTTAAAATCATTTTTTAATATTTCACTTAAACTCGTATTATTAAAAATCTAGTATTTGACTATAAAAATTCTATTTACCATTAGGAAAACATCAAATTATTATTTTAAATACTTAAATTTTCAATCAACAATTGTTCATATCATTTTTTTAACAATAAATCTTGTTATACTTATCACTTATCTTCAACACAACTAATCACAAAAAATGTATTAACCCTAGCTCTTAGTAAAAACAAATATGGTCCTCAATGTAAGATTTAATGAACCTTCTCTACATAAACACCCTCTACCTTTAAGTTGAAACCTCACAAAATCTACTAAGCACAAAATATTAAATGGGTTCACTTTGTAGAAACTTAAAATTCACCTAAATGATATTACACACTTGAATTTGATCACTAACATCATTTCATCCTAAAATTCATTCTATTTTTGCCTATTTAATTAAATAAGCCTAGCTATTTAATTAAATGCATCATTTTCATCTATTAAAATAATTGATTTAATTAGGTTAATTCACCCTCTTTCACCTCCACCTCTCATCCTAAATAATTGAATAAATCAAATTATTTAATTTAAACCCCCTAAGTCCTCTCATTAATTAAATAATCCTAAATTATTTAATTAAATGTCATTTATAAACCCTTTTTCATTAAATAAACTAATTATTTAATGGATATCCTCATATTCCCCATCTTGCACAATAAAAACTTAGTTTTAATTACTAATTGCTAATTTTCCTCACCTATCCACTTATATAGGGAATATTCCGAAGGAATATTCTCCTATTTGGCTCCAAAAAAATCGAATATTCTTTCCTAAGAAAATTTCAAATTTGTTTCAAAGTGTGTTTGTTTGAATCATTGTGAGCCCTTGATGCTTTCTTTGATCCATGAGATCTTTGATCCTCATCCATTGATGAGACTCCTTGATCAATATTTCACCCTTCATTTAATATTGACCACTGATGGATCAAATTGATCTCAACCATTGATTCTTCATTTTCTCTCCTATAAATGCTTCACCATTTAGAGAGAAATGGATCCACCTTTTCAAAGTAGAGTTATTCTATTGAAATTAATACTCACTTGCATCCACATTTAGTACTTGTTAGCATTTTAGCTTAATCTTCATCCATATTAGCTTAAGCATCCATTAATGGATTCCATTTTAGCTTAGTTTGCATCCATGGCTTGCATCTTTGAACTTTATTTCCATTTAGTGTAGCTTGCATCCATCTCCATCAATAATTTTATCATTTAGCATTCATTTTCATCATGTTAAACTAGTTTTGCATCCACCTTTCATTCATATTTCATCAGTTTCATTGATTTTCATCAATGAAATTGATTAGAACAACTCATATTATCCAAGGGATTGGAAAAGGGTCGCCATTCCACATAAATGAGAAAACACTCCCCCCATGGGATAGGGTTTGAGATCTTAGAATAGGCTTCTTTCAGGCTTTCATATTTATTTCATGATTAGTTTAATGTTTTCTTAGTTTTTTATGCTTCCAAACACCATCTCATTGGGATTGTAGCTAGAGGGTTAGATATTTCTTAAATTCATTAGGATTTGGGGTCTTTAACCTATACTATGATTACAACCACATTTTGGTGCTAGAAGGAGGGCCCTACTAACTTCGTTTGATGAATTTCTCTTAAGTTTTCATGAGTTACAAGTTCTTGGGAAATGACAACTCATTTGAAGGCTATAACGATGCTTTTCAAAAGCGTCACTATATAGTGATGCTTGTGATAATTATAATGATTCCATTGAGGACAATGAAACTATTCTATTTTTTAGAAACTGCTTTATGTTTTTTAATTATAGTGACGATTTTCTCTATTTAAAACCGCTTCTCTAGTTTTTAATTATACTAACGCCTTTGATTATACTAGCACCATTGTGCTCCTTGTTTCTATATAGAGCGATGCTTTTTTTCACCAAATCCATGCCTTGACAATTACAATGATGCCATTATGTACAATGATGCCTTTTTTACTGGTAAAGAAAATAGAGAGTTAATTTTCACATGTGCTTTAATATTTTGATTTCATATGCTCTCTGATATTTTACTGACATCTAGTTTTTGTTTTTAAGGGTAACTGGTTTTATAGATTTGAAAACACTTGAAGTGAAGGGGCATACTATCGTTTGACCATACATTGTAAAAAGTGTATTTACACTTATGGGACAATTATAACCCATCATATGCTTCTTTTCTTTATGTTTTAGGACCACTAAATTTTCATTGGGATTAAATTCACTTTTAAAGTTGGTTAAAATTGGACCTATACAACCTCATTTTGCAATAGACAAAATAAAAAAACACCTCCATTGGTGCTTAAAATGAAGTCATTTTACTATATTGGGTTAAAATGAGTGAGTTCTTTCTTTTCTTGTAAACACTTGTAGTGTGTATCCACTCCCCTTGCACTTCGTGTGATCTTGGGTGAAGAGAAAAACTCAAGTGTACTTTCTTGTATACACTTATAGTACGTATCCACTCCCCTTGCGCTTTGTGCGATCTTGGGTGAAGAGAAACACTCAAGTGTACTTTCTTGTATACACTTGTAGTACATATCCACTCCCCTTGCGCTTTGTGTGATCTTGGGTGAAGAGAAATAATCAAGTGTATTTGAGTCACCCTTAAGAGAGGTCTTGCTATGAGATACATCTCGCAATAAAGAACTCATAGCCAAGTTTTCAAATAACGTTTACCAATGGGCTATATTAAAGGTTGCAAAATTGTGAGAAACTAGCTTCAATCTTGGGCGACAATGTATTGCACCTAATCCCATGACTTTAGTGGAACATGAACAGTTGAGATGATAGTGTAATGATGGGTGTTCATGGTTTTTTGTCATTAAGAACCTTGTTTTAGTAGCCGACCAAGTCCAATTCTGAAATGTTCTTTACAGTGGTGCATTGGAATTTACTTCCAAGAAGTCACTTACCAAGTCCGACTTGTGGGTCAAGGTATAAATGCTTAAAGAGAATGGACTCTTTTTCTTTTTTTCCTCCATAATTTTGCATGTGAAATCATCCCTTCGAGGTATGAGGTAAGCCCACCAAGAATATATGTACCCACTTCAGCTAGGAAGGTTATTTCTTGTGAGTTAGTTTGACACATTGTTTGGTTCCAAAACAACTTAAACACACATCAATTTTTTTATCAAATTTCAATCCCTTTGGATTAAATATGGATACCTTTTCAAAATTCCTAATATTGCTACTTGTCCCTAAAGATTTTATTCTTAAGAGATTTCTAAATATTTGGACTTATATCTAAATCCACACTTTCCAAAGTTAACATAGGAAACTATGGCGTTAGCTTCATGATTTTCACATAATGGACTTTGTGAAATGAAGGTTGCTTAGACATAAACATTTTTGTTTGAAACATTAATTAATAATTTTGTAATGTGGTAATGAAAAAATCTCACCTAGTCAAAGATTAAAGAACCAAATGAACACACCACACATTGGTCTTATTGTTGAGACATATTGACTCCCCAAAGACAAATAAATTGAGACACGGAAAGTATTGCAAAACATTGAGTCCAAGTTATTTTTATCAAAATCATTGAGTTCTTAAGGTTTTTTCACTTTAGAGGTATACCATGTTTCTCACTATCTTGGTCTTGCAAAAAAAAGGTCCCTTTTAGGTTAACACATTTTGGGTCAAACATTTCATCCACCTTCATCATATTTGAAATTCCACTTCACAAACAACTTTAGAAACTTTTGGACACATCAAAACTCTTTAGACTTAGATAATTATCAAACCAATCCCCTAACTTAGCTATGTTTTGTGTGAAATGGATCCTTTTCCATACACTTAGTTGAGTTAGTCATCACATTTTTGAACTATTTTATCTTAAAGGTCACAAGTCTACCTTAAATATTTACAAGTTCATTGACATCTTTATCCCAGACATCAAACCTCTTTGTCTAGAAGTGTTTCCCAAAATCTTAGACAGTTCACCCACTCACATCATTGGTCCAAAATAGCTTAGAGGGTCCCTTTTACCAAAATTTGAGTCAACTAGAGAGTTTCAACACTATAAATCTCAATGCACTTCTCCCATAGTTGATCCACAACTTATGGTTACAACAAGATCACTACAACATAAGAATCATATAACAAACCAAAGGAACATCTACCACAAGTGATATTATCCCACAAAATTTGATCCAAGGAACCATTCTACCCTGTCACAAAAATCACAAAATCCTTTAGGATATGAGGTAGAAGATGTCACAAACAACCCACTTGAGCTCACTAGGTTCATAAATCCTTGAGCATAAACAAGATCATAAAACCTTAGAAAATTTGGCTCCAACTTCTCACATAAACCTTGACACAAGGGTTATCCCAATCTATGAATCAACCAAGTCCATCCCTTGTGCGAAGTCAAACATTAACTCCTAGTCTTGCAACTAGGATTTCCACTTGTCCTGGTCACACTCTCCCTTTAGGAGGCAACACACTTTTTGGTACCCAACACACCAATCTTCCCCAAGACACAACTTGGACACCAACATTTGGTGCCCCATCTCATTTTTCCGCCATTGTTCTTGAGCATTCCCTCCCTCCATACAAACCAATTATATTCCATAACACCACAATGGTCTCAACATTTCAAGCACAACCATCTTCCTCCATCACCAAAAGTACCCGAAGTGTGCCTAACTCTACCCAAGGTAATGTGAACCAAGTGCCTCAAATAGGACAACAAGGACAAGTCACCACCCTCATGCAAAGTCAACCCCAACAAGTGGTTCCAACAACCCCATTGACACATCAAAATAATTGGTTACCAAAACTAAGTTCAAGCCAATCCACCATCCACATCAGCCCCATCTATCATCAATGCAAGTCAAAGAAACACATTGATCACAAACCCCATCAATAAAGGTAATGCCTTGGTCCCACATCAAACAGAACAAGGGAATCCTCAACACATCGGTCAACGGAACCCTTATAATTAATTGATCGAAGGTCAGAATGTGCCATTGACATTGCAATACCAAATGTCACCATCATTATCTTTACCATTGGTCCCCCAAAACATGTAAAATAAAATGGGGTCCCAAACCTACATTCCTCCCTCCCAATCTATAATCTTACAAGGAATGGTATCACAAAACACCCCACAATTCACTCACACCATGATCAACCAAAACCCATCTTATGTATCTCAACAACGGAATACCTCCACATTAAAAGCACAATAATCTAACACTCTAGCTTTTCAACAAGAAAAACAAGATTATCAACTAACATTGCAACAATAACAAGCTCAAGCTCAAGCCCAAGCATTGAAACAACAACAAGATTATCAACAAGCCTTGCAACAAAAACAAGATCAACAACAAGCTCAACGAAAAGCCTTAATCGCACAACAACAAGCCTTGGTCACACAACAACAACCAAAAGCACAACAATACACCCAACAACAAGTGCTTGTGTAACAATAACAACAACAAGGTTATATTATAATCCCCAATAAAAAATCATTAATCCAAATATGTTAGGAGCATATACAAGTCTACCACCATCACCTTCATAGTATCAAACTCCACCCTACACACCATACAACACCTCATCATATCAAAATCCCACGTACAACTCATTTGTCATCCCACAATACACAACATATTCTCTTTCACCAAATCCACAAGATGATATGCCATCATGGCTCAAGATGCTCACACGACAGATCCAAGACATTCAAATGGGAAAAACAAAGAAGATACATACACAAAAAAAATTGTGTCCATACCCATTCGATAGGAACATCACAATGGTACCTTTCCCACCCAATTTTGAGGTCCCTAAATTTGATAAATTCAAAGGGAGGGGAAATCCTATGGATCACATCAAAGAATTCCACATCATGTGTATGGAGGTTTTGTACAATGATTCCTACTTTATGAATCTCTTTCCACAAATTTTCGAAGAGCCTGCCGTTGATTGGTTCTCATAGTTGCCCTCAAATATCAGAACCTTCCAAGAAATCATCGATAGATTCATAGACCATTTCTCCTTTAACCTAGGCATGAATGTAAGCTTAGAAGAGTTGTATAATCTCAAGTAGAGCAAAGGAGAATCCTTTGCTAATTTACTACAAAGGTTGAGGCAAAGAGCTAGTAACGGAAAGTGGCCCATTCCTGACAAGCAACAGGTGAGGATTATCATATCAAATGTTGATCCAAAGTTTTCCTTCCACTTAAAAATGCAATATATCACTACCTATGGTGAGCTTTTCTCTAGGGCCCTAAACATCAAGAGATCCCTAATCTCACAAGGAAAAACACAAGAATATAAAGAAAAACCACCCATCTACCAGTTCAAATGACAAGCCCCGCGTGTGGGCTAAGAACAAGAACATGACAAATGATGGCGTTGTTGATGCTAAAGTGGTCATAAGTGCTCCTAGGAAAAACACCAACCAACTAATGCACAAAAAATTGTACAACAAACCACCCCACCACCAAAAAATAACCAAATCAATAACACTGCTACGCAACAAAGAGGAACCATTAATAGGAATAACTAACCTAAACACAAATACACACTATTAGGGAAACCTATTAAATATATCATGCATAAATTGGTACAGTCCACCTTGATTACACTCCCCAATTTTTAGAACTATCAAGAACCTCATGATAAACCACCTTGGTATAACGAAAAGGATCTTTTGACTTTCACAAGATCAAAGAACATAAAATGTAAAATTGTATGAACTGAAGAACGTTATACAAGAACTCATCGAAAATGGAGACATAATTATTGAGCTAACAAGTGGTAACCAAGACCTCAAGATATACAAGAATCAAATACCATATCACAACAAAGGGAATTCCAATGGAAAGGAAAAAATTACATTAATGTAGGACATGTATATTCCAATGTGGTCTCCTCTTGTGGCTATGTTGTAACAGTCATCACTATCAAAGGACCTAGTGTAGAGTGTGGAATCACCACACAATGTGGTAAGGTTACAACCCAAGGAGCTTCATTTAAACCTAGGGCACAATCTACATTGTCAACGTCAAACCCTAGCAACTATAGTCTCCTAGACCATCTAAAGAAGACCCCTACATAGATCTTTATTTTGGAGACTGGAACTATTGAAGTTATCCCCCATACATAAGGAGATACTAGAAAAGGCTTTATCAACTTCTTCCATCCATGAGAATATTGATACAAAGCAGTTTCAAGCTATGGTATGGCATATCACTACCCCTCATCTTCTCACCTTCTCAGAACAAGATCTCCCAACGCAACCATCTCACAATCCTTCTTTACACCTTGAGGTCATTATTCATAAAAATAAAGTTAAAAGATTCTTAGTAGATGGGGGGTTTGTTCTAAACATTTGCACCCTTTAGCTAGTCAAGAACTTGGGATACTTAGAGGATGCTATTGAAAAGACAAAAAGTACAACCATAAGGGCATATGGCAATCAAGAACTAGTGTCGCAAGGCATCATCAAGCTACCTATCCAAGTGGAACTCATCATTGTTGAGATCACATGCCAAGTGCTAAATATTGATCTCCCCTACAAAATCCTACTTGGTCGACCATGGATTCATGCCATGCAAGTTGTAGCTTCCACGTACCACCAATGTGTCAAGTTTCCCTTTGAGTATAAAGAAGTGACTATCAATGGAGATCCTAAGAATTTCTACTATTGCAAGAACCTTGAGGCAAAGTTCTACAAGATCCCCAAAATACATAATAATGATGAAGGACCTACATCCTTATCCTCATTTGTTGACCCATCTTCCTTTGCATCCACCTTTGAATCCGAAACACCCATTGTACAGAATACCCAATATCAAGGCAGTTAGCAATGATAATGGCAGTGGAGATTATAATCTAAAGAAGGGCACTTTTGTGTTGGGTGTGTTACCTCTTTCCCCAAAATCTCATGGAAAACCCACACCTATCAACAAAGTGACTGAAACCTCAAATCTTACATCTACCACCTTCACCAAGTTGGGGAACTTGAACAAAGAGGATGTCAATGAGGAATATGTATCTAAACTACTCTATCAGGACAACCTACCCAAGCCCGTTCTTCCCATGGAAGATGATAATAAATTTTTACAACTAATGATGGGATGAGGTTACAACATGAATGAAAAGTTGGGACAAAATGATAATGGTTTTCTAGAACCCATCATTCTTGAGAGATGTTGAAAGAATCTTGGCTTAGGATGTACTACTAGTAAGGTGACCCTTCTTGGCAAGGGTACTTCTAATAAATAGGTTGAGGCTTCCTCTTGGTTACCAACATCATGTGATACTACCCTAGATGACTTTCCCCTTGACCTTGCTGACTTATTTGAGGATAACACTCTCTTTATGATATCCACAACATCTTTCACCCCAAACCACTGAATTAAGCCTAGTATACCCCCAACTCATCAACTGGGACCAACAAGGACCACCAATTCTAGATATATTCAAAAATGATGAAATGATCTCAAGATTCATGGGACTTCATGATAACTTACCATGTGGTGATCACAAATCAAGATCTGATATAGAGATAGACACACAAGAATATTATGGGGAGATGATTGAATCCCTTAGTCACAAAATTGATGACATGAGAATAACATGAAGGTATTTAAGTGAAAACCACACTGTGGCACTTTCAGATCACAAAATAGTAAAAAGAAAGGATGCATCTAATAGTGAAAACCTCTCTAATGTGCCCAAGTATGAGGGATTCAATCTCCCCCTTAGTGAAATGCATCCAAAAAAATTAGTAGTGCTAGTAGAGAAGGCTACTCAAGTGAATGTAGGAATATAAGAGGCACCTAAGATCAACTTCTATGTCGAATCATTGTTCGATGAAGAACATAAAAAACTTAGCAACATTCTTGAAAGAGAGAAGGGTCGAATTTGCATGGTCCTACACCAACATGCTTGGACTCAATTTGAAGTGATTGTGCGTCACTTAGTAGTGTATCCTGAAGCCAAACCTGTCAAACATAAATTGAGAAAGATGCACCCTCAGATAGCACTCTTGGTTAAGCTAGAGCTATAGAAGCTTCTTTACGTCAGATTTATCTAACCAATCGACTATCCTGAGTGGGGTTCCAACCTGATACTAGTCTCCAAACCCAATGGGGCTACATAATATGCACAGATTTCATGGATTTAACAAATCATGTCCAAATGATTATTTCCCTCTTCCCAACATCGACATGATTATCGATTTAACATCAGGACATGAAATGCTATCACTTGTGGATGGGTTTTTAGGCTATAACTAAATCATGATCACCAAGGAGGATCAACATAAAACTGTATTCAATTGTCCATGGGGAACATACTATTGGAACATGATGTCATTTGGGCTAAAGAATGTTGGAGCAACTTATCAAAGGGTGATGACCCTAGTATTTCATGATATGATACATAAAATAGTTGAAGACTATGTGGATGATATTTTAGCCAAATCAAAGATAAGAAAGGAGCACATGGAGGTATTGGGACCAATCTTCGATAGGATCAAAGAATATAAGGTGAGATTGAATCTAAAAAATTGTGTCTCTGGGGTTACATCAGACAAGCTTCTTGGTTACATAGTGTGACAAAGAGGGATAAACATAGATCCAACAAAGGTAAAATCAATTTTAGACCTGGAGCTGCCAAAAACACTAAAAGGAAGGTTACAATCCATTAGGAGAATCATAGCACAACTATCAAAAAAGGTTCACCCTTTCTCATATCTTCTCCATAAAGGAATAACATATCAGCAAGATGAGAAATGCGATAAATCTTTTTAGAAAATCAAGGAATACTTATTATCACCTCTAATTCTCATGTCGTCAATACCAAATGAGAAATTGATCTTATACATCTCAACGACATCCACAAAACTAGGTGCTCTTCTAGCCCAACCCGATGAAACAGGAAAGGAAAGATCCATCTATTATATTAGCAAGACCTTGGTAGGTATGAAATGAATTACTCATCCATTGAGAAGGCATGTCTAGTAGTGGTCTTTGCTTCACAAAAATTTAGACATTACATGCTTTTACACCAAATCAAGCTTATTGCTAAGATCAACCCATTAAAGTATCTATTATCCAAAGCAACTCTCACTGGGCGAATGGCCAAATGGGTAATGATCTTGACTAAATTTGGCATAGAGTATGTTGAGCGCAAGGCTATCAAAGGATAAGTAATTGCAGACCAACTAGCAGAAGCACCCATTTATGCAGAGAATGCTTTGGTATCTGAATTTCCTGATGAATTGGTCTTTCTTCTTAATGCAATAGATCAATGGAAAATTTACTTTGATGGATCATATACCCACCATGAATTAGGGATAGGTATTCTCTTTATCACCCCTCAAGGTGACTATATTCCAAAGTCATATCAATTGTCATTTCCATGTACCAACAATATTGTTGAATATGGAGCTCTAATAACAGGTTTAAGAATAGCAGTCCAATGGTAGATACAAGAGTTAAAAGTCTATGGGGACTCACAACTAATTGTTAACCAAGTCAATGACAAATACCAAACCAAGGATGATAAACTCACTCCTTATAAGAAGATGGTAGAAATTCTTAAGGACTTCTTTGTTGATATAACCTTTGAGTAGATACCTCGTGTAAACAATCAAGCAGAAGATGCCATGGTGACAATTGGGTCTTTGTTAGACATGCGACACAACATCCTTTAATCTAAATTCTTGGTAGAACAACTTGTACCAGCTTTCAAAATTCCTGAATCTGAATTTGTGTGTGTAATCATTGGTCCTGGTTCCCCATGGTATCATGATATATTCACCTTTCTTAGTAGAGGTACCCTCCCATATAATATCACCTCCAACCTCAAGAAGACCTTCATTAAAAAGGCATACCAATTTGTCATCTTAGGTGATACCTTATACCATAGAAGCATCAAAGGAACATTACTACGATGTCTTAACCAAGAGGAAGCCTTGACCTCCTTAACAGAAGTACACAAAGGCATTTGTGGTTCCCATTCTAGTGGAATAACCTTATCCAATGAATTGTTGAGGATGGGCTATTACTGGCCGACCATGGAAAAATAATCTCATCAATATGTACAGAAATGTATCCAATGTCAACAATATGGAGACCTTATCCATGCTTCAACTTAGGAGTTACAACCAATCATCACACCTTGTCCTTTCTCATAGTGGGGGCTTGACCTTATAGGAAAGTTTACTCCCACCTTATCTAATGCCACAAATTATTCATCACATCCACTGAGTACTCTAATACTAAGTGGGTTGAAGCCATTCTTATGACTTATATAATGGGGAAGCAAATATCCAAGTTTATCCTGAATTGCCTTATTTCTCGCTATGGTGTTTCGCAAGCCCTTATCTCAGATAACATAACACCCTTCAAGAATCAGGATGTAAGAGAGCTATGCCAACAATTTAACATCCAACATTGGTTCTCTACCCCCTATTACCCCTAGGGCAATGGTCAAGTTGAGGCTACAAACAAGACCATTTTGAAAATCCTAAAGAAGATGGTCAATGAAGTTGGCTGTGAGTGGCATCTGCAGTTAAACCCTGCCTTATGGGCTTATAGAGCTAATATCCACAAGCCTACATGTGTAACCCCTTTCTCCTTAGTCTACAGATCATAAGCCATCCTACCTATTGAGGTCGAGCTTCCCTCACTGCTAGTGTGACTACACAATCTGATCACCAATGAAGAATATAGGGTATCTCAGCTGAATATATTATAATTCTTGGATGAGCATCATCTTGATGCCCTAAATCATTTTCAAGCACACCAAAACCAAATAAAATTAAGCTACAACAAGAAGATCAAGATTCAGTCTTTTCAGGTAGGGGATCTTGTCCTCAAGAAAAATTAGAAGAATCTTCTAGATTGGAACAGTAAAGGAAATTTTGAGCCTAATTGGTTGGGCCCATTTGTTGTCACCACAAGCTATGTATTAGGAGCTACCAATTATCAATGCCTGAAGGAGAACCCTTGTAGAAGCCAATCAATAGTTTACATCTTAAAAATTTGTATGCCTAGGCTTAAGGGGTGTAAATCTACAAATTACAAAAAAATCAAAAAATGATAAAAAAGAAAAGAAAAAGGATTGAAAATAGTAAAGAAAAAATCGTCCTCTAGTGAAAACCACTTTGGTGGTGCTTTGGGCAAGTACCTTGGTGAAAACCTTACAAACAGACACCTTGCATAAATAAGCATCTCCATCTATCTTTGGCTCTTTAGCTTATCATGATTTGCATTGCATTCATCCATTGCATCACTCATCCTATTTATTCCATCACCCATTCACACCCATATCATAGCTTGATATTGTAAAGTATTATATTCCCCTTTAGTACTACCTGAAACATTCCTAAGGTCAGTTTGTATGCCTATATTGAGTTAGTCTATCACACCACATTGGAGGGAATTTTTTATGATTGATTAAGATTGGGTTCTTGTATATATTAAGGTTATTTGAAATCTCATCAAAAATTGTAAAAACATTCATAAAACCTCATCAAAATCCAAAAACACTTCCAAAATCAAAAAATTCAAAAAAATCAAAATCTTGTATAGCTAAAATCCAAAAACATTTGGAAAATTGTAAAGTAAAAATCCAAAACATCCAAAACACATCAAAATCCCTAAATGGGTCAAAACATAAAAACTCTAAAAACAACACCTTGTCGAACTACATTGTCTCTGAGCTTGAACATAGACAAGGCCATCATTGATGTGTCCTCAAGAAACTTTAGGTTAAGATTCCATCATAATAAACTAACAATTCATGAAGTGTTCATATGTCATCAATAACAGGTCACAATCAGTCAAACTATGTGGTCTTTGAATGTATAAGTAGGCAAGGCTCATTTTTTATAAGCCCCCAAGGCCCTAGGTTAGTCACTTTTAGGTCTTGGTCAAAACTTAGAAAACACAAAAACATTGGAAAACTTGGAAAACCCTAAATAGCCTCAAACATTCACATAAACTTTCAAAAAGACCAAAAATAGCCTCAAAACATTTTCAAAAACATTGAAATATTCTAAAAAATCTCAAAAACCATCCATCCCATTTCGCTTTCACTCGCCAAAAACCTTCATCAAAATCTAAAGTCTAGATCATAGGTAAATGAGTCAGTAGCATTTATATCAATGGCCTATCCAACACTTATTCTTAGTCAAAACATCTGATAAACATTTCCTAGGATGCATCCTTCCTACAATGGACATCAACATCAAAAATCACCTTAGCTATGTTATTTTGGCAAAAGATATAGATAACATTGACGTTGTTTGTTTTCTTATCTTTTCTTATTATTTATCTTACTGACCCATTCCAAGGACCTCTTGATGATGTCTCAATGATTTAGAGAGAAAGGGATGGAGCATCAATCATTATCTTTCATTTTTCGTTCTTGTGGTGTATTCTTGTAAAATAATCTTGGTGCATACTTGTGTAGTTGTGTGTAGAGAGGTCATTTGGAGTAGATTGTTGCCTATTGTGTATGCTTTGGTCCAAAATATTCTAAAATTCTAAACTAAATTCCAACAAGGTTTCCATATGTCAAGTTATGAACAAGTACTATCCTATTTGTCTATAGAGTCAAAGTCCCTCACACTAGATACAAAGCCATCTTGATTATCAAAACCTTGATGCATCGTGTCTATGTGTTATATCAAAAATAAGGAATGACAAAGAGTCCTAATCTTAGAAATGAGAAAAATCATCAATATCATCACCATCATCTAATACAGTATTGATGAATCATGGACTTGTTAGACTTCTGAATCAATCTCAGAATCAATGGTTAATCCATTTATCTTATTCTTATATCTTCTTTCCATGCTAACATGGTATCATGACATTCAACCAAAAAATCATCATGCATCCACCCTACATCCACAAAAAATTAGCATAAATACATCTTGCATAAACATATCATATCATCTACATATCATAAAGAAAGTGACATCATCATATGGGAAATTACAAAAAATGAAAAGTGTATCTATCTCATCGAATGTCATAGAAAGATACTGAAAAAGAAGAGAAGAACGTCCATTACATTGTATCCATATCATACATCCCATCACATAAAAATCGCATCATAAATCATCTCATATCATATGGAATAAATAAAGAAATACATCCATCACATTAAAATTTGCATCTATTGCATCCATACATAATCATAACACATACAATAAATGTATCACATCATAAATCGAATTGGACCATCTCGTATATATCTCAAAAATGAATATCATGGTACAAATATCAGTCAATGTGTAACTATCATCAAAAGTGTATATACAAGAGGCTATAAAAAAATGAGCCAATGAATGTGATACATGTATAAATCAGGCTATATATCCAAAATGTGCTTATACAAGGAATCTATCCCCTGCTCTGGCAGTCATCATGGTGTGACTGGTTTTGGTGACCACCTACTAGTTGTATCACTGATGGCTACCCACTAGATGCATTGGGTACAACCCCACTCCTATACTCAAAGTCAGGTTGCTAACGGCTTGGTGGGACCTCTATAGTAAAGTGTCCTATAGTAGGACACCTCCTCCCTTACCTACCAAAAGAGATGTGCAACCATTATCTCCCTATGCCTATTGAACCTACTACTATGTAATAGCATCTATTACTACCATCTCCCAGTCTCTTAGGCCAATTATATATCTAAGGCTTGAACCTGCTGCCTCAACTGGTCCCTCTCAATTGTAAGCACCTAAACCTACTGGTGAGCCTAGTCCCGCTCAACTGTAACTAGAAGTAGCTACTAGAAAGCCTGGTCCCACTCCTAAGTCAATAGATGTATCTACGCATCTCTGGGATCCTATCCTTGCTACTGCTGAAATGGTGGAGGTGCTGGTGGTACCCCTAGGACCTATCCCACTATGTGATCATGACCACCCTATCCCCAACCCTATCCAAGAGGCTGATCTTGCTAACCCTAATATGGTTGTTGTCCACCCCTGCCCTATCATTTGCCTACCCCTCGACCTTTGGGCCTCCCTCATGTAGGTACCCTTGCCAAATCTGTCAAACATAGGGGATGCACAAACCATGCATCATATGTCAGAGTGCTCCTAGCATCAACATGTCTCTGATCGTACACCCAAGGCCTGGCCACCAGTTACGTAAATCCCTCTATAGCCTCATGAGGTTGTATCTGTGGCCCCCATGCCACATCCTTCACAGTCCTAGCAAATAGAATAGTGTAATCATCTGTAGGTGTGTCCTACACCTCACCAAACTACCTAGCCACTTGATCAAGCAAGTACCTCTTGATCATGGTGTGCTCCCAACCCTGCATATACTAGGTCTATCTAGCAAAAAATAGCTACTGGTGATCATTGTACCAGGTGGGAATTTGTAGCCATGGCCACCATCTAAACACTATCATATCATTGATGACTCATTGCCAATAGGAATCCTGAATGGGCCTATATGCTACAAAGTGATGGCTCCCTTATATCAATACACCACTGGCTCATTTGGATCCACATCTACCACATGGACCACTAGTCTGGGCACAACTATATGCTCCAATGCCTAGATGTGTAACAAAGTAACCCCTACTCCAATGCCTCTCCTCTAATAGTATACAAATTGATGCATATCATGATAGAGTGAAGCCAACATGACTGGTTCCCACGTGTAGAGTGTCCTCTTGTAAACCATATCGTGCCATGCAAGTCCCCAACTAGGATCGAATCTTCTTCCTCACCATTTTGGGGAAATAATCCCAAATATTAGTTCACCAACTATCAATATGAATATGGGTGAGCATCCTCAATACATCTTTAAATCAATCTATGAGTTTGTGAGTATGAAACCCTCTTGATGCAGTACCTCATGGCATGCATCATACCTAACATTTGTGTCATATATCACTCGATCTACATGGATAGGAAGCCACAATATCCTACACAAGCCCAAAGTCACTGTGGCCTTGCTAGTGGGTAGGTGAAATGATGATGTCTCAGTATGCCATCACTCAACTAACATAGTCATCATGACCAAATGTGTCCTCACCATGGGCATATATGCAATGAACTAGAGCCTGATCTCCCTCAAATGCTATTTTCAAATATTTTCCAAATCCTCTAACTCCTTGAGCAACCCAAGCTAGTGCTTGCAAGACAAAAGTGACTGGACAACCTCTTGCATCCACGATGCAAACAATGCCAAAATTTGGCTAAAATCGACAAATTTTGGAGCTTTTGCACCCCCAATTGACAATTGTGTCACTGTTTACAAAGGTGTCACTATAAATCTTTTAGCAAATGGCATCAACCTTGTTCAAATCCAAAGAAGCATCACTCTAGACAATGACATCACCATAATTCCCAGTGTCGCCCTACCCAAATCCCATCTAGTGCTTCTAAATGGAAATGTGTCGCTATAATTAAAATGAAACCCTAATTCTAAATCTTGAGATGTGTAACTATTTACAATAGCATCACCAAAATTTCCAAAAGCGTCATTGAAATTCCTAAAGCATCACAATAGGGTGACACTAGACTTAGCCTAACTTTGGCACCTAATAAATGCATGAAAAAAGAAAAGTACAATGAAAGTTTTGATTTGTGTACCGATGGTCCTATGCTTGGAGGTTGGTGGCACTCTCAAAATTAGTCAGTGATGTGGCATGGAAGCACAAGAAAATCCATTTCATTAGAGAGTCAGAGAAAAAATGCAGAAAATCTCAGTGTGAATGAAAGTGACCCTTTAACATATATTTATGCCTACAAATTAGGGTTTTTACCCTAATTTGAGAGGGAAGCTAAGGTTTTTAGCCTATTTTTCCAAGTCCTACACTATGGGGCATATTTTGAGACATTTTTCGCATTTCTGAGCTCATTTTTGTATCTCAGAGCATGTTTTTGGCAACTACATCAATGTTACACCTTTTTTGAGAGATCAACTCAAAATTCCAATTTTTTGTCCGATCTCTTGAGGGGGCAGGGTACTAGCTTAATTCCTTTCGTTGGGGAAATAGTAGGGCATCCAAAAAATTAGGAACTTTTTGATCTAAGTAGCAACATTAATCTGAAAAGTGCTAGTCTTTGAACCAATGTAACATGTACCTCACTTCAAAGAGGGGAAAAATGTAGACACTTAAAATTGTCTTGAATGATATTAGACACTTGAATTTGATCACTAACATCGTTTCATCCTAAAATTCATCATTTTTTTTCCTATTTAATTAAATAACCCTAGACATTTAATTAAATGCATCATTTTCATCTATTAATCTAATTGATTTAATTAGGTTAATTTACCCCCTTTCACCTCCACCTCTCATATTGTTTAATTGAATAAATCAAATTATTTAATTAAAACCTCATAAGTCCTCTCATTTAATTAAATAATCTTAAATTATTTTAATTAAATGTCATTTACAACCCCTTTTTCATTAAATAAACTAATTATTTAATGGATATCCTCATATTCCCCATCTTGCACAATTAAAACTTAGTTTTAATTACTAATTTGCTAATTTTCCTCACCCATCCACTTGAATAGGGAATATTATTCTCATATTTGGCTCCAAAAAAATAGAATATTATTTCCTAACAAACTTTGTAACAAAATTTCAAAGTTGTTACAAAGTGTGTTTGTTTGAATCATTGTGAGCCCTGTATGCTTTTTTTGATCCATGTGATCTTTGATCCTCATCCATTTATGAGAATCCTTGATCAATGTTTCACCCTTCATTAAATATTGACCATTGATGGATCAAATTGATCTCAACCCTTGATTCTTTCTTTGCTCTCTTATAAATGCTTCACCATTTGGAGAGAAATGGATTCAACTTTTCAAAGGAAAGTTATACTATTGAAATTCATACTCACTTGCATCCACATTTAGCATTTATTAGCATTTTAGCTTAATCTTCATCCATATTAGCTTAAGCATCTGTTAATGGCTTCCATTTTAGCTTAGTTTGCATCAATGACTTGCATCTTTGAACTTTGTTTCCATTTAGTATAGCTTGCATCCATATCCATCAATAATTTTAGCATTTATCACTCATTTTAATCATGTTAAACTAGTTTTGTATCCATGTTTCACTCATATTTCATCAGTTTTCATCAATGAAATCGATTAGAATGGCTCATATTATCCAAGGATTGGAAAAGGGTCACCATTCCAAATCAATGAGAAACTGTTCCCCCAATGGGATAAGGTTTGAGGTCTTAGAGTAGGCTTCTTTCAAGCTTTCATATTTATTTCATGATTAGTTTAATGGTTTTTTAGTTTTTGATGCTTTCAAACACCATCTCATTGGGATTATAGCTTAGAGGGTTAGAATGTCTTAAATTCATTAGGGTCTGGGGTATTTAACCTATACTACGATTACAACCACATTTTGGTGCTAAAAGGAGGGCCCTACTAACTTCGTTTGATGAATTTCTCTTAAGTTTCTATGAGTTGCAGGTTCTTGAGAAATGATGACGCATTTGAAGGCTACAACAATGCTTTTCAAAAGCATCACTATATAGTAATGCTCATGATAATTTCAATGACGCCATTGTGG
Organism: Sequoiadendron giganteum; assembly: GCA_007115665.2. Taxonomy (NCBI): domain Eukaryota; kingdom Viridiplantae; phylum Streptophyta; class Pinopsida; order Cupressales; family Cupressaceae; genus Sequoiadendron; species Sequoiadendron giganteum. The sequence goes on along the minus strand of CM021109.1, from coordinate 230,269,866 downwards.
AAAGTGACACTATTCTATTTTTAGAAACTACTTTATGTTTTTCAATTATAGTGATGCTTTTCTCTGTTTAAAACTGCTTCTCTAGTTTTTAATTATAGTAATGCCTTCGATTATACTGATGCCATTGTGCTCCCTGTTTCTATGCAGAGCAATGTTATTTTTCACCAAAGCAACACCTTGATAATTACAACGATGCCATTGTGTACGACACCTTTTTTACTGGTAAAGAAAATAGAGAGTGAATTTTCACATATGCTTTAAATTTTTGATTTCATACACTCTCTGATATTTTACTGACATCTGGTTTTTTTTTTAAGGCTAACTAATTTTGTAGATTTGAAAACACTTGAAGTGAAGGAGCATACTTTTGTTTGACCATACATTGTAAAAAGTGTTTTTACACTTATGGGACAATTATAACCCATCATATGCTTCTTTTCTTTCTGTTTTAGGATCACTAAATTTCCATTGGGCTTAAAATTCACTTTTAAAGTTGGTTAAAATTGGACCCATACAATCTCATTTTACAATATCGGTTAAAACTGGACAAAACAAACAAACACTTCCATTGGTGCTTAAAATGAAGTCATTTTACCATATTGGGTTAAAATGAATGAATGCTTTATTTTCTTGTATACACTTGTAGTGTGTATCCACTCCCCTTGCACTTCATGTGATCTTGGGTGAAGAGAAACACTCAAGTGTACTTTCTTGTATACACTTGTAGTATGTATCTACTCCCCTTGCACTTTGTGTGATCTTGGGTGAAGAGAAATACTCAATTGTATTTTCTTTCTTTGAGAAACCCTTAAGAGAGGGCTTGCTATGAGATACTAAAGATATAACAAACTAGTACTAAAGATAGAATTGTGAAGGGCTTGCCAGGATTATTTCGTGCAATAAGGGTGAGCTCCCATCTACTTACTTGGGGCTTCCTTTGTGTATTTGTAAGATAATGTAGTCCTTCTACCTAAATCTATTGGATAAATTCAGTAAAAAGATGGCGGGTTGGAAAGCGAAACTTCTTAGTCAGGCGGGGAAGGTACAACTCATTTACTCTACTCTTCAAAATCTACCTTTGTATGCAATGAGTCTTTTTAGAATTCTAGTCAAATTTGAGGAGAAAATGGAACAAATAATGAGAAGATTTTTGTGTTCAGGTGTTGAAACCAAAGCTAGAATTCCTCTTGTGGCTTGGGATTTGGTCTATAAACCAAAGAAATGGAGTATAATTGGCATCAGAAACATAAAATCTTTCAATAAGGCACTTTTGTCGAAGAATGTTTGGAGGCTCCTTAATAGGGAAGCGAGGTAGGCTACCCTAGCTAGTAAAGAGTATTTTCATGGCTTTGGGAGATCCTGGAATATGTTGACTTCTGATGATATTCCTTCTAGTTCTTTCTTTTAGAGGAATATTGTTCCTTACATGGATTTGATTGTAAATGGTGTTAGGTGGCTATTGGGTGATGGTACTAGAATTATTTTTTGGGAGGATTCTTGGTGTGACTTTAAACCTTTGATCAATTTCCCCAGGGCTCCTTCCATTGTTCCTATTTGCAAACGCCTCTTTGGCATTAGGGTGGAAAATTATTTTCATAATGGGGAGTGGAAAAACTTCCAGGATTGGCACCCATCATTGAAGGTGCTAAAGGACTTCTTGTGCAACATTCATATCCCCATTTTTCCTAGACCAAATAGGGTTGTTTGGGCTCCTTGTGTTGATGCTAATTTTTTTGGTGGCTTCTGCCCTTGTTAATTTATTGGAAAAGCCCAATTCTTTTCCTTTCTGGGGGAATTTATGGAATAAGAAGTTGATCCCCAAGGTGAATTTCTTCTACTGTCTATTTATGCAAAGTAAATTCTTAACGTAGGACAATCTATGTAAAAGGGGATTTGTAATTCCTAATAGATGTGTTCTTTGTGAAGCTAATGTTGAAAGTGCTTTCCATATCTTACTTGGGTGTGATTTTTACTCTATCCTTTGGAGTAAATTTCTTGGTCTTTGGAGATTGGATTGGGTCTTCCCGAACTCCTTTGATAATTTTTTTGACTAGTGGAAGTGTCCCTCCACCTCCCCTATTCTTCATTGCCTTTGGGACCTTATGGCCTCACATATTGCATGGGGATATGGAAAGAATGAAACAAAAAAATCTTTTGTGATTCTAAGCTCAAAGTTGGCAGTCTTTTCATCAAGATTCATTGGGTGATTCTGGAGAATTTTTCTATCATTGGTTCTGAGGCACTTCATTATGCCCCTGCTGCTTGTTTGGTTGGGTATGACCTTTTGGTGATTTCTAATTGGAAGGTCCCCTCTCTTCCTTCTGTGAACTCTAAGTCCAACTTAAATGCTAGATTGAGTACTAAGTTGAAGCTACCTCCTTCAAGGTGGGTTAAAGTTAATTTTGATAGGGCAGCAAACAGTAACCCTAGGCTTGCAAGATGTGGGTGGGTGTTGAGGAATTAGGATGCCAAACTCTTAGGTGGGGTGGCACTCTTGTTGGGAAACTGGATTAATCATTCTGCTAAGGCGGAGGCTACATTTATTAGCATAAAATATGTTGTGTACATGGGTTACTCCAAAATATGGGTTGAAGGAGATTCCTTTAAATATCATAAATTATCTATGTGGAACCCACAAGCCTAGTTGGAATGTGGAAAAATCAATAAAAGATACTATAATTATGTTAAGTTCTTGTGAAGAGACCCACATCTCTCACATTTTCTAAGAAGGAAATTCTTTGGCAATTTTTTTTTTCCAATGAGCTTGTCAGGTTAAATGAGTTTCGTGCATGGGAGGAGGGATCTCTCCTTCCCAATAAATATAGGATCTTAATGAGAAATTTTAGTTTTGGCTAGGTTGATGCGGTGGCATCATTTAATCTTTAGTACATTCTCGGCTCACACAGTTTGTGGGTTTTGTTTGGCTTGCTGACTATCAACTAAGTGATTATTGCAAGGGTTCTCTTCTTCTGGTGTTTGAGGAGATGGGTGGCAACAGAAGCATAATAGATCCACACTCTTGTGCTATCCTGGGGAAGAAAGAGAATATATGGAAGATTCTCTACCATGCGAATTTTATGCCATTTTTAGAAAGATTGCATGGGCATGACCCAAATGCCTTGGCCAAATTTTCTTCCTGTTGGCATAACCACAAGCTCTAGATAAAAAACCTCGTAGTGGATGTAAATGAGGAGCTGATTAATACTATGACTGGGTTGTCGATGGTTGGTCGTAAGCTCTATAAGGACAAAAAGAGCAATGAGGAAGCGATGACCCAATTCTTCAAAGACAATGAACGAAAAAAAGTGATTAAGATGGAAAGTTGGGGCTATGAGCGCAAGTCCCTCAAGATGATTTGGGCGGATGTTGCAGAGGTGATAATGCACTATGTGACTTTGGAAGGTAGGTTCATTGCAATCCTTGGTCACCATTTTACTCTTTTAAACCATTTCAGGTGTGGGTTGTTTATCTCCTTTCCATTTTTTTTGTTATCTTCCATGGAGATTTCTATTTATGCTCATCTAAAAAATTGAAGGGCTTCGGTCCTCCATGAGGGTCTCATTCTTTTAATCATGGATCATGTCAAAGCTCTTCTCCCTGCCCCTGCTATTAAGGGCAAGGAGAATATTCTGAGCGAAGCTTCTGGCTCGTCTAGCTTAGATACCAGAATTTCTAAAGAAGAGGAGCGGAATGAAGAGGATGAAGAAGGATCCCCATTCCCTATGACTACCTCCTCAAAAAATAGGAAGAAGGGTAACCTGAAAAGAAATTGGGTAGCTAAGTGCCTTGTTCTTTCTAACAATGAGGATATGAAGGCAGGCTTGGGTGAGTCCTCTCCCAAGAATGTGGATTTGGCTATTGGCCTAGGAGATGTTAAAGTTCGAGGTAATGTAGAGGGTTTGCAAGAGAATGTGTTGACAAGGGAGGCCAAGGATAAGCCGAGGAGAGCATCCAAATGCATTGCTAAATTGAAGATCCAGGCCTCGAAAGATTTAGTAAAGTACACCAAGGTGATCTATGAGGAGAAGGTTTTTGGTGAAAAGGTGGTGGAAATTGATGACTTCTCGGTTCATAGAACACCCAATGTGGTGTTGGAGGATGAGAATAAGGGTCAATTCTAGGAGGATGTTGAGAAGAAGAGTGCTAAGTTGGAGCCTCTAAAGCTAAATCCCCTTTCTGAGGAACTATCCTATCTCAATGATGATTCTACCTCAATGTTTGAGCTACTGGACATGGCTAGAGCTGGGGCCACTGTAACTTTTAAGTTAGCTAAGTGGACTCTTCAGGAGTTTAATAAGGTTAACATTAAAATAAGGGGTTTGAAGGAGAACTTGATGAATATTTTGAAAGGCTTGGTGTCGGATATTCTGATTGATAGAATTGTGGACCTTGAGGGTTCCTTCCATGACTTCAAATCTCTATGTGAAGAAGGATTTTCTGGTTTAGAAGCTAAGATATTAGAGACTAATGCAGAAATAAAGAAGCTTCTCAATGCATGTCACATTTCAGTGAAGAATAGTGCAAACTCTTTGGAAGTCCTATTCTGTAAAATTATTGAGCTCAAGGAGGGCCAATTGTATTTTTTTGAATTAATGGAAAAAGATCACTCAGCCAAAGGTAAATGAATAAAGGTGTGAAAGATGATGGTAAAAGCCCTGCTGTTAGAGGGTTTGTTGAATGGAAAAATTCATTTGAACCTAAGAAAAAAGAGTTGTTGGACATGATTGAAGTGCATAGGAGCTAGGAGCTCGAGGTGGCCAACACCTTAAGCAGTATGAAATAGTGTTTTCTCTCTCTCTCTCTCTCTCTCTCTCTCTCTCTCTCTCTCTCTCTCTCTCTCTCTCTCTCTCTCTCTCTCTCTCCTTTTTGACTATTTTTCGTTTCCTATTGGTTCTCAGTTTATTTCTTGTTGGTTTGTCATTTTGTTATTTTTGGGTGCTATTGATAGTTTACTATTTTTCTCTCGTGCAACACTCTCTTTGTTTTGTTATTTTGGGTTCTGGTCTACTGTTGATATCTTTTTGTAGTATCTCTTTAGCACCATTTTGTATCTTAAGTTGTAAAGGGTTTCGAGTCCCTTCAAAACCTATTTTTCCCATATAATCAAAACAAAAACACTAACATAAGACACATTATATATAACACTAAAATCGTGAGATAATTTAGGATGTGTATCTAATTAAATTTTAGTTATTAGAGGCAAATAAATATGCACTCGTTTATAATCATGCATAACAAATTATCATAAAATAGTGTCAACATACTTACTTTGAATGAACCAAATATTTCTATGGACTCGATCCTTTATAATTTCAATTCCCAAGATTTTTTTATGCCCCTAAAATCCTTCATATTAAATATACCAAAAAATGGATTTTTGAACTCCCTAATCATCCCCTTATTACTAAAAACAAACAATGTGTCATCAACATACAATACAATAATTAAAATTTGATCATCTATAAATTTAATATAATCATAATGATCCTCTTTGCTTCTAATAAAAACCAACTTCAATGCAAAAGCACCAAACTTCTCATGCCACATCCAAGGTGATTGTTTGAAATCACACAATGATCATTTTAACTAGTAAATAAAATATTTTGTTTTGTTTTTACCTCAAACCAATTTGGTTGTCATGTGTAACTTTATCTTCAATATCATCATAAAAGAAAGTAATTTTTGAATTCATTTTCTCTATTTAAAAATAATAAGCAACAATAATAGAAAGTAGGAATCTAATGAAACATAATTTAAAAACAAGAGAATAATTTCACAAAAGTTAAACCCTTATCTAGGAGTAGCCCTTAACCACCACTCTATCCTTGCACACCCAACTTAATGTTTTCTCCAAATTTTTACTTGAACATCCACTCTCAACCAACGAGCTTACTTTCTTTAGGAAAACTTACAAAATCCCAAGTGTCACATTTGTCCAAGCTTATAATCTCCTCTTACATGGCCTCCATCCAAGAACCATGCTTAGATAAAGAAATATTCTCCCTAAAATATCTTGGTTCATCATTAGTGCATGAAAAAATAAATACACAATATAAATTTGGTGGGCTATACTTGTCAACTAGCTTCCACAATCTCATGGATCATCTCAAGGGTCAACATATGGACTTTGTTTAGTCCTTCGCATGATCAATTTTTTCATGAATCCATCCTATCTAAAGCCATTCCATGTAACATTTTTACATCAATTTTTTTATACACTATTTGAAACCATTACATGTAACCTTTTTACATCATGAAGTTACATACATATATGCCAAAATGATTGCCAGAAAGGGAACAAAAAATGCTAGTTGTTATCTACAATTTTGCTGGTGGTTTTATCTTCTACTTGTCCATTACTAGGGTCAACATCACCAACCATAGACTAGGTATCCCCTTTCTTCTATCTCGTGTGATGGTGAACCCTATGCCTACCCTGTACCTTCATAGTCACATTAAAATCCCTTTGGAATTTGTTTATGGCTCTCAAGAATATCTCATGTTCTTCCCATTCCAACTGATAGGCATGACCACATTTGACCTCCCCTTTATTGATCCTCACTGAATCGTCTCTAATCAAATTCATGAACTTTGGTAGTGACACCTCAATATGTAATGACACATGTAATGCAACATTAAGAAAAGTGAGTCTTTTAGACGACTCAGTAAGGTACCTCCTACAACCTTTGAACTTTTCACCATTCCTTGCTTTCCAAATGTGCCACATTATCTCAGTAGAAAGAAAAAACTAGAATGCTTTACAACCCTTATTAATTTTCTTATCAAACATTAAAATATCATTCCAAACAATTTTATCATCAATGTCCCAAATATTTACATTGCTACAAAATATATTCCAAACTCATTTAGCATAGAAGTAATAAAAATAATATGTTTTACTGATTCAAGAGTTTTACAAATATTGTAAATATCAATGTCATCACAATTAGATTTGAATGGAAGCCTTTGAAGAAGAACCAATCATTTGAAACAAGCCTGTTTTGGCTCAAACCCACTATACTAGAGGTTACTTACAATTTTATGTCATTCTTTGTCACTTAAATCCACATTCCAACTTTTATTTAGGTGCTCAAAGATGTTATTACAAGTCAAGTCTTTGTACATTGTCTTAGCTTTAAGCCCGGAGATTGGTCCCCCATCCTTCTAAAATATGTCATTGGATCGGTCAAGGAGTTTTCTAGCATCTAGGGGAAATCTAGCATCCTTACAGGCCTCTAAGAATTTATAGAGTAGGTCCTAGAGTTGGAGGCAAGGAGGTCAAAAACTGATTCCAACTCAACCCAACTTCTAAGCCTCCCTTCATACAAGATATCACCAAAGGTTTTAAAATATTTTTGACTCTATTTCTTAGTTTAAAAACCTTGCAAAAGGGATAGAGGTTTGTCATTATGGTGCATGTTCCACCATATGGAACTATAGCTCTGGAATTTTACATTATTGATTAGGGTTATGTTGTTGGACTTTAATTGAGCACCTTGTTTGACTAGCTCCCAAGCCTTCCACAGGCTTTTGAAAACCATCAAACTAGTTGGGGACATCGATTATTTACTCATAAGAATGTCACTCAAGGGTAACAACTTATAGGTTTTTTCTTGTTTGGGCACTACCATTTGAATATTATTCCTTATTAGCACCTTCCAAGGTTCATTGCCAATTAGAGCCCTCATCACCCATTTTGCAACCAGTATAACACCTTGCATTTTTAAGTCCTTTAGACCTAGAAAACCAAATAATTTGTCCATACAACACCAATCCCACTTCACGAAATGCTTCTTCTTCCCTTTCCCATCCAACCATAGAAAGGCCTTGATCTTCTTTTGAATTTCATTTGTACCTAGTAACCATTGAAGAACCAGACTGAGGAAAAGTATATGCTATATGAAGACAAGATCTTCTAACATTCCTATATCCTCCCAACAAGGTAGAGATACTATTTTTTCCAACCTTCCAACTTTTTTTCAAATTTTCTCTTAATCTAGTTCCACATTTCCTTGAGGTTGGGATCAACTACAAAGGGGATACCAAGGTATCTTACCTGCAAGCTAGGACCACCTCACTAGAAATTAAGATCTTTCATCCAATTTGGTGGTCTATCTTCCTATCCAAGAGCAATAAATTTTTCATTAGAAATTTTCACTCCCAAGGCCATGCAAAACACCTCCATCTTTTCCATTAAAGATTTCACGTTTTCTTTGTCCAATTTTGGAAAAAGAGCACTGTCATATGAAAAATATATATTAACTAGTTCACCCTTATCGAGAAGCACGACGACTCTAACCTTGGGTGAAATTGAGTTGTCTCTTAACAAGTAGAAGAGTGCATCTAATGCCACCATGAACAGGGTCAACGCTAAGGGACAACCTGGCTGAATTGACATTTCTAAGTTGATTTCCTTATAAAGCGCCCCATTAACATCCAAATGGGTGTTGGTGTCTTTTAATAGGATGTCCACGATTTTTAAAAATCCAGGTGGGAAGCCAAAGGCTTGAAGGATTCTTTGCAAGAAGTCCCATTCCACCCTATCGTAAGCTTTCTTAAAATCCAAGAGAAGCAAATTGCAGATTTTTGATTGGATATCTTAGCCCACTGAACTTGTGATTAAGTTCTCAAGAACATATCTTCCTTTACTGAACCCTATCTGAGTGTTGTTGACAAACTTGGGAAGAATATTTACCAATCTCAAGTCCATAACCTTTGTTAAAATTTTATAAGACACATTTAGGAGGGTTATCGGCCTCCAATTTTTAACTAAGGTCTTATCCCCCCTTCGAGGAGAAGCTTAATTATCCCTTAATTAATATTGTTTCCTTGGGTCCCTATGACCAGAGCTTCCTCATACAACTACAACAAATCCTCACTAACCCATCCTGAAAAGCACTTGTAGAACTCAACAAGCAGCTCATCATAAACTAGTGACTTATAATTGCACATAGAGGCAATAGCATAAAATACTCTAAGTTCTTTGATCACATCCTTATAATAAAATATTTCAAGGTCATAAAATTATCAATATTTTGACCCTTAAATTCTCATCATACCCAATGAATATTCATTTCTAAGATTGGGATCAAATTTAGATCATTTTTCTCTAGGCACGAGAATAAAAACTTCACAACCATATTTACTTAAATGTGAATAGAGGAACATCAAGGTTCAATTAATCCTTTCTATAATCTCATTATATTGTGGGATGTAAGGAGAAAATGGGTAGTGGGACAAAAAACCTCCCCAAAAGAGATGAAAAACAAAATTCTCTCATTAAAGAATGAGAAGGCAAAACCCCATGTGAGGAAAAGGACTTGCTCATAAGAGAGAAGAAGAATAAGAGAGACCATGCAGCCCACATCAATGGTCAATCTCCTACAATAGTAGAAGCTCGACATTAAATTATAAAGATGATCCAATCTTGTCGAAAAACATTCCTCTTCTTGGGAAGAAACAAGACCAAGATGATATGTAGGGTGTCTTCCCATTCTTGAAAGGAATATGTGGGAAGAAGAATGATATGAGATTTCTCTAAACAATGCTCAAGTGTCTCTGTGTTGATGCCAAAAGCTGACACACTCCAAACATACTTTCTAGGTCACATAGCTGGGGATATCAATCTAGAATCTCCTAAAGATGGATGTAGAACACACTCCAAATACAAAGATACCTCCTCTAAAAATAAAGAAGCCTCCTTGAAATGTTGTCGAAAAGTATCCACACTCACATCAAACTATGAAGAATGATCATGTAGAGAATGAACAAGATGGTCAGAGTATTCCCTCACAACAATTGAAGAAGAATCATCTCCATCAAAGAGAAGATGTATGCAATCAATGGTGTCTCCCAAATCTTAAATGTGAAACTCAACAAACAACCCATCAATGTCTATCAAGTATGCATCCCAAGTGCACGTAGATGGAAGACAATGTAGGTTTTATTGCATTGAATCACAAGAGGTCATCATTGTAGTAACAATAGATGGAGGAGATGAAATGAAAGGCTAAAGAATAGGATCCAATGTGAGAACTCCCAAGTTCAAGAAGCCAAAAGTCTCCTTTGAATCATGGTTCACACTAGAAGTGTGATCAACAACCGAAGGAAAAATGTCATCATCAGAAGAAAAATATGCAAAGGTGTACAACTGAGATGCAATAATTGAGCTCTACTCTCCAAGTCTCTAATGATAATTGAATAAGGAGTGAATTCCACAGTCCTCCCATCTCCACCATGTGTAATTTGCTAGATGGAAAGAATATTTTTTGAAAAATGAGGTACATAGAAAAAATCATTGAAGGTGCCCTCCCCAATATCAATATATCCCTTCCTAATTACACTCATGTATGTATTGTTTCCCATCAAAATAGGAGACATAACACAAGGAACAAAAGAAGAGAGTATACTCTATGAAGATTCCATATGATGAGGTTCTCTTGAATCTAGAAGCCATCTCCCTGATCTAAGACCTATAGTAGCAAAAAGAGATTTCCCTTTGTTTCCTAACGTTGAAGCCAAAATAGCATGAAATTTTTCCTTATTAAACTATTTTGAAGAAGAAGAAGAAGGTGACCCAGATATCCTAGAAGGAACATCAATTTGATTCTTTTTTATAGGATGTTTCAACTCATCAATATCCTTATTGTAACAAGAATGTTCATCATGCCCAAGCTTCTTGTAATATGAAAAAGTTGTATTCTCCTTCTTAAATGATTTCTCTTTGGAAGAGAATTTATTCTTCGCTTGATTTGAATGTGGATTATTCTTTTCTTTCTTTTTGTTCTTATTAGAATGTTCTTATTCTTTCACCCGACTAGCCAACAATGCCTGAGATTTAGATGACTTGATAAGGCCCATTGTATAATCTTTTTTCCCCATGTACCAATATCTCATAAAATTCATGATGCAAATGAAGTTGTAGTATATGCAGGTCACCCCATAGTCAATCTATGAGTATGAAAGCTAGAAACAAAAGAAGCATAATCAGGACTAGGTTTGTTAGTTGTATTGTAGACCAATTGAATGTTCTTCTTATAAATTCCTCATTTTTTACATTACTCTCTTAGATCATTAACCTTAGTGATGTAGTTATATGTTGTAAAATTTCTTACGATCAAGGCTCATAAATTCATTATCAATTTGATAGCCTCTTACTTCATCTATACTACCATACAATATTTTCAATTTGTTCCAAAATTCATGAGAATTCTTACATGATTGAATTTGAAACAACAAATCTTGAGAAACTAGTTTACAAAGATATCCAAGATCTTTGTTATGTTTAATCATCCATTTTATCTTTTTATATGCATCAGTAGGTTCAAGTACCTTATTTTCAACATTTAAAGAGTGATATGCAGTTATTAGAATACTCCATGCATTTTGATACCAATTTGAATAGTTATATGATATTAGTAAAGGAACCTTAGAATGATCCATGGAAAAGAAGAGCACAAGCAAAAAAATCAAAAGAATGCACCGAGAGACCCCCAAAATCAATCAATCAAGAATCTCCCCCAATAGTATATGATTTGGAAATTTATATTTAATGTACGTTTACAATTTCTAGATGCCAAAAAAGTCAAACTAGACTTGATCTTAGTGCTTATAGATGCAAAAAATGGCCACAAGATCAAAGTAAAATTTTCACATAAGATGGAATCAATCTGATTACACCACTAAATATTACACAAAATATTATGCACTTTCAAAAAAAATTCACTCAAAAATGTTACTATATAAGCAAGAATGGAGCCCTGGAAGTTCCCAAAACAAGAACAGCTTAGCAACACTTGTGAGAATATACAATTTTTGGAAAAACTAGGCACCAAAATAAAAAAAATATTACACCATTGTGAAGAGCACAAAATTTTGCTCCAAATAAAAAAAATCTTGAAAAAGAAGGTCGAATGATTGAGCTATGAGCGTTTGAAAAACACCCTTCAAATGAAAATCCAAATGGTGAGGGGTTAATTTTTTTTTAAAATGATGGTGATGTTGTGCTAATTTGTTAGGAAAATGGTAGGTTAAATTTTATGGTTATTTGGTTATCACAACAAGTCATCTAATCTACCAAAATATTTGTTATCTGCACTAGAATATTCCTTCCATGAAATATCTGCTAAAATATTCTATTGTCTATTTTGTTTGCCATCGACGGTACTTGTGACAAAATACTCTTTGGTACTCAAAATATTCTCATCTCTATGAGCTGAAATTTTTCAAGAATATTCATCGGTTTTAAGAATTCAAAAGGTCATCAAATATTTTTAAGGTCGACTAACTGTGGCAGGGCATGTGACCTGTGCCACGTGGCATACCACCTAGTGCTTGTACTAAGCATACAGATCAGTAGATTTTTGTCTATAGACCGTAAAAATTCCCTTTTTTATTTTAATTCAAAACTTTTCTTTAAAATAATTAGTCGACCTTAAAAAAAAATTGACAAATTTTTTTAGAAATTTTAAATAAAATCAAAAATAATTTTGACTATACCCTACAATAATGATGATGTGGTCATACGACGAATAAGGTGATTTTTTTTTCTTGATGGCCACAAGAAAAAGTTTATGATTTTGACAAATTGATAGTTGATCTTGGGGGTTTTGAGCCTTCTGGACGAATGGCAGGGTCATATTTGACCCAAAATGCTAAAAAATCACAGCTACCTCCCAGATTTGGCAACCACTCTTCAACTTCAAACCCTCATAGATCTAGCCTCATATGATTCTATGAAACAAAAGGTAAAACTAACATTTTTGAACACCTTGAACTCAATGGTGATCAAATTTGCACCAAAAATCTCTATTTGAACCTACAATACAAAGCCACAAAGAGGAACTCTCCCAGAATCTAGTATTTCTATCAAGTTTTTTTTATTCTTTGGATCACCATACAATGCAAGAGAAGAGCATACTCAAATTTTCAAGATCTACCAAGATCTCTCCAAAAAGACTATCAAATGGAACCCAACCCGTTCTGATACCATGTTAGAGTTGGCTATGGAGATACCTAATATCTAGAGGCCAAATGGAAAGCACAAATAGATCAATATTAAATTCTTCAGATTGCAATGGAGTTGATTATCCAAGAATTCCTTGCAAGTACAATGTATGAGAATTAATTCTTCTAGAAATAATCTTAGGACCTAAGCAAACTTAACATGTGAATATGTCCCCTAAGTCCCTAGTAAGTGAATTAACTAGGTACAAGACATTTATTCACACCAACACTCAATACCCTTATTTTTTATCTAACTATTTCTCAACCATAGCCTTAAAATCCTTGAACATAGAGAAAACTTTAGATTTCAATCGAAGAAAATAAATCTAGGCATTTCTAGAGTAATCATATATGAATGAAACATAATAATATATTTTCTAATAAAATCCACATCCACTCTAGACCAAATGCATTTAAATGAATGACTTCTAAAACCCATTTTCTCTAGTATTAGAATAAAAAGAAAAAATATTTTGTTTTCGAAAAAAAAGTACTCATAGAAATAAAAATAATATGATTAACCAAACAATTGTCAACCATATTTTTACTAATAATGGTCCAAGGACATTTCTAGAAATGTGGCACAAACATTGGTGTCACAACATACATGCAATTTTAAAAGTGTTAGTTATATTGGTAGAATTATATAATTTAGAGGCTCAAATCTAAATAAAGTCCCGCACTATGAGCCTCTAGCTACCACCAATTTATTTTGATCAACCTACACCTGGAAACTTATATCAAATGTAACATGTACTTCAAAATTATTCATCTTGGATACAAAAGGAATATTTCTTAGAAGCCATGGATTTTGTAGAACACCATTAAGATTCATTTCCCTTACCAACAATCCCATGTTAACTATTATCACCAAGGAAAACCTCTCCTCCATATTAAGCTTCGTAAGATGAGAAGAAAAACTTGAGGGGAATCATATGGTAGGAGAAACATAAATAAATAAAACATTATTATAGTAGATAAGTAGGAGGTATTTTTCCACAACATGTCAAATTATGATATGGCTATTAGGATTCAACCATGTAGTTTTTCAAGTCAAACTCATTGAACCATGTTTCATGAGTAGTGGTTCACAAGAACCCATCTCTCATGATAATGAATGGTCCACTTAGCACCCATTGCATCTAGGTGATTCTCACTAAGGTGAAGCCTTGGGCCTTCCTGGGATGCCACCCATCATTATAGTATTTCTTGGGAGGAATTATCATCAATTTTATTTAATTTATATATTCCTTCTATATGTTCCCTGAATCCCTAGCTTATTGTAATTCTAAAAATTCATTGTGATCTTCTTAGGGGATTTGGACCATCCCTTATACTTAGGCCCATGTTGCAATTTCTTCTTCCCCTTTAGACTCTTATTTGTCCTCATACCTTCCCTAAACATGCAATATATTTTGAGACCTCATCCATGGATTTTCTCTTCATATCTTCATTAGAAGACTAGCAACAAGGGCACCCATTTTTTATCTATCATTAAATTAATCAAAGCCATGATTATATTCTCCCAATATTTGGGCAAAGAATAATTTAATAAAATACACATAGCCTTCTCATCTAGCTTAATGTTAATAGAACCTAGCTAAACTTGAAAATTGAATTAAAAGCATTCAAATGATTTGCAACACAATCTTCCTCTTTAATTTTGAAAGAGTAAAGTTTTCTTTTCAAATAAAACTTATTAATAAGGTTATTCATTTGATTTATACCAGCTATCTTCTTTCATATACTATAAGTTGCAGCCTCTTATGAGACATTCAAGAGGATAAAATACACAAGACCATAAAATTGTTCCCTATACCTTCATATCCATCTTTTTAAATTATTCACCAAACATATCCATAGTCTTCACCTCATTTGCAACTAACCTCCATTAATCCCTTTCTTTCAATATGTCCTCCATTTTTTAATTCCATAGCTCATACCACTAAAATTCTCAATTTCTAACTAAGATGTGCTAGCCATGACTTCAAACACAATGGATTTACAAAAAGCACTAATTCAAATATTCTCATTGAAATTAAAAAACTCACATCACTTCCAAAAATGAATGCCAATATTTGATCAAAATTTCTAGCTATAATACCAAATGTTTAGAAAAATGATGAACAATAGCACTAGTAGTATAAGCATAAGGGTGGAAGCAAGAAGTTGGGTCCACATTTAAAGGAAGAGTCGGGAAAAAATCCCCAATAGGAATGGGTAACCATTTCAAAAAAATGAGCACCTATTTAGGATCAAGACCTTGAACCTAAATTTCTAAAATGGGTACATGTTTTTTTCTTAAATGGGAACCTATTTATAATTACATCATATTATTAGTCCTTTTTAGAATGGGTAGGTGTTGTAGAGCGGGTATGTGTTTCATAAAATTTGAAATTTGAAACCCATAGTTTTTCTTTTTTTTAAGGCTTGGAAACCCACCCCTTAGCCTTCAACTTGCAAGTACAATGCCATGAAAAGAAAAAAAGAAACACTACTTTAGCAATATGGTGGACAATTTTTTTTTCACAATTTTTTGACAAAATTAAAACCCATTACAGATGATGATGTCTAATTTTTAAATACATATTTTTTATATAAATAGACTTCTTTTTATATTTATTAATTAATTTATGAGGAAATTGGTCCATTAATTTAAAATGCTAGGTATTAGTATTTTTTAATAATTTTTATTTTTATTTATTTTTAAATATACGACATCAATATAGACTTCATTTTATACACAATTAAAAAATATATTTTATTATTATTTTAGCTCAAACTATGCTTCCCAAACATGAGGGGTTTTCAGAAATAACAATTATGACCCATAAAAAATTAATAAAAACACATTTAGAAAAAAATTATAATAAAATATAATCATCAATATTTAATATAATACACATTTTTTCCCAAAATTAATGACAAAAATACTTTTATAAATTAGTTCAAATTATGAACTGGTTAGACACATGCATGGCGTGCTTCTAAAATGTGACTTTTAAAAAGTGGTTTTTTGTACAAGCCTATACAAAATTATTTTTTATCATATGGGTATTAGAATAAATTACATATTTGAAAAATACACTCAAAATCCCACATTTCATATTACTAGACATTTTAAATATTATATGTATAAGAGCTTCAAATTTTGAGTCCAATTCTAACAAAATTTAATTTTCAAGAAAAACACTTAACTTTTTGGTCAAAAAGTGAACCCAACTTCTTGCACCTACCCATAAAGTGTAGAAATCTAATTCACCTAATTAAAGGACATATGATTAACCATTAAACTTGAAATATGATATATATAAGTATGTAAAAACAACAATAAGAAATCAACAAACTTGTAAAATAATTTAAACTATAACTTTAGATGTAAGTGGATAAACCCTTTCAAGAAAAAAACTCTACCATTCAATAGAGGAAAAGTCTATATTAATACATTATCTCATTGTTATTTCAATACATATAGGTTTCTTCCTTTAATCTAATTACATAATAACACTCACCTATGGAGGATCCATTGAAAAATCGTCCAAAGAATTCAATTTCTAGATAATTAGAGAGGGAAAGCCATAAATAGTTTTTCAAGACTCAAACTACCAAAATCCATGGTATGAAAATAACCTAATTTCCCCATGATAAAAAATATTCAATGTACCATGAATAGTAACCAATAATGACAACATCTTTGACCCATGCGAAGAGTGGGCACACTTTTCTAAGTATATCTCTCCATTTCCAAACCATTACAATTTCTAGAGCTTGCCTAACATTACACAAGATGCTTCACTCTCCACTTATGAAGTAAAACCACTTTGTAACTACCACTATCATAAGTAAAATACCTCTTAATGAAATTACAACCAATATTCCAAGTTATAAGGAGAATAATAATAAAATAATATCTCTCAACCATCACAGCATCCAAGTACTCATTCTAGAATGTTTGGAGACCTAAAATTCCTACATAGGATTTGTAAATTTAATATCACCTTAATATTAACACCATGTTGAAGGAAACACTAAGAATGAACATTTCAATAATATAGATTTTTAGCTTTAGATTTCAATGAAAATAGGTCTACAAGGATCAATTGCCTAAAAATATAAGATTCTCTTTTAATATTCACTCTTTTTCCTTTGAAATATATATATATATATATTTTTTAAATCTAGCTATGAAATAATCTTTCCTTATTTCTCTCTATGAAATGAAAATAGTTCTTCCACCAAAGTTGTGTTAGGTCCAAAAATTATTTGATTAATTGTCTTGATTCATCATATGAGTTTTATATAATATAAAAAAGGGTGATTTTTAATAATTAACCATCAACTATCCTCTAATTATCCTATAAAATATAAACTATTGACTAAATAGGACATGAGAATACCTAACATTACTCCCTTATTACATCATGTTTCTTATTGAGGTAGGGGCACTAATAGCTAGATTGGAGTTAATAAAGTATTTCAAACAACCACATGTTCAACTATGATGTATTCAATAGTTTACCAAGTACTTAAAAGTTCATGAACTAGGACACACACTATAATTTATGACACATTGTAAGGGACACATTTGATTGTTCACATCAATATGAATGACCTTATTAAAAATTATCTCATAGTGAAACATGGTATCCATCATAAAATGTCGTTTAACAAGGACACACATGTTGCCAACAACAATGGTCTTACAAAATATGTGTATAGAGATGCACATATTATCCACAAGTATAACTTATTTTCATGGCTACCAAACCTTTTCTAAGAAGATAATTTAGTGTGCAATGAAGTTCATGTGTCGTATTTTAGCTGATAACTACATGATTCTAATAAATTATAATATATCCTTGTATACAACATCAAGATGCAAAAGTTAAAATATTTTGCACTCTAGTGAACAAGTAATAGTTAGTACAAAGGGGTTGGTTTAGGCCATAAAAAATAATTTGAAATTGCAATAGTTAAATCTACATACATAGATTTGACATAGGTAGAGAAATGGATAAGCATGTGTCGATTATGAATTCTTGGGATGTGTGTGAATAAGATGAGGTTAGGCTTAGGTTTTTTGTCAAGTTTTACATGAATTTATCTATTTGTAAACTTTCCATTGCATTTGAGTCAACCTATTCAAAGCAAGCCTCAAACAAACAAGAAAAGTGCAAGGAATGCAATTTGTATCCCTATCTATCGATCAATCTACCTTTTTATCTATAATTCTATTAGGAAATTATGATTTAACTAAAATCTCTTTATATAATATAATCTTCTTAATATTTTTAATTATATTTTATGATTAAAATATCTAATTACAACTGTGAAACTAACCTCTACTATAAAAAATGACAAAAAAATAAATATAAAATTAAATAAATATTTTTTAAATTAAACAATGCTAAAATTTTAATATTTTTTTTATGAAACACTAGTAAAATCATAATAGAAAAATTAATGAAACACTACTAAAATTACAATTGAAAACAAGAGTTGTGCACCAACTAGAGTCCCTGCCTTAAGCATTATTGAATGTTCATGTTACTATAGATGACATAATGTAGTTTACATGTCCTGTTGCAATGGCAATATTAGTTGACGACTTTAGTATATAACTATAAGTGTAGAACATAAATGAAGCAAAAAAATATAGGCAATTTTGAAAACACGTTTTACAAATTACAAATGTCAAATTAAATGATATTGCATTTGAGACATAGTTCAAGAATGTAAAAACAATATGCAAAGGCAGAATGAATTATCAATAATTTTGCCACAAAGTATAATTTCTCAGAGTATAGTACAATCTCATGTCTTAACTCAATTGTGACTAAATGCTCAAGCTAATATACATGTTTTCTATTTTTAAAGTTAATTGCAAATATAGTGGCTTCTACTGCTATCAATGCATTGAAAATATTTTTTTCTTTCTGTGGTGGTATGTTGTGCTCTTTGGATTTAGATTTGGACTCTGCTACAAAAAGTACATGTTCTTAGAAGGTTGTGGCAAAGTTAACTCAAGTTACAAATTTAAAAAATCAATAGAAACATTTAATAAAAAATGGAGGTTAAAATTTATATGTTTATCATGTTTGGTTGATATTATCATTGGGATTGCAATAAAGAAAATGTTGGGTTAAACTAGTTCTTGGGTTAGAGTTAGTGAATTAACCATAAGTGGTTTTGAGCCCATGGTTTTGCATGTATGGAAGTCTATATAATGGCTTGGTGACTCCATTGTATGTGTGGCTGGTTGAAGCCTCTAATTTCAGCCGGGTTGGGGTTGAGGGTTAATATGAAGATCTTCATTGCTGGTTTTTCTCTGATTTGAGATTTTCCAGAATAAATCACTGTGTTGTGATTGTGTTCTTGTTTATGCTTGATGTGTGTTTCTGTTTTTACTCTTCATCTCATTCCTAACAGAAAACAGTAGAAAATGCTGGATATCCTGTGTCAGAAACAATCACTACAATAATATGCCTCATTTGAAGTATGTGTGCTAATGGCAACAGAAGGGACCTCCAGCAATTAAAGTCTCCTATGGCGTGTGAAAAATGCTCTATGTACATAGGTAATGATTAGAGCTGTGGAAAAATGATAAGAAGCGGGCCAACGTAATTTTATCTGCATTCAATTTCGTGTTCAGTGTTGAACAAAAGATAAAATGAAGTCTCATATTCGAAAAATAAACCAGTGGAAAATGTCCCTTGTAAGTTATCATTGTATTTAAAATATTGTAATAAAAAAATAGAATATATACATTAAAATTAAATATAAACATTCTTTCCTGACAACTTCGTTAAACATGAAGATTCTAACACCAAATTGTTTCGTTGCTAAAGCAATAGCTTTTCCTTACATACAAAAATTATCAAGAAATTAAAATATTAAAAATTAGAAATATATGATTCTTAGTATTAAAAAACAAAGGTAGCAGACTAATGAGGATTGCTGATAGACATAGATCTGAATGCTTCGAGACTAATTTATTTATATTCCTCTGATAAATTTCAATTCTCTAATATATTTAACATAAGTAAAAGCCAAAATCTTACATTCAATCTGGAAGGCAGTGTCCTTGGAGGACGTACAGCAAGACAAACCAATATGTTGCAATTCTACTGACACAAAAACAATCATAGACAGGAAGGAGAAATTATGTCTGAGAATATATAAGAGAATGTCGTGGCCGAATCGTTCTGTAAGAGCTTCCAGAAATCAACACTGTGTAAGAGATTCCAATAGAATATAGAGAAAACATATTACAGACAACAAGTAAAATAATGTGTTCTAGTATTACTTTGATTTTAAGAAATACATATAGAGAAAGCATACTTACTTTGGTCATAGTAGTTACAGTTTTCTTGTTTAAACATATATTGCAGTCAACAATTTGAAATATTTAACTACTATCAAAGGGATCTTTGGAAGTAAACTTAACTTTTATATACTAATGCAAAGGAATTTCTGAAGAGAAAGCTTTATACAGTACTATAAATAAGTGGAATCATTTACATAACAGTTCAAAATTTGCTTCATTCGCCTGCATTGCCCTCTTCGTTGTTTCCACCTATGTTGAATAGAAATATAGATATAATCCTACCAAAGTACTGAGGTCGCGGTTACAAGATAATGTGAGCATTCATAATAACCAGGACCTCAATACCTTGGAAGGTTTAAACTCCTATATTCTTCTTATGCCCATGCAATTGCATGATTGGTAATACAAAACATGGAAATACATGCAACATATATATATAACAAGCAGTAATGGAAACAAGCTATTTGAAAGCAACAATCAATAAAGATACCATGGGGGCCTTGCTAGGCCAGCGAATTCTGAAAAGAAGAAATGCCATTCTACTTTAGAGCATAAAAACTATTCATTCTTAAATCTCTTTCAAATACAATTTTGAACTATACAACTAATCATACCCTAATAAATAAATGTGATGCTGTGATGACGTTTAGCTTTATTTAACTGTACATGGGCTTTAACGTTGAAAGGCAATAGATTCTGAAAAGAACTCTCAAAAAATGTATTATTGTTCTTCACTTTTTCCTTATTTACCGACCTAGTAAAGTTCTTTTCATATTTAAAGTGGTTTGTAAAAATATTTCCAGGCATTATTCTCCATTATTGCTGAGCATCCACGCAATAATACAGTTCAGACATTTACAAAAGGCGTAGCTGAAATGATGTTGAAAGCCTAATATGGTACACCCGTTTTGCTGGGATTTGATGAGAAAAAACACAGAATAAAAGGCATTTAGCTCTATTTAGTTTGAGAATACAATATATGGTAAAAGATTTGTATTCAGTGTAAGAATAGGAAGATAGAAAATAGTCATGTGGTGGCTTGTGTTGGGAGAAATTTTAATAAAACTTTTTTAAGATAAAATTTTCAAAATAGAAAATTAGAAAAAATTAATAATTTATAAATTAAATAACATTTAAATTGTTATTAATATATTTAATATTATATGATGAAAAATTAGTTGAAATTTAAAATAAAGTATAAAATGTAAAGGAAAATAATATTTGTTTAAATTTAATTTAAATTAATCAAATAAGATGCATATATATTTATAAATTATTTTTAATTTTTAAATAAATAAATTGAGATTATTGGAATGATAACTGAATAGGGATAATTGATAGGGTCTAACATTTCTTTGCTATAGACAAATGAGAAAAGGTGATATAACCTTCAATAGATATAAACATAGATGAAAGTGTCTATATGTCCTAAATGTGGCATCCAAGGGCGAGAAAACAGTTCTTAAGTGAGGTGATGAGACCCTAGTGATGACAGATGTCTCAATACATGAAAAATTAAACACTATAATGTAACTAATAGTGGAGAGAAGGTTATGGTGTCCTCAATGTGACTCTTAGAACATGCTTTAATCATGTTAGGGTGATCCCACAATACTGGTTTATAATTTTTGGGCAAATTGGACATTGAACTGGTTTTTTTTAACTAAATCTTCACCTTCAGACTCTTATAGCGGCTAAACTGTAAGGAATTTGAAGATGATGCAAACTAATTATTTGTAAAGTTTTGTTTATAGATTCTAAATATATATTTTTCAAAAAAATTGGAATCAGATTGCACTTTTTTCATTTCTTTCGAAAACTAGTTTTTATTAGTAAACAACATTTTTAAGGAGTGATGCTCACCGTATACAACATAATTTTTTTTGTATGAAGGATAGAATTATATTTTTTTCGAATTTAGATTTGTAACTATGATATCTAACTAGTTCATTTGGTTTCATAGTATTTTATTAAATATTTTTTTCTTAATCAAGTTTTGAAGTCAAACCAATTACAATTCAGACATAGGCGGATTGTATACAACATAACTTTTTTTGTATGCATCAAAATTCAATTTTTTTTTTTAATAGATCAAGGACATCAATACCCAGACTGAAAATATTTTAAAAAAAAAAAAATGATAATCTTCTATTTTTCCACATGTGCAGAACAAAGAGCTTGATTTTCAGTGAAAAACCTACATTCACAAGAAATAAAACATAAATATAATAATCAAATTAAAATTAATTAAAGTTATATTTTTTTGGAAGCTTATAATAAGGACTACATACTTACAAAAAAATAAAATTAAATGAATTCATTTGATCCCCCAAAAGGTAAATCAAAAGTGTTTTTTTATCAACATTTTGATAGGTGTAAAAGAGACTCCGTTATGGGTATGGTTTAAAACTAGCGGGGTTTTATCCAAGGGGGCTTGGTCTAAGGTGGTTTGATCAAACCCTCTTCAATTGGAATCCTTTAAATGAAACTTTTTCAAGTCTTAAATCATTATATTTTCTAAAAATATGTGATTTCAACAAAAATTAAGATCTTCGAGAAAGTGTAAACCACTATTGTGGTAGCACTGGTTAGCACATGATGTGATGGGGGAAAGAATAATCCATGATGCCCCTAATGCATGGTAATTTAGTTCCTAGAACATGGTTAGATTGTGCAAGTGCACCAATATGAAATATGATCAAGAGAGTGCATGCCAAAATAATTGCCACCAAATGGGAAAGATTTTAATACTAGTGTTAGTGTACTAGTATGAAATGTAATAATGAGAGTGCATGTCAAAGTAATTATCACCATGTGGGAAATATAGTGTAATGAGATGGAAGGATTTTGATGGGAATGAATCATAAATAATAATCACCCATATATAATGTTACAATGGCCCTTAATGACCTCATAAATATCATGTGGTAATTGGTGATCTTGGTGATCATGTCCATAGATAAGCATATAAGAATAAATAGGTAAGGATGTAATTGTGAAGGATTTTGTAAAATTGTGTTCATTTCTATAAGTTTTTTCCTAAGGTAGACTATTAATTTTGTAATAAATTCTTAGGGTACATCGGATAGAAAGTTAAAACTCTATGAATAAATCACACATTTATTGTTTTAAAAGGTGTCAAGTTGAATAGATAAGTTTTGTGAAGCAATTTGATCCTCAATAGATGTAATAGTGAAAAATTTCATTGACCTAAAATAAGAGATATAATATACGTTGTAAGTGCAAGAAGTTGGGTCCATTTTTTGGTCAAAAAGTGGATTTTTTTTCCTGAAAATCAAAGTTTGTCACAGTTGGAGTAAAAATTTGAAACACTTACACATAATATTTTAAAATTTCACTAATACGAAATATGGTATTTTGAGTCTAGTTTTCAAATATTTAACTTATTCTAATACCCAAATGATAAAAATTAATTTTGTGTAGGCTTGTGTACAAAAAAACTTTCTAAAAGTCACTTTTTAGGACATAACATGCAAATGTATGAAAAAAATAATTTGACCTAAATAAAATTATTTTTCTAATTCATTTTGGGGGAAGATTTGTATTATACTAAAGATTGATAAGGATATGTTTATATAATTTTTTTCTAAACATTTTTTTAATTGATTTTTCGTTGGCCCTAATTGCCATTTTTTAAAACACTTCATGGATGACAAACATGATTTGAGCTAAACTAGTCATAAAATTATTTTTTAATTTTAATTATGTAAATAATGAATGACATATATTTTTAAAAACTTTAAAAACTATAAATTATTAAAAAATTACTAATACCTGACATTTCAAGTTTATGGACTAGTTTCCTCATAATTAATTAATTAATAAATAGTTCTAAAACAATTCCAATTATTAAAAAGGTTACATTTTTGAAAAACTAGACATTGAGTTCCATCTATAATGGATTTTAATTTCATAAAAAAAAACTAACAACAAATAATCATGAGCCATATTGCTAAAGCTAGTTTTTCTCTTATTATTTTCATGACATTGTACTTGTAGGTCCAAGGCTAAGGGATGGATTTCCAAGAGAAAAAAACCCAAAGCCATGGGTTTCAAATTTCAAAATTTATTAAATGTGTACCTTCTCTAAAACGCATGTACCCATTCTAAAAGGGATTGGGAATATGATGAAATTAGAAACTATACTCATTTTAAAAAATAAAATAGGTACCCATTTTAGAAATTTAGTTACGAGGTCCCAGCCCTAAATAGGTACCCATTCTTGTTGATATTTTTTCCCAACCCTTCCCCTAAATGTGAACCCAACTTCTTGCTTCTACCCAATGCACAGTGTGTTAAAGAGGGTTGAAATTTTGAGTAGTTAATCTATCAACATCAATAATATATTTTAGTTTCAATATAATTGATTTGGTTCTAAAATGGAGATCATAGGACTCATGGTTTTTAAGTTACAAACTTTTACCTTGCTATATATAAGGACATGAATAGCTAAATATCACTTTCATTTGCACATGCACCATCAAAGATATTACTATTTAAAGCTCAAAGATATCTTCCACTTTTCATCATGGTGTAGAGGAAGAATAGAATCCCCATATGAGGCACAATTGTGTACCAAACACAATGAGTTGCTCGTTTTGACCTAATTTATTTTCATTTTTGTAAAATTGTTGATTTTATAAAAAAAATCATTTTTGAAATGCATGTGGGTTCATTTAATTTTTTAGGGGTAAATGAAAATTTATGGACATATTTGACTCATGGGGTTGTTTTGATGTATAATATGACCCACTAAATCAACCCCCAATATTAAATCTTTTGTAGTTTTGTAAAAAAATGGTCACATGTTTAACATTTTTATAATTTTATATGGATTAATGAATCATTTTTTATGTTTGTGTATGTAGATTGAGTTAATGGTTAACAAGATTCCATGAAATCTATAGGTTGTTCTAGCTCATGAGGACCTTTTCCACCATAGATGCACGCTAGGCATTTCTAGAGTTAGTGGACTAATGAGACATATGGTGACTATGCATACCATTCACTATTATAATTAGATGATTATTACTCTTATGGACTAGTGGGATTAGGATACCACTGTATTTCATCTCCCAACATGGGAGAATTTTGTGAATTTATAGGAAGTATGATACATATTGTATCTCCTAATGAGGGGCAAACAAGGTGAGTCAAAACATGACCCAAAAGAAGGATTAAAACATGTATCAATGGTTCATAGGGAGCATATGGAATCGATGGGATTGTGATTCCTATAGTGCGATTTTTCTTTATTATTTTCAACTATTTTTATATTTGAAATTTACTTTATCTAACTCCTCATTGCAGTGTCCTTGAACATAGGCATACAAATAATTCTTACCCAAAGTGCACAAAGGTTCAAAATCCTAATTAGGAAATGATGTGTTATTTAAAATACATAAATGACACACTGCTAAATTAAAACATAAATTAAAATAGAAAATCATGAATAAAAGTAAGTCACACACAAAAATGACAAAACATGGCTTTTTTTCATCCATATCAATTATAAAATTACAAGCTTCTACACTCATTTTCATTTTTTGGCCAACTTAATTAAAGATGGGTGCAAGAACTTAGTAGTAGGAATATATTTTATTTAAATATTGTTGTTGGAAATATGGGAACCTTGCAACATGAGCATGGAGTGTCTTTATTGTCCCAATGTTGTCATTGATGTCAACATTATGGCAACATGGTGGGAAATATATTTGGTATACCAGAAGTTGATCTCTATCAGAAGCGTTCTCTTTTGTTGATCTAGTATGTTGGTTTTTGAGTCTAGAATTCACTGCAAGATGAGATATGACTCTGCTCTCTTAATCTCATTATTATGACTCATTCAAATAGCTATATCCAAGATCTTGAGAAGTTTTGTGTTGCGTATAAAAATTTATCAATGACAGAGTTTAACTTTGTACACTATAGTTATTTTTTTGTTCAATATGCGAGTGTGGGAGACTCTGCATATTCTTAGAAAGAAAATTTTGGTGTTGTGATTCTAATGGTGATCTCTTTGATATTAATGTGATGAGAAACTGAAGTAATGTTAGATCCAAAAAGTGTCTTACTTGAAGTGTGTATGTTGGTTTGGAGTTTTTGTGATTAGGTCCTATTCTTGGCCGACCTAATATATGGCATGTATTAAGAAGAATAATTATAGTTTGTAGTTGTTAGTTGGATCCCTTACAGATCTACTCAGACTTGATATGATACACCACACAGATAAAAATGTTTTAAATCTTATATGGTGCCGACATGATTTATTTTTGATTAGTTTGCTTACATCGAATTAGGCCGACCTAATTGATGTATGAAATATACTTGTATATATACATAATAATTTTTGGAGTTGGAGTGAGAGTGAGTGAGTGAAGGTGTGTGTGTGTGCGAAAAGGGGAAAGGATGTGTGAGCTTAAATGATTTATCAATTGTGAGCAACATATTGTGGAAGAAGACAAGGATCAAAGCATAATTGTTATGTGATTGCAATGCAGAGAACTTATTCACATTCAAAGCCTCATTGAAACTAAACATAGCACATTGAAGGTGCATTCCATCATTTCATACTCTTAGCAATGAGCCACATCTTTTGTATCTTGGTGGTTAGCCATTTCATTATATATTCTAGTTGTGAGCCTTCTAAGGATAGTGAGTCCTAGCAGTTAGCCCTATAATATTCTATATCTAGATATATTATATTGTGAGCTAATCCTCACCATAGTTTTTCCCATTTTGGGTTTTCCACGTAAGAATATGGTGTTTATGTGTTTTGTGTTTCATTGTCTTCATTCTAGTTTATAGTCATATGTGCTTTAATAATTGGGTGGTTTTCATCTAAATATTTTTATGGAATACTGATTCACCCCCTCTCAGTATTCCAGACAATCAACAATTGGTATCAAAGCTTGGTTCCTCTAAAGAGGTATAACAACTTGAGGATGGTCCCAGAATTTGAGTATATGGAAGATAAAAAAAATCTTATTCCTCCAAGAGAAATCTCTACCAAGCCAATAGAAGAAAATGAAGATTTGAAGGATAGGCTAAAGGAAGTAAATGAGTGTATTAAGGATATGAGGGAAAGACATGGAGAAATTATTGATAAATTGAAAAAGGAATATGATATCACTGGATTGCTAGAATAATTGGAAGAAAAGAAAAGTATTGAAGACTATCAAAAATTTGAAATTCAGAAGAAGGTGGATGAATGTACAAAGCTTGAGCAAGAAGTGGAAATTCTGAAATCGGATCTGGAAAAGGAAAAAAGACATGAGTCCATAAATTCAAGGCAAGCATTGCAATGCTTGATGAGTTGATTATTTCCTAGAGACCTGCAAGGGATAAAAGTGGTTTAGGGTTTGAAGAAGGACAAAGCTCAAAGGTGAACCAACCTCCTAACATGAAGATTCATTGCAATGATGGACAATTCAAGAATCGTAGAAGAAATACCAAGACTCCCATCAGACAACCTAATGCTCAAAGGTATTTATATTTTAATGGTGTTTGTTATTCTTACAACAAATTTGGACATAGGGAGAAATATTTCAAAAGTAGAATGAATGATACTTTATCATGCTCCAAAAAATGTGTTGAATGCAAGAAGATTGGACATAAGGTTATGGAATGTAGAAGTCAAAAGTTGAAAAAGGAATTTTTATCATTTAATGGCTATTTTTATCACTACAACTTATTTGGACACAAGGAAAATTAGTGCAAATATATATTAAATAAAAGAAAATCTGGACGGAAGAATGTTGTTTAGCATGACTGCAGTAATCCAAAATATTTTGCTAGAGAATGCAGAAATAGAAGAATAAAATATAACTATCTGGCAAAGAGACATGAACCAATCATAGACCCAAAAGAAGTAAGAAAGGAAATGAAAAGAATCTGGAGAAAGGAAGGAGAATTTAAGCAAGTTGAATCAAGATCATTAGTTTTATAGGTGTCATCCTCTGGTGTAGATACACCCGTCAAATTTTGAGTCGGGCAATGAATAAGGGGGAGCAATAATAAAAAAATAATAATAAGCCCCTCATCGATATATGATGTCACATCATGACAGGAGTGCATTTAATAAGGTTTTGAATTCAATACTTTATGTGAAAGGAATTTTCAGACAC
Source organism: Sequoiadendron giganteum (assembly GCA_007115665.2). NCBI lineage: Eukaryota > Viridiplantae > Streptophyta > Pinopsida > Cupressales > Cupressaceae > Sequoiadendron > Sequoiadendron giganteum. The sequence continues at coordinate 230,241,387 of CM021109.1, read as the reverse complement.
ATGTGTGAAGATTGAAGTTCGTAGAATTTGAAAGGATGAAAGTGTACACGAATTTCGAGGTGATCTACTTGTAATTTAAAGGATTTATTATAGAAGCATTTGGAATGGAAGAATTAAATTCAGAAGTGTCAAGGAAATCGCATTCATCAAAACGAATTTGTGAAAAAGGAGAAGCGTGCAGAAGAATCTTGAAGAAACTAGAGCAATTCCATACAATAGAGTTTCAGGATTTGGTGAAGGGAAGAGGAAATTGAAGTGGATTCAAAGCATGCTCTGAAAGCTTAACATCTAATTCTATTCTCTATTAACGATTACAGAGGTATTTTTCTTAAACAATCTCTCAATTTTATGCCATGGATAATTCAAAGGTGGTGAATATTTCAGATAAATTGCAAATCAAATCAAGGAAGTATTCTCTGAAAAATCTATCTAAAGAATCCGTTGGTGCATTTTCTAGCATTTTTCGTAGAGTATTACCCATTGAAGACATTTATGCATATATGTTTATGGTAAAATTGAGGAAATGTCACCATTTCAATTGAGTATTACGTGGAAGAATGAATTGGAAGAAAATCATGATGCATACAAAATCTTAGTTGAAAAGAAGTTGGATGTATGGCACAAATCCCCATTGCTTGAATTCAACAAGAAATACATTTGAATGGATTTGAGCAAGATTCATAATGAATCTATTTGGATTGATGGAACACACCTAATAACCAAAGAAGTTATAAGAGATGTAACTAGTTTGTGTTCCTCTAAACCAGTTCCCAGATGAAGGATAGCTAATGAACAAGAGATAATTGAGATGACCGATGTGACCCTAGAAGGAAAAGAACTCATTTTGAGTATAATTGAAGATTCAGTCATTCAGTATGTTGCAATGGTTATTGGACATAAAAATTTCTTACCTAAAAATGACCATACAATTTTTACTATTGTTTTTTACACTGCTCTTGATGTGGTTAGGAATGGAGTGGATTATGATCTTTTTGAGTTACTTTGATTGCATTTATGGAATAAATTTTAAAAAGAAATCAAGAAGAGAAAGAAAAGTACATTCTGGTATGGTACCTTAATGATTTGTTTACTCTTTTACTTTATGAAAGAGTTATCGTTAATTGGAAGGATAAATTGGACAAAATTAGAACCTATAGCTCATCAGATTACGAATTGGATGGAAAATCTTGGTGGTCTGAATGCACAAGAAACTTCTCTTGCTGCATTCTTTGAAACATTTCAAATGAGAATGAATAGAAGAAAAAGAATTCTTGAAAATGTGATTGAGAATTATTTTGGAAATATCAATTTCCTAGTTTCTATAGACTTTTGTTATATAAAAGAAGTTGGATCTAGACTGGTGTGGATCTCTGAATTGGATTATGAAGTAACTAAGGCTGAGATTGATCATTATGCAAAAGTGCTTCTAAAAATCTCTAAGAACCCTAATGTAGAAGAAATTTCTATGACTGAAGCCTCCGATAGTGAAATCGAAATAGGAAAGAAGAGAAAAAGTGTTGTTATCAAACAAGAAATCACAAAAGGAAGTGAATTAGAGAGAGCTTAACATGAGCATGAAAGCATAAATATTCAAGAAGATTTAAAGGAGTTGTAGAAAGTAATGCCTGGTGCCAACTTCAATTCATATGTATCAATTGTGGAAAAATCTCAGGAATTATATGATTAGCTCCTTGAAAGCATACATCTTTGGACTAGAAGAACAAACTGGAAACAAGTCTGTAGAAGAAAATGTAGAAGATATCAAGAAGAAATGTGCAAGCACACATCACAGAGTTGTGAAGGAATTGAAGGAAGTACAAGACTGTGAGAAAGAATCTCAAGAGTTGCTTTCTTTTTGTCTGAATTGGTCCAATAGGACACTAAATGTAAGAGATGAAATAAGTAAAAGTGAAACTTGAATGAGTACTCAAGAAGATGTGTATAGCTTGACAGATGATAGGGATAATCAGAGGTGGTCCTACATTATGCAGCTACAGGACTAATTATTTTCACTATAGGATCAAAGAACATAAGTAATTAAGAAGTTTGTGGCACTTAGAGATATGGTAAAACTCAGACACATCCCTATATCATGTTCTCTTGATAGTATTGGTAATCTATCAAAAGTAAATATCAGTCCCAATACTTGAAAGATGGTATAGAGTCTTTGAATAAGCTTGAACTATTATAAAAGACTCTTGCAAGAACAAAAGGATTGTGGGAATAAGGTAAATCTACATGGGAAGATATCCTGAAGAATCTCAAAGCTTCTTCCTCAATTTAACATTGTTTCATGATGCTTGATCAATTCTTGTTTGTGTACGTACATATTTGTGGAATTATATCGGACCCTTTCATGACCTTTGACATTGATGTCAAAGGGGGAGAGATAGATAAATAAAGGAAAAACATTTTTTTGACAAGAATAATTTTTGTAAGGACTAACCTTGAAAGGGGGAGTATTTTGTTGTCTCTTATTGGGATAAAAATGGTTTTGATATGCATGTTGCCACCAATGCCAAAGGGAGAGATTGTTGGAAATATGAGAACCTTGTAACATGAGCATGAAGTGTCTTTTTTGTCCCAGTGTTGTCGTTGATGTCAACATTATGGAAACATGGTGGGAAACATATTTGGTATATCAGAAGCTCATCTCTACAAGAAGTGTTCTCTTTTGTTGAGCCAATATGTTGGTTTTTGAGTCTATAGTTCACCGCAAGATGAGATATGAAATTTCTCTTTTAATCTCATTATTATGACTCATTCAAACAACTATATCTAGGATCTTGAGAAGTTTTGTGTTGCATACAAAAAGTTATCAATGACATAGTTTAACTCTATACACTATAATTGTTTTTCTATTCAGTATGCTAGTGTGGGAGACTTTGCATATTCTTAGAAAGAACATTCTAGTGTTGCAGTTCTAATGGAGATATCTTTGATATTAATGTGATGATAAATTGAAGTAATTTCGGATCTAGAAAGTGTCTTACTTGAAGTGTGTATGTTGGTTTGGAGTTTTTGTGATTAGGTCCTATTCTTGTCTGACCTAATATATGGCATGTATTAAGAAGAAGAATTATACTTTATAGTTGTTATTTGGATCCCTTGTAGATCTACATTGACTTTATATGATAAACCACATGGATAAAAATTCAAAAAAACTTATATGGTATCGACATGAGTTATTTTTTATTGGTTTTCTTACATCTAATTAGGCTGACCTAATTGATGTATGAAATATACTTGTATATATACATAAGACTTTTTGGAGTTGGAGCGAGAGTGAGTGAGTGAAGGTGTGTGTGTACAAAAATGGGAAAGGATGTGTGAGCTTAAATTATTTATCAGCTATTAGAAGCATATTGTGGAAGAAGACAAGGATCAAAGTAGAATTGTTATATGATTGCTATGTGGGGTAGTACTTCACATTCAAAGCCTCATTGGAACTAAACACAACACATTGAAGGTGCATTCCATCAGTTCATACTCTTGGTAGTGAGCCATATCTTTTGCATCTTGGTGGTTAGTAATTTCATTGTATATTCCGGTTGTGAGCCTTCTAAGGATAGTGAGCCCTGTAATATTCTATATTCAGATATATTATATTGTGAGCTAATCCTTACCGTGGTTTTTCCCATTTTGGGTTTTCCACGTAAAATTATGGTGTTGATGTGTTTTGTGTTTCAATGTCTTCATTTTGGTTTGCAATCATGTGTGCTTTAATAATAGGGTGGCTTTCATCTAAATGTAGGTTTTATGGAATACTGATTCACCCTCCCCCCCTCTCAGTATTCTGGACAATCAACAATTTTTATGTTGGATTTTATAACTTGCTTTATCCTAGCACTCATTTAGGATATTGCAAATGAATTTATAATTTTATCACTTATAATTTTGCATGATATAGATATCACTTACATTTGTATGATATAACTCATTATCACTTACAATTGATTATCCACATAAGATTCCAATCTATATACATTTTTGTTTTCTAATTGACATAAACAAATCATGAGAGTGGCCTCTTTGGTGCCAACATTCTCTTGGCATAAAACTGTGTTCAATCTTGCAAACATGGTTACAATAAAAGAACCCATAAACCCACAATAATAGAATTTTTCTAACACAAAACTATGTTTAGTACTCTAGACATAATTATAAGAAGAAAAACTTTAAAATCCAAAACAATAAAGTATAAAAAATAGACATAAATCATCTAGTATTTCCTCTAGTAAAATAAAGTCCTTACTACTACTAGCACTACAAGAAATAATCCCTTTTCCAAAATGTGTTTCTAATATATCTATATAATGAAAGGGATCGTGGAAAATCACTAACATTTATAATGTTTTTTTTATGGTTGGAACATTATCCTCAACCACTATAGCATTTTGATCAACCAAGGGAAAAAATTACACTTGAATGCCAAGCAACTAACCTATTATTATCTACACCCCCCCTTATAATAATTGGACCACTTATTTGAGTGAAGCCTTGAGCTCCTATTTCTTTTGCTAAATCGTCTCTTGCTAATCATTAACCTTGCTAAAGATGTAACTCCTATCATCAAGGATCCTTGTGTCTAAAAGATCATCCTAGAACTAATCTAGTATTTTGATATCTACCTCCAACCACACACCATGCTCCACATTTGGAATTTTAAGCTCAAGGCTATAAAATTTTCACATTCTAGATAGATCTCCATTAATTCAATTGTAGTAATATTTTTCTATGCTTAATTTATCCTTGAAAAATTATATTGAAGTGCTATGAAACATTATTGGATATGTTCTTCTCATGTTGGTTCATGTTGTTTTGTGACCATTGCCACCTCCTCATGAGAAATTTTTTCAACCTTTTCATGATCAACTAATAATATCTTTATAATCCATGTTAGCTTCAATATTTACTCCATCCTTGGCAATGGTGGGGGAAAATATAAGAAGGGTATAAAACATTTGTCTAATTTATCAATTTGTCATATCAAATTTTATGAGGGGTCTCACTATTTTGTTTCCCATAGAAAGAGATGTGGATGTGACTAGAATTATGTGTCTAGTTGATGACATATGCAGTAGTATCTTATAGATATGTTTGTGTTTTTCATATAATTTTGAATTAATCTCTTTAGCATGAGCTCTTCTACCATGGGCTTAATATATTAGGTCACTTTTCCACAACTAAATTTAGCTTAGTTTGCACCTAGTTGAATTACAATATTCTTTAGGTAGCATGGTGATTAATTTGTTTGATAATATGGTGGATTCAAATCAACCACATATATATCATTGCATTATATTCCATGAAGGGAAATGTATCCAAGATATCATCATTTATGCTCTCTAGTGAGACAATAATGCACACAAAACCATCCTCCAATTCTTGGAGGTTGAAAGAAGGATAGGGAAACATATTTTATCCATCATAAAATTTGTTTAACAAGGACACACATGTTACCAACAATAATAGCCTTACAAAACATGTGGATAGAGATGCACATGCTATCCACATGTATAACTCATTGTTATGACTACCAAACCTTTGATAAAAATATAATGTAGTTTGCAATGAAGTTCATGTGGCATATTTTATATAATAGCTACATGATTCAATTAAATTATAATACGTCCATTTATACAACATCAAGATGCAAAAGTTATTTAAATATTTTTCACTCAAGTCAACAAGTAATAGTTAATAGAAAGGGGTTGGATTGGGCCCAAATTTTAAAATTTAATGAAACACTACTAAAATTACAGTAAAAAAATAAATAATGTTTGTAAAATTTATTTAAATGTAGATACAATCAAGAAATTAATACTATCATACTAATTCTATGGCATGTGAAAAATGATCTACATAGGTAATTAATAGAGTTGTGGGAAAATGATAATAAGTGGACCGACCTAATTTTATCTCCATTTGATTTTGTGGTCGAGTGTTCAACAACAAAAATGTTACTTATAAATTATTTATTGTATTTAAAATATTTAATTAAAATAATTAAAAAGAATGAATATATACATTAAAATTAAAAAAACACATTCTTTCACAACTTTGTTACATAAATATTCTAAAACTAAAATTTAACTTATAAATCCAATACAAAATTAGTTTTATTTATAATATTACCTTGTTTTTTTTGCTAAAGCAATATCTTTTCATTACATACAACTAGAAATCATACCTTGGTGTGCAATGGGTACGTTGAAGAGGTGTGGAAGGTCAATAAGGAAAAAAATTGTTCTATTTTTTGCACAGTTTTGCGATACATGAGGTCAATTGGTAGGCCATTTAGCAACGATGTTGTTTGTGCAACAAAGGTATCAATGGAGAAGTGATCACTACAAATCAACTATGCACCCTCTTTTAGGGATCCAAACATGACCAAAACAAAACCTTTGAATGAGGATGGGAATTATGTGCTCCAATACCTTGATAGGCTCATGTTACATGTTTGCAATAGAGAGAGGGAGAGATATACAAACAGGGAAGAGGGAGATAGAGAGAAACACACATAGAGAGAGAGGTGTGGAAGGTCTATTAGGGAAAATTTGGTTCTTTTCTTTGCATACATTTGTGTAATACATGAGGTCAATTGGAAAGCCATTTAGAAAATGATCAGTTGTTTGTTTAACAAACGTCTCAATGGAGAAGTGATAGGTCCAAATAAACTATTCATCCATTCATAGGGATCCAAACATGACTAACAAGTAGATAGATATGAAGACAGGGTGATAGAGGAAAATGGATTTACAAATAGATAAAAATAGAGGAAGATAGAGATGAAAATCAAGCGAGAGAGGAAGAGAGAGACAAATATATAGAGAGATAGATAGAGGTAGAGGGAGAGATATGAAGATAGAGAGGGAGAGATAGAGAGGAAGAGATAGAGATATATAGAGGGAGAGGGAGAGGGAGAGATAGAGAGAGATATGGTTGGTGAGGTAGAGTGATATAGAGATAGAGAGATAGATGTAGAGAAAGATATGGCTAGAAAGAGATAGAGATATAAAGTAGGAGAGATGGAGTGAATAAGAGAGATAGATGGGGGGAGAGAGGGAGAGATATCTCAATAGATAGAGATGGGGGGAGAGAGTGATATAGATCATAGAGGTATATATATATATAGATAGATAGATAGATAGGGATATAGAGATAGATATCAATCAACCTCCCTATATCTCTATCTATTCATCTTTATCTCTCTATCTCTCTCTTTATAGCTCTTTGTCTCCCTCTCTATCTCTACATTTCTCATTATCTCTCAATATCTCTCTTCCTCTCTTTCTTATTTCTCTCAATCTATTTCTTCCCTTCTTTCTTCTTATATCTAATATATAGTAAAAAATAACTATAATATTATTTTAAAAATGAGTTTAGTAATTTACAGTATATAAATATAATATATATTAATTATACAATTTATATTATATCAAATATTATATAATACTAAATATAACTATATTATATATAATTTAATGTGTACTATTTAAAAAATATTATACACTAATTATCTATTCATCTCTATCTCTCTACCACTCTCTTTATATCTCTTTGTGTCCCTCTCTATCTCTAAGTTTCTCATTATCTCGCAATGTCTCTCTTCCTCTCTTATTTTTCTCTATCTCTTTCTTCCCTTACTCTCTTCCTCTGTCTCAGATATTTCTCTCTTTTCCTCTCTCTTTCCCTCTCCATATCTCTCTCCCTCACTCTCTTTTTCTATCACTATTTATCTCCCTCTCTCTCTCTCCCACTCCCTCTATCCCTCAAGTTGTTCACCTCTATATATATCTTTGAATCCCTCTCTCTCTCTCTCTCTCTCTCTCTCTCTATATATATATATATATATATATATATATATATATATATATATATCCTTCTTTGTCTCTATTTCTATTTATCTCTCTATCTCTCCCTCTATCTCTATCTCTATATTTTTTTCTCTCTTCTCTCCTTTTTTTTCTCCCTATTCCTCTCTCTATCCCTTTATTTATATCTATATTTTCTCTCTTTGTCTATATTTTCTCCTTCTCCTCCTTCATCTCACATACTTTTCCCCCTCTCTTGCTCTCTCTTTTTGTCTCTCCATCTCTCTATATCTTATCTCTAACTCCCTTTCCCTTTTATCTTCCTCTATCTTTTCTCTGTTTAAATCTATATATTTTTATCCTTAAGTGTGCAATGGGTACATTGAAGAGGTCCTAAAGGTGAATTATCATATCCTTAATGAAATGACAAGCTATCTTGAGTATAAATTTTCAAGGACACATGCCATCTATGGATTGTTGGCATGAAATAATTAATAAAAATCTATTCTCTTTTCTCTATCTTTATTTTCCTTTCTTTCTCTTATATTTCTCTCATGTTCTATCTCTCTTTATTTATTCCTCTCTCTTTCAATCTTTATCTCAATATATATATATATATATATATATATATATATATATATATATCCCTCTTTATCTCTCTACCTCAATATCCTTAATCAAATGACAAGCTACCTTGAACATAACTCCCCAAGGAAACATGTCATCCTTGGATTGTTGGCATGAAATAACTAATAAAAAATCAAATTTATGCTCTCTCTCTCTCTCTCTCTCTCTCTCTCTCTCTCTATATATATATATATATATATATATATATATATATATTCCTCTCTTTCAATCTTTGTCTCTATCTATATCTCTCACTTTCTATATATATCTATCCCTCTTTATCTCTCTACCTCTATCCCTTTATCTTTCTATTGTTATCTACTCTCGCTAGCTATCTATCTACTTCTCTCTCATTCTATATCTTTATATATATGCCTTTATATAGAATTGTATCCCTCTTATTTCTTTTTCTTTTTCCTCCTCTCTCTCTTGCTCTCTCTTCCAAGGCTTATTAAACTATTAGATTTTTTATGTTAATTTAATTTGTACTATATAAAAATATATTAATTATAATAATTTTATATTTATATTATCCCACATGGGTAGTAGAGTTGGTTTGGGTAGTGGGTTTGCTCCTCATTGGTCTCAAGTTCAACTCCACTCCCAAGTTAGGGGATTAGTATATATATATATATATAAATTATATATTCATATTTAATAATTTTTATTATAAAATATAATATAATAATAATATTTATAATTTAATTTTTATTATATAAAATATATTATATAATAATTATGCATTGTAAAATATCTATATGTTGTTGTAATGTGTATTATATTAAAATATATTATTATTAAGTATAATAATTTTATATTTGTATTTAATATAATTTTATATAATATTATATACAATAATAAGTATAATTAAATTATATTACTCTATATTTATATTATACATAAATTAATTTGTATTATCTAAAATATATAAAAATATAATATATACTTAATATATAATATATATTTTAGATAATACAAATTAATTTGTGTATAATATAATTATACAATAATATAATTTAATTATACTTATTATTATTATTATTATTATTTTAGAAAAAGGCATAGAGTTTGTAAAGATTATATTAATTTTAAGGGTGTATTACAAAGTATGACTATCTTTTTGAAGGTTGGCAGTTTGTCAAGTATTACAAAATAAGAGCCTGTTTTGGCTGAGGCGAGCTGGATCCATATATTACATTATAGTTTATGCTTTGCCAAAGAAAATCATTTCCTAGAGAACATTTCCCAACCAATCCATTTTACATATTCATTACATTTGCATTTGGGACTGGCTTTTACAAAAAACTTGCATCTCCCATCCTTTACAACAATTATACTTATTATTGTATCTAATATTATATATATATATTATATTAAATACAAATATAAAATTGTTGTCATTTAATAATAATATATTTTAATATAATACACATTACATTAACATATAAATATAATCATATAACATTTTTAAAATAAATGTACATTGTATAAAATATGACTTATAATATGTGGTGGGACCAAAATATTTTTTTTATTTAATTACACGAAAAGTGTTCCTTCTACAAAATGAACTGGACTAACTTCAACAGCATGCTGGAGAGGGGAAGCAAGATGATCAGAATGATCTCATCCATTCATCACCCCTATTTTTTATCTGCTTGTTGTTGACATCACACACAATATGTGTGATTTTAAAGAACGGTGCAGAATTTCTTAAGATAAAATTTCCGCTTGACCTTCACGAAATCCAATAAAAGAAAAACCTCACCATTCATTAAAATCTGTGCACATATAATATTATGCACAATATATGCAGATGTCAACAATGTGTAGGAAAAAAACGAACGTGATGAATAGATCAGATCATTTTGATCGGCTTGCTTCCCCTCTCTACCAATGCAGACCATTGATAGTTGAAGTTAACCCCATTCATTTCATAGAAGAAACGCTTTTGAGGTAAAAATTATTAAGAAATTAAACTAATTTAAAACTAAAAATATATGATACTTAAAAGAAATTAAACATGATACTTTATATTAAAAAACAAAGGTAGCAGACTAAAGATAGACATAGATCTGAATGATTCAAGACTAATCTTTTTATATTCCTCTCATAAATTTCAATTCTGTAACATATTAACATAAGTAAAAGCCAAAATCTTGCATTCAATCTGGAAGGCAGCGTTTTGAAGGACGTACAGCGTGTCATTGTGCAGTTGCAGTGACATTCAAGACATGTTGATGTCTTTAAAAGAGTACAGTCAGCAACACAAGTGTCATCTTTTTTAGAATCACTTGCTTCTCCACTATCCTCTGGGAAGGGGGGAAGGATTGTTGCATCGTCCCTAAGAGGAATTCATGTTTCCTCAATCAAAGCATTCAATGTTTTTTTCTCAGTATTTGTCAATATTGCAACTTCTTTTGAACTTCTCAAAAATTCAGTAAAGCTTCAATTTGAAGAAAAAAAACAGCCTGATAGCTATCATTTCACCTTCCAATTCTTGCTTTTATGAATGACTCTTCAACCTAAGTTTAAAATACTAATTCAAAATCCATTAGTTCTTGGAACCTCAATTTGGCTTACTTTCTTTTAAGATTTTATGAGGACTTCATTGTCCTCCTGTCATGCGACTAGCTGTATAACCTCAATCAATACTCAAAGTAATAGTAAGCAGTTTCTTTTGAATCCTTCCAATGTTGATTGTTTTTATGTGCAAGAGCTTCCAGCGATCAACAACACTGTGATTCACTGTGTAAGAGATTCCACCATAATAGTGACAGAACTGAGAAAACATAATACAGACAGCAAGTAAAATAATCAGTTTTAATATTTCTTTGATTTTAAGAAATAGATACAAAGAAAACATACTTACTTTGGTCATAGTAGTTACAGTCTTCTTGTTTAAACATAAATATACACTCTGCACTCAACAATTTGAATTAGTTAACTACTATCAAAGGGATCTTTGGAAATAAAGTTATATATTCTAATGCAAAGATATTTCTTTATACAGTAAAAATAAGTATGGAATCATTTACATAAGATTCAAAATTTGCTTCTTTAACTCCCCCTACATTACCATCTTCATTCTCTAAAATAGAAATATAGATATAATCCTACCAAAGTACTGAGGTCGCGGTTACAAGATAATGTGTGCATTCATAATAACCAGGACCTCAATACCTTGGAAGGTTTAAACTCCTATATTCTTCTTATGCCCATGCAATTGCATGATTGGTAATACAAAACATGGAAATACATGCAACATATATATATAACAAGCAGTAATGGAAACAAGCTATTTGAAAGCAACAATCAATAAAGATACCATGGGGGCCTTGCTAGGCCAGCGAATTCTGAAAAGAAGAAATGCCATTCTACTTTAGAACATAAAAACTATTCATTCTTAAATCTCTTTCAAATACAATTTTGAACTATACAACTAATCATACCCTAATAAATAAATGTGATGCTGTGATGACGTTTAGCTTTATTTAACTGTACATGGGCTTTAACGTTGAAAGGCAATAGATTCTGAAAAGAACTCTCAAAAAATGTATTATTGTTCTTCACTTTTTCCTTATTTACCGACCTAGTAAAGTTCTTTTCATATTTAAAGTGGTTTGTAAAAATATTTCCAGGCATTATTCTCCATTATTGCTGAGCATCCACGCAATAATACAGTTCAGACATTTACAAAAGGCGTAGCTGAAATGATGTTGAAAGCCTAATATGGTACACCCGTTTTGCTGGGATTTGATGAGAAAAAACACAGAATAAAAGGCATTTAGCTCTATTAAGTTTGAGAATACAATATATTGTAAAAGATTTTTATTTAGTATAAGAATATCAATATATAAAATAGTCATGTGGTGGCTTGTCTTTGGAGAAATTTTATTAGAATATTATTTGTTTAATATTAAAATAGAAAATAGAATAAATTGGGAGAAAAATTAATAATTTATAAATTAAATAACCATTAAATTATTAAAAGTTGGAATTTAATATTAATATATTTAATAATATAAGATGAAATTTTAGTTGAAATTTAAAATAAAGTATAAATTGTAAAGGAAAATAATCTTTGTTTAAATTTAATTTAAGTTAATTAAATATGTTAGAGTTATGGAAACGATAATTGTTTATTTAATTTTAAGAGGGGTTTTATATATTTAGTTTTGAGAAGATGAAATAATTAATGTAGCATTAAATTCTACTTATTTTAAGATTGTATATAGTTTTTTTAGAATTGATTGTTGAATCCCACAACTCCTAGAAATCACTTCCAACCAAAACTCATATCATATAAAGAGAAAAAAAATAGATAGTGTACTATGCAACTTTGAGAATTGAATTGATTTAAAAAAAGAAAGTAAATAGATTTCTCAATAATGAATTAATGGATGACTACAATAATGAATAATTTTTCCTTATCAAAAGATGAATTAAAAAATATTAGATAGAACCTTAGGTGAGGATTAAATTATATCATAACAAGTGTCCTCATCCTATGTTATACGAAAAAAATGCATGACATAAAAATAGAAAAGCACTCTTAAGTTAAGCTTAAGTGTAATCAATTAATTAGGTGATTACCTATTTTATTCTATCAATTTTCATGTATGTGTTCTATTTCAAAATCATGATTTAAAAGATCAAATATGTAGTTTTGGATTGTTTCCATAGCATGTAGATTTGGTTTGGCTAATTCTTCACTCTTTTTTTATAGTTAAGTATTAGTAATGTTTAGAAACACATAGGGGAGATAATTGGATCACACAACTTGTGTTCTCTTAGGTCAATCTCCTTGATAGGACTAGCTTTGTGGTCATGCAAAATATCAAGGATAATAATCTTCATACATGCAAATGATCAAGAATGATTATGTACAGTTTGATTATTGAGGCCAAAATTGCACAAGATTTTTGTCAATCTATGTAATTCAATTAAAGCATTCCATCAATAATAGACCATAAATGAAATAAAATTGGCATGGGTGTGTAAATTTTACTATTATATTTTCCTCCCACTTTGAGGTACATGTGAATCTTAAAGTGATCATATATTATAAAGTATGTAAGCTTTACTCACAAATATACATGGAAAATAAATATTCAAACATGAAAGGGTATCAAGATCCATATAAAATAATGGATTCTTTTAGATCTCATTATATAAATTCATATTCCAACATGTGTGTTACATTAGAAACTTTAAAATAGAAAAATATGTATCGTAAGTACCTTTTGTAACATGAGTAACAATAGTTATAAATGTAATTTTAATTTTAGTGTTAATGATTATGAAAGAGAGGAGAGAGAGCGAGGTTTGAGTTATTATTTTTTTCAATCCTAGAATGATGATCATGAGATAACATGGTAAATTTGACATTTTTATGTCATGTGACCATGATTTATTCGGGCATGAAAGTTATGTCTTTGTGTAGGAACTTATAACTATTTACTATAACAATATAAGGGTGATCTCACAATAGTGTGTTTCATTTTTTTGATCAAAGTGGGACATTGATAACAATTTTAAACCAAATTTTCACCTATTGTCAACCATAACAACTAAACTGTTAATAAATTGAAGATGATGTGAACTAGCAATTTTTGATATTTTTGTGTAGATTCTAAATGTGTTTTTTTCAATTTAAAAAAATGGTTTGTGATTTTTTATGTAAGTTTTAATAACTTATTTTAATAGTTAACATTATTTTTAAAAAGTGACATTTATTTCATATTGCATAACTTTTTTTACAAAAATAAAATAAAATTGTAATTTGTAATTTACATAGATTAGTAACACCAACATATAGTGCATATTTATTTTCCATAATTTTTTGGTTTTTTTAATTAGTACAAAAGTAGCTAAGGAGCTGCACCCATACTATTAATTTTCAAAAAAGATAAGTACGATTCATGTACTAAGGTGTCATCAACGGATTACCGAGAGTTCAAACCAGACCATGAAATTGGCATTCACACCCGCCCCCAAACCAGACCACCACCCCACCCTTTGAGGTCGTATGGCCAAACCCATCACCCCATCGTCAAGCACCACAAAGACAAAACAATGCAACACAATTTACCAATAATTTTAGACCCCACCAAGACACCAAATACAACTGAAACCCCACCCACAAGAACAACCAGCCCATTACGTTTTTTACCCATATAAAACCATCCCACCAAGGCACATTAGCTATGTAAAATCCCAACCATACCCAGCAACCACAAAACATAAAAGCACAGGCTCACCGGCAGTGATTATGAACCCTGGGATTTCCCTAGATGGTGGTACCACCTTCATCCACCAAGCCTTCAGAGGTAATATATGTCTGCAGCCACCTCGCACCCTTATTCAGAATCAGCCCCAAGATTTTCTTCAGAAACCTCACACTCTTTATCGCAGCCACTCGAAATCGAGGAAGTGAAGTCGATTCATTCATGCAAATTAGAGGATGTCATTCCAAAGGCTCCCCACAATGATGTAGCAAGTAATAGTCTCTAGCCAGAGATACACCACACCCTTCCTCATAGTTCTCCAACACATTCTCCAAGCCAACGAGATACTTCCCCCAAACTAGTTTCTTATACAATTACTGAGCCACCTCCTTCGTTTCCCCTACATATAGAATTGAAGCCAAAAACATAGCGAAAATATCTGTGTTAACCCTATGCCAATGGTAGTGGTGGAGAGATTGCTCACCAAGCACCATCTTCATAACATGAAGAGCCAAGTCATGCCTCGATTTAAACACATTCCCCAGCTGCTTCCCAATCACCTCCCCTATGAATGCCAACCGACTCCTCGAGCTCTCCAAACGGACTGGCATATCCATCCTACAACTATCAGCCCTCTCCACACCTGGACAATCAATCAATTTGTGGAAAAATCCTAGCAAACATAAACAATTATAGAATCCCACATACCACCGCCTGTCCCCACATGAATCGCAAGGTACAAACTTTGTACCCCCACTACCAAATCAGGATCGCTTAAACCAAAACACTTGGCCCTGCCAACGAGGCCCTTTTTGCCAAATTATCTGCCACCATGTTACCTTCACAGTACGTATGCATCACCCTAAATTTGTCTAACTCAACCAAAATTTGAATTATTGGATTGAGCCACTTCCTTAGCTTCCAATTAGGATTACACCCCGTCCTCATGGCATTGATTGTGATTAATGAGTCCCCTTCCACATGAATTCTTTATAAATTATTATTTTTGGCACATTAGAGGTCTATCAAGGCCGTTCGAAACTGTCTTGTTGTTTGTGTCAATCCCCAAATAGATTGATCTCTCCACTAAAACTTTCCCTTCATGATCCCTTACAATGCAACCAGCCCGACTCTCGCCTAGATTCCCCTTCACGGCTCCATCAAAGTTTAGCTTCACCCAGCCCTTCTTCGGAGCCAACCAACACACACCATCCCTTTTGGCCCCCACAAAACAAGCTCTTGGGACCCCATTAACGAGGGTTCCATATTTTTTTGTTACATATGTTTTTTGGTTAATTTTTGAATTGAGTATGATTATAATTGAAATGTCGTATATTTATTTCATATCATGTATTTTTTGTATATATCCAAATTAGCTTTTTTTTGTTGAATCAAGGACATCAATACCTAGCATGTAAATATTTACAACAAAAAAAATCATGTGTGTGTGGAACAAAGACCTTGATGTTCAATGAAAAACTTATGTTTACTAAAAAAAAATTAAATATAATAATCAATTAAATATGTTTTTTTCTTTTGGAATCTTACTTTGAGGGATACGATCCTATAACAACCTCTTATCTTGTTGATTTTATTTTCTAATCCAACCCAAGGTTTGAAAAAAAATATTATGAGAAAAATCTAAATACTAAGGAAGACAAGCCCATCCAAGGTTTTTCATTTGAAGGACCTTTGAATGAAGATCTTCATTCAAATCTCCCTTCCATGTTTAAAATAATATTAAAATATTAAAAATCTATATGACCTTCAAATGAAGGTATTTATTCAAAAAAAATCTCTTTAACCAAGCAAATTTATAATGTCTCATAAGTGGGATACATTATTTTGGTTCTACCCATAAAGTGTTAGTGAAATCTAACATATCCCATTTAAGTGGTTCCATCCATCAAATATAAGAAATCTAGGAGGAAGGGGAAAAGTTACATGAAATGTAAATATAATATGTGTGTAAGCTATAATAAATACAACATATTACAAGAAAGTAAAATTTGGAATGATAAAAATGATAAGCTTATAGGTTGGGGATAATTGATAGGGTATAACATTTCCCTGGTATAGACAAATAAGGAAAGGTGATACAACCTTTAATGGATAAAAATATAGATGAAAGTCTATGTTACTATGTGTCCCAAATGTGACATCCAAGAGTATGAGAAAAAAATTATTAAGTGAGGTGATAAGACCCTAGTGATGATAGGTATCTCAATACACAAAAAATTAAACATTGTAATGTAACTAATAGTGGAGGGAAAGTTATGTTGTCCCCAATGTGACTCTTAGAGAATGGTTAAATCATGTTAGCACATGATGTGATGGGAAAAGGAATAATGCATGATGCCCCAATGCATGGTAAGTTAGATCCTAGAAGATGGCTTGATTATGCAAGTGCACCAATATGAAATGTGATCATGAGAGTATATGTCAAAATAATTTCCACCAAATGGGCACAATTTTAATACTAGTGTTAGTGCACTATTACTAGCATATATATTTAAAAATATATATATAATATGTCAAGAGATATCCTTCTCAAGGTGCCTATTGCACTTTTATGTGAGAAATTAATAAATTATAGGTGCCTCAAGAAGGATATCTCTTAGCATATTTTATATGTATTTATATACATATGCCAATAGAATTCATGACACAACATGTAAGACATTAAATAAATTATGGTTAGGGTTAGGGTTCATATTAGGGGTAGGAAAAGAGATAGAATTAGGATTAGGATTAGGGTCAAAATTAGAGTTAGGGTTGGGATAGGGTAAGGGTTAAGGTTAGGATTAGGGTTAGGATTAGGGTTAGGGTTAGAGACAAAATTAAGGTTAGGTTAGGGTTAGAGTTATTAGGGTTATGATTGTGGTTAGAGATAGAATTAGGATTAGGGTTAGAGATAGAATTAGGATGAGAGTTAAGGTTAGAATTAGGGTTAAAGGGTTGAGTTTAGGGTTAGAGAGAATTATAGTTAGGGATAGGGGTAGGGTTAGGGATAGAATTAGAGATAGAATTAGGGCTAGGGGTAGGGCTAGTGTTATAGTTAAGGTTAGGGTTAGGGCTAGTGTTATAGTTAAGGTTAGGGTTAGGACTAGGGAAGGGCTATAATTAGGGATATGGTTACAATTAAGGTTAGGGTTAGGGTTAGGGTTAGGGTTTGAGATAAAATTAGGATGAGGGTTAGGGATAGGGTTACAATTACAAAAGGAGTTTGAGAAACACATAACCAACTTCTAACTTATCATGCTCAATATTATTTTGTTTAGTGATCTAGTGTTGGGTTGTGCAACTTCCTAATAGATATAGTGGTAGTCATATAGACATAGTTAACTCAAGAAATTTTTCATTTGGGTCACTTTATCTTTGTCTTCCTATTCCACTATCTATATTGGTTTAGGATATAGGGTGCACATGTACTTTTGAGTCACATTCTAATTCTCTTTCTTTTTATACCACTCTATGTTAAAAATTGAATAAGTTTCTTTGGAAGTACATGATGTAATATTTTTGGATGATATATGTTATATTTCTTTTTTATTCAACTTACAAGAGAAGAATAATGTAGTTTTGATTTTTGTGACTACTATCATTGTAAAATAGAAGGGAAATTTTCCACATTTGTGGGATGTGTGACCTTTCCCTCCATAACTTTAGTAAGTAATTGGGAATGATCATACTCCATTTTGAATTCTACCATCACAACATGTCATCCACTTCCATATCATCTAGGTCCTCGACCTATGTAGCCTTGATTCTATGACACTAGATATCCTTGAATTTTCTATGCAAGGTAACCTTGATTTGGTGACATTGATTGAGCTACAATATTCATTACTATGCCTTTCAGTATTGATCCCACAATAATTTCATAGCTTTAAACAATTTGGTGTCATGTGTGGAACTCTCTAGTAGACTTTGCACCAAAAATTTATGGTGACACCTTGCAACTCTAGTTAAAAAGTGTAGGATGAGTTTGCATGCCTCTAATGGCATATTATGCACTTAGGAACACATAAAAATTGAGGAAGTGACATAACACATGTACTACACAACATCTCACCAATAGATTTTTCATTGTAGTGTGTCTTTCCTTTCTACAACCATTACACAAAATAACATGCTTTGATTCATAGTATCCCAATAACCACTCTATCCATTCAACCATTTATCCCATCTACTCCTTGAGCCATGCAATAGAGATATAAGATTATTCTCCTAATACTTCTAACAATAAGGTGACATATAGGGATTATTTGTATGTTTCCAGTAGGTACTTGACCAATTATATTTGCATGTACATAATAAGATCACTAATTAACCACTCTATTTTTGTATCTCATTGAGTAACTTATAGAATTTTGGAGCAACCATCCTTAAAGAATTAATCCTAGTTGCACATAAAATCATATTGCTTTTTAATATCCTTTAGTAAAATTATGTTCTAGAAAGACATATCTAGATAGTCAAACTCAACAAGGAACTCCTTCTTGAGCTTGGCCAAATCATCCTTCATGTCATTTAAATTGTAATTTGAATACCTATCTTGCACACATGCATTGAACATGGTGGAAAATAACTAGATCTTCTAGATACCATAAGTGGTGTTTTTCACTCTCTAGGTGGTTTCAGAGGATGAACTCCTTCTCGAGCTTGGACAAATAATCCTTCATGTCATTTTAATTACAATTTGAATATCTCTTACACACATGCACTCAACATGGTGAAAAATAACTAGATCTTCTAGATACCATAAGTGTTGTTTTACACTCTCTAGGTGATTTCACAGGCCTTCTACTTTATGGAAGAATATTTGTCACCCATTAAGAGTTTGAAAAAAGTGAGATTGTACTCATAGATAATAATATGATCCTAGATTGTGTTAGTTTGTAAGACTATAAACTTTTCTACTTGCAAACTTGTTGATATAGAGAAATATTTACAACTAGAAACAATTTGACTTTGAATTTAATCACAAGGAAAAATATTACAAGTAGGATACAAAACTTATTCTATAGTACCTATATGTATATTTTCCAATCATACACAATAGATTGGTGTGCTTTATCACTATCACTTAAGAGGTTTCTTCTTTGGTTATAACTTGGATAATCAATATTAAAATGTGTATACTCAATCCCAATAACTTAGTAACTTTAGGTTCATAAATAGGAATCCATTTGATGAAATTTTGATCTTCACATAGATGTAAACCCATCCATATGAAAAATATACATCCATGTGATCTCCATAATCAATTATGTAAGTGTTTAACTATTTTGTATAGGTTTGTATAGGTTTTCTTAGAGGTGGAGAAGAACCATAGATTATTTACTTGGGGTTACTGTATGTTGGCTTAGTGATATGATGATTTACATAGACTAATGGATGTAATAATAACCACTCTAGCAATATTAGTAGATGGAGGAAGGGTCATACCCTTAGGGCCTAGCAATGGATTTTTGGTTGATTGATTATAGTTGATATTACACAAAGGTCCTATAGGTAGCTAGCTATTGATGATGACATATTTTAGCTAGGTTGCATGAGATGATCTTGATGATGATAAGGTGGATCTCCTTAAATCTAGCTAGTAGATAGTGATGGTGCATGATGAATAGGGAGAGAACCTCACTATTTTATACACAAGAGACTCTTGAGGAGTATCCTACCATGGGGATTTAATTCCCAAGGTGTTCCCAACATTGTAACTCTACAACAAATCTTGACCAATAATGAGTGATAAGCTAGGGATTGAGGTATGATGTAGTTTTGGCCAATTTTAATCTTTAGTATTTCTATTTAGATTTTTTGCATACATGATTGATCATGATATGTTGGAAGTTTCATGGAGTGGATATTGTTGATTTTATTGGAAATTAAGAATCTAGCATGGGGATCCTATTCATACCAATAGAAGTTAGATTATGTTCATCATATGCATACTAGATAGATTGCTTTATATTTTTATATATAAGCCAACAATCAGTGGCTTATTCAAATTAATAGTGGTGGAGTTTACATTGCTTAGTTAAGAGAGGGGTGTCGTGGTGGCCACTAGAGATGTAGATGACAAGACAAAGTAGAAAGTACTAGAACAAAGGAGGATTTTCTTTAATCTAGAAGAAATATGGGTAGAGTGGGATATGCTTGAGGTAGAGCTAGCATAGTGGTAGGCATATAAGGTCATGCTCACACACTCCATTGATGTGATGGTAAATTTTAAACATGATATTTAGATATTGGTTGAGCCACCATCCAAAATATTAGGTAGAGACAAGTGGTCTTCATGTGGGGATTGGGTGGCTTCATGGGATGAACATTGTATTAAAAAATATGTCTTAGTTGATAACCCACACATGAACTCATGATAATCAACATAATGGGGTAGAGGGGTCATCTTAGGGTACCTACCCCCAAGAGAGATTTCATAATTATGTTAGTTTAGTTTATATGCATGGGTATTTGATATGTTGAGCTCTTTTCATTTATGCTATGATATGTTTGGTTTATGTTGGACTATGTGATGATATTGAAGATTTTATAGTGCATGTGATGATCATGATCATGCTATGTTTTCATGTTGGGATGATTTCATGTTGTGGTCTAAACTAGCTTCTATATGTATATTTTGTTTTTGACTAGGTGTATGGTTCATTTGCCATAAATTTAATTTCTTCGAAGGAACCATATTAAGACATGTACCATTGTGTTCATTACTTCAACCCATAAGAATTTAAGTGTATTGATAGGATGTAATGTAATCACAAGTGAAGAACTATTCAGCCATATAGCGTTAATACGAAGTACTCATATGTAATGCACAAAAAACTTAAAATCAAAATAATCTTCTGGCAAACAATTCGATTAAACAGAAATAGATCTACAATTATGATGATTGCTGATAGGCATCTCTGATAAATTTCATTTCCCTGTAACTATATCGAACTATATTGACATAAGTAAAACTAAAAACTTAATTCAATCTAGAAGGCAGTATCCTTGGAGGACGCACAGCAACACAAGTCTCATTGTGCAGTGACATTTGGCATCATACGAATTCACCGTCAACAATTCATTGTCGGAAAATTCACCGCAGAAAAATTCACCGTCATGACAAATTCACCTCAAAAAAAAATCATACCATCAAAACTGTCGATTTCTAGGTGTGGAATCACTTCTTCTCCACTGTTCTCTGTGACAGTCATGTATTGAGAGGTTTTGTTGTAATGCAATATAAAATATTGCTCACCTGTAAAATGTCTTGCAACATAGTTTGCAGCTGTGGGTAAAGATGTGAGTACCTTTTCAACTCTAAATTCTGCCAAAATTCACTAACCAAATAAAAAAAAACATAATGGCAATACCAGTAGTGGAATGTCCTGAGATAAAGGAGGAGAAATGTCTGAGAATATATAAGAGGTTGTCGTGGGTGATTCGTTTTGTAAGAACCTCCAGCGATCAACACTGCGATTCACAGTGTAAGAGCTTCCAGCATAATAGTGACAGAAGTGAGAAAACATAATACAGACAGCAAGTAAAATAATCATTTTTAATATTTCTTTGAAAACATACTTACTTTGGCCATAGTAGTTACAGTTTTCTTGTATACTTTGCAGTCAACAATTTGAATCAGTTAACCACTATCGAAGGGATCTTTGGAAATAAAGTTCTATATACTAATGCAAAGGAATTCCTGGAGAGAAAAAAACATAACTAATGCTAAGATAATAAGTGGAATCATCTACCTATGGTTCAAATTTTGCTTCCCAGCTCTATTCATTGCCCTCTTCATTAAATTGAAATATAGATATAATCCCACCAAAGCACTGAGGTCACGGTTACAAGACAAAGTAGGTCTGCATTCATAATAACCAGGACCTCAATACCTTGGTTGGTTTAAACTCCTATATTCTTCTTATGCGCATGCAATTGCATGATTGATAATTTGCTACTACTACATGCAATTGCATGATTGGTAATACAAAGCATGGAAATAACAAACCAAAGAATGCAGTATATATAATGGAAACAACATATTTCATGAAAGCGACAAGCATTACTGAAGTGCTTTTGCACAAAAAATCTAAAGGAGAGGTTCTTGTAATAAAGATACCGTGGGGCCATGATTCTGAAAAGAACAAATACTTTGCTACCTACTTAATTAGAACATACAAACTTTTCATACTTCAGTCTCTTCCAAATTCAAATTTTGAATAGAGAACTAATCTGACATTAAGAAATGAATTTGATGCTGTAATCACCTTTAACTGTATTTATTTAACTGGAGATGTACTTCAGAGTTATTTAACTGTGTGTACTTCAGAGTTGTAAGGCAGTAGATTCTAAAAAGTACTTTAAAAATATATATATTATAGTTTTCTACTTTTCCAATGGAAGTTCTTTTAATATGTAAAGTGAGTTTCAAAAAATACTAAAATTGTAAAAATATCTGCTCTGTCGATTATTCTACATTAAAGTTTTGCTTGGCATCCACGCAATAATGCAAAGTTCAGACATTTACAAAATGCCTAACTGAAATGATGTTGAAAGCTGGTACACCCATTTTATTAATGGATTTGATGAGAAAACATTAAGAATAAATAGGTATTTATTCTCTATTTGGTTTGAGGATATGAATATACACTAAATGATTTTTATTTAGTGTAAGAATATGAATATCTAAGTGTTCGTTTTACAAGGTGGTTTGTAGTCAAGGAATGTTGAAAGAAAACATCAAGAATGTAGTTAAATGGTGTTGGATGTGCAGCAACTAGTGTTGGAAGGATGTAGCAATAAGGTAGCTGGATGTTGTTGTATGATAGGTTGTTTATAATAGAGGTATTACATTAGTACAAAGATTTGGATCTTTTTTTTTTTAAATATTCCATCATACTCATAACTCCATAAATATGTGTATATGTTACACATATATATACATATATGTAGTGCATATGTGTATATTAATGAAAAAAAACTAAACAATATTTAAAATTGTTAGAAATTGGAATAAGATTCATATATTTAATGATTTATATAGTAAAATATTATATGAAAGTTAAAATAATTACAAACTTGTAAAGAAAATACTTGATAACCTTTGCCTAAGTTTAATCTAGGCTAATGCATAATTAAATTTGGATTAAATAAATTCAGCTAATCAAATAAGTTTAATCTAGACTAATTCATAAATCAGTTTGGATTAAATAAATTAGAGTTGTGGGACTAGTAATGAAATATTTAATGTTATTTTAAGAAAGTAAATATAGAGAAGGTTTTAGCTACTTAGCTTAAAAAATGATGAAGATGAGATAATTAATGTAGCGCTAAATTTTAGGACTGTAAATTATTTCTCTTTCTTTGTATTTCGCTTCAAAATTAGGGTAATCTACCCATTTTGTGAATGGTCAGTTTATGGATTTGGGCTTATTTTGTAGGCACAAACATAATATGTCACTCATAGTGTTGGTTTGGCTAAACGTGCCCATATGTTATTTGATTCATCTAATTATGTGTTCTTCTATGATAGTTAAAGATTGACCATTTTTAGAAACACTTAGTGGAGATCATCCAATCATAAAGGCCATGTTCTCCTAGGTTGACCCCCTTAATAGGACTAGCTTTATGATAATGGAAAATATCAAGGACAACAATCTTCATACAAGCAAACACTCTAGAATGATTATACAAATTATGATTCTTTTTAGTGAATGAATTGAAGGATTCTTATCATGATTTGTGAATACTTGATCAAGTAAAGATTAGACATGTGTGGATGCCCAATGAATACAATTAAATGTCTTTGAGTATGCACTAGAAATGAATCAATTCAAACATGTACTAAGTTGGTTCATAGCAAGGAAGAAATGAGCAAGATTTGATAAAATTTGGATCTAAATTTTAATTCTAAAACCTTGAGATTCAAATTCATTGGTGGGTGATAGATCTTGTGCCCACAAGATTGTCCTAGGTTATGGGAATAGTAGTTTTTGGTAGGGAATAGTATCAATGGTTGATGGGAAATTATAAGCATAATGAATGTGAATATTTGGAAATATGTGTTGATATTAATAAGATGGGGCCAAGGGGGGAGAATGTGTAAATGTATATGAGTAATGACTATTAGAATTATGAAACAAGCACAAAACCATGAGCCATAGGATCAAACAACAAAAAAATACGACATATCCAAAGCTTATGACAAAGTATGGGACTTCATCCCGAAGGTCTTGGCTAAGTTTGGATTCAATATTTTGGTCATCAAACTCATTATAGAATGTGTTAATATTGTAAAGTACTTTGTTATTGTTAATGGATCCCCCTTTGGGTTCTTCTCTGTTAGAAGAGGGATCAAACAAGGAGACCCCCTGTCTCCCTATCTTTTCATAATGATTGCAGATGTGCTCAGCAGGAACTTCACTGGTTTGTTGTCAAAGGGCTCCATTATGGGCATTAGAGCGGCTACCTCCCTGGATCTCGGTTGTTGTGCAGCAATTTGTGGATGACACTTTTCTCTTTGGGAAAGCCTCTATGGTCGAAACCAGGAAATGGAAAGCTTGTCTTAACAACTATGCCTCTTGTTCTAGTCAAAGCATCAATTACAATGAAAACATGATTTATTTCTTTAACTGCATGTCTAATTTGCAAAATAGGGTGATTGTAGTCTTGGGATGCATCAGTGGATCTCTCCCATCGGTTTACCTTGGGCTCCCCCTCACGGTTAAGAAGGTTCCCACTGATTTCTAGAACTCAATTCTGGAAAGGATCCAAAGGAAATTGGTTGGGTGGAAGGGCTCTATCCTAAGCCATGTTGGAAAACTCCAACTACTCACAACGGCTCTCCAAGGTATCCCCACTTACTTTCTCTCCATTTTTAAGATGCCTAAGTACATTGTTGATAAATTTTAAAAAATTCAAAGGAATTTCCTCTGGTCTGGGACTGAGGAAAAGAAGAAACCTTCTTTGGTGAAATGGGAAAGGGTCTGCCAGGCCAAAAATTGTCGTGGACTAGGAATCATGACAATTGTCAACTCTAACAAGGCTCTGATGGCCAAGGTTGGTTGGGATCAGTTAAGGAACACTAAGGACTAGTGTAAAATTCTAAATTCCAAATATCTTTAGGATAGGCCTTTGATCAATTGTCTCTCGGAGTCTCACCCCCAAGGCTCAGTTGTCTGGAGGAGCATTTGCAGCACACAAGGCCTGTTAAGGAAAGGGATTAAGTGGAAAATGGGAAATGGAAATAGAATCAGATTCTAGGAAGATACTTGGCTAATTGACTCCCCTTTGGCTTGCTCTAACTTTAGGGCTATGATGGGTTCGGCCTAGAGATTCTTTGGCATCCATATCAGTGATTATGTTTTTTGACCCCCTAGAGCTAGGATTTAGAGAGACCTTACCCTATGTTGCCCCCAATCTCATGACCTTTGTTGTTTGGCTCGGTCCCTTCAGGTGATTCTTTCTAGCACCAAGTTTCCATCCTATGATAGAGAGGATGATTTTTTTTGGACCTTTGACAAATAGGGGGATCTCTCTGTGCAGTCGTCTTATAGACTGCTGACAAACCAAAATACTGTTGAGGAACACTAGAAGAAGGTTTGGAATCACCACATGATCCCTAAAATTAATTTATTCTGGTAGAGGGCCTGTCATAACAGGATTCTTACCCAAGACAATTTGAGGAAACAGGGTTTTTTTATGCCCAATAGATGTTTTCTTTGCAAGAATGGGGAGGAAACTATCAATCACCTTTTGTTACACTACCCATTTGTTGCCGAAGTTTGGGGGCTGGCTTTTAAGAAACTTGATGTCCCTTGGGTTATGAGAAAGGATCTCTTATAGTTCATTTTGGGTTGGTATGGTCCCTATTCCCACCCTCTGCTTGGTGAAATTTGGAATCAGGTCCCTCTTGTTTTGGGTTGGTGTTTGTGGAAGGAGAGGAATAACAGTGTTTTTCAGGAATGTTGAGAGGAGCCCTAAGGATGTTTTTTGCATTGGTGCTCGGCTCATTGAGGAGAATATCTCTCTCTTTAATGGGAAATTCTCGGAGACGGGGAATTTGGATTTTGAAATAAAAATGGCCAAGGCGTGGCACCAAGATTTAGAGGCTAAATCTTTTTGATAATTTGAAACTCTTAGCCAGGAAAAATACTAAATGGGAGCCTCCGGATAGAGGATGGTTTAAACTCAGTTTTGATGGGGCTGCTAAGGGCAAACTAGGCAGGGCAAGTATTGGTGGAGTTATTAGAGATCCCATGGGGGCTTTGGTGGTGGGATTTGCTGGAGGTATTGGGTTTCAATCTTCATTAGTGGTGGAAACTTGTGTGCTGCTAATGGGCCTCAAAATTGTTGTCTCTTTAGGGATTGCTAATCTCCACATCAAAGGAAACTCCAAGTCTATTACGGATGTTGTGAATAAAGACAGACTAATTAGCTGGAATACTAAGGATATATTCTTGGATGCCAGATTCCTTTTATCCAAATTTAGGGATAAAAAGGTGACACATATTTTTAGAGAAGGCAATCAAGTGGCGGATGCCTTGGCTAATCTTGGCTCTTATTGGGATTCTGCTAAATGTTGGAGGAAAATGGAAAGGTTGCCGCCAAAAAATCAAGCTTTCATCGCGCGGGAACAAAGCAACCAAGTTTTGCAATGACTTTAAATCTTTGGATGACGGGAGTTGAATGGGGGGTCCACCTAATTGTTTTGGGGATCTGGTGGATGAGTATCAACACTGAGATGGTGTACAAGTGGAGGGACTCTGATTTTTTGATCCACTATAGGCTTAGCTATTTTCGTGTGTGGGGCATGGATTGGAGGATTTGCATGTTTGTCCTTTGGACCTGGTGGATGGGTTCGAGTACTAAGGTGACAGAAAGGTGGCGGGGTTTAAATTTGAAGGATGGTAACACAATTGAAACTAGCGGCTTGATGAAGGAAATATGGAGGGACGTGACTTCAATGAATCTAAGGAGTTGTACCATACGATCTCTTCTCTTGGGGATCATGAGATATCTTATTTTATTTCATCCTTGCATCAATTTGTGTGAGAGTTTTTATTATGATTTGACTCTTCATTATGAAATTTTGCCTCCTTCTAGTGTCTTCGAGCTGGCTAGTTTAGCACGAGTCTCAAATGGAACCTTTAGGATGGTTTCTATTTTTAGTCATACAACCATTCTACCTTGTTTTTTGTGCATTTTCTCCAAGAAGAAGGAACCCTACATGCCCACCAATTCTTGCCTTGTTGGCCGCAATCATCCCAAGAACTTCATTAATTTCATTATCAAGTCACCCTGTGGTGATTTTCCCTTCCGCGCATGTGACCGATACGCAGGTGTAATTAACCTTTGTTGTATACCTTGCCTTAACAAACACCATGTGATAATCATTCGTGGCTTCTGCATTTGGTATCTTTTGCAAACTCTTGGGCTTCATGTGCAGGTTGGTAAAATGGGTGGCAAGCGGGTGAGGACTGAGCCAG
Organism: Sequoiadendron giganteum; assembly: GCA_007115665.2. Taxonomy (NCBI): domain Eukaryota; kingdom Viridiplantae; phylum Streptophyta; class Pinopsida; order Cupressales; family Cupressaceae; genus Sequoiadendron; species Sequoiadendron giganteum. Next base: position 230,213,217 of record CM021109.1, on the reverse strand, counting down.
ATAACTATGACGAGTTTCAGAATAACCCTTTAGTTTGGCACATCTATGTGGAAGGTGGCATTGCTCCGCTTATGGATATTTTGGTCGGTCATGATCCTAACTTGTCGGATCAGTTTTCCAACTTGTGGAAGGATCATAGGGTCTCCATCGGAGGAATCTCATTTGAAATCAGTGAGGAAGTCATTGCGCAAGCCACGGGGTTACAGTGTACTAGGAAAAAATAACCCAAACACACCAAGAAATCGGATCATGAAAGCTTGAAATCTTTTTTCAGAGGTGATGACGCCCCAGTGCAGAACCAGTCGAGTTTTGAGAGAGAAGCTCTCTCGAAGCCCTAGGATCAGGTGTGCCTGGCGCTGATGAAGTACGTCACCTTGGAAGGTAGGTTTAAAACTTGCTTTTTTTATCACTTCCCCCTGTTAAATCATTTAAGACAAAAGATGTTTCTTAGTTTTTTGTTCTTTCTTCTAATGGATTTGGAAAACTCGGTCGAAAAATGCAAAGAGTCGGCCAACCTTAACCCCAATGATCTCTCGCCACTCCCGCTCCATCAGGGGCTCATTCTAAGACTTTAACACTTCCACCTTGCCCTCTGTCCTCCTAAAGCTATTACGATTGTTCTCATTGAGGCTATTGAACCCCTGTCGACTATGAATATTTCCCCGACCGAATCTAAAAACCCTCCTCGGAAATCCAATACAGGCACTGCAGGGAATTCCAAAGCCAAGATAACCACCAAGAAGCTTAAGGGTGGTTTGGGTGAGGCTCATGCCAGCGCGGCGGAGGGTCTCTATGAATTGAAATCCACCCAGGCGGATTCGGCCTACAAGGCCACCACTACTAAAAAAGGGAAGGAGAAAGGCATTCCGGACCCGATTGCTATGGAAGGAAAGGGCAAGAACATAATAAGGAAAGACTCCAGAGGTGACACTATTGTGGAGACCATTGAGATGACTAGTGGGAAAAATTTTAGAAGGAGATCCGAGAGGCTTGCAAAGAATAGCAAAAAGAGGTTGATTATTGAGGATTCAGAGGAGGACCAGTCTGACAGCAAAGGGTACAAGGAAGAGGAAATTGAAGACGATGAGGATGAAAATGTGGAGGGGCCCCAGTTTACTCCTAAGGAAAACAAGGTTCCTAAAGATGGCTCCACCTCTCACTCTCCACATCCCCTATTTGAAGAGCCCAGAGAGGTCCCGGGGACCATGGACATTAGGGAGGAGCCTTGTGATTTGGTGAAGAGAATGGACATGCTCGACAAAAGATTTTGTGGGTTGACCTGCTTCACCATGAAGTTGGGCCATTTTGTCACTAGCACCTTGTCTAATGCTATAAAGGAGGAGCTGGAGGGGAATAACAATCAGGAGAACAAAGAATGGGTGGGTGATGAGGCTGTGGACCTCCTGATCAAAAACTGGGACAACCCCAGTTAGTTGTTGCCCAAGTGTCGATGTCTTGTGTGTCAGTTGCCTCTTTGTGGTCTTTGTGTTGCATGTGGGTTGTCTCTGCTTTTTGTTTACTTAATGTTTTCTTTTTAATCTTGCTCCTTTTTGGCCCTTGTGGCTCGTTGTGAAGGGTACGGCGCCCTGTAAATGTTGCTTAACATTTCAAAAACAAACAAATACACCTTCCACGCAAGAGATCTACAAACAATATGTGCAATATTCTTCAACAAGAAAAAGCTACAGAAGCAAGAGACTCTCAAGAAGATATGAAAGCTTTAGATATTTATTACAATGAGGGTTGAGTGCTAATAGGAGAAAAACCCTAAATAAAAAAGGGATCAGATCATGAAAAGTGTCAATATCACATGAGATGAGACATAATGATCTAATAATAGCTCACTAATAAAAGAATTAAAACACTTCTAAGTTTAGCTTAAAAGTGCATGAGAATAAATTAAACTAATAATCAATTAAAGATTAATTAATTATTAGCTAATGCATGATAACTCTAACAATGACATGGAAGAATGAGTCTAGAGCTTTGCACATTTTTTTGTAAATATGTAATTGTATTAAGGTATTCTATCAAAATTGGCATGGGTGTGCAAATATTTTTCACCATTATATTTTTCCCCCACTTTGAGGTATATGTGAATCCTATAATGATAATGCATCTCAAAGTATGTAAGCATTCAAAAATATGTTTATTTAAATTAAATATTTGGAAATTAAAGGATATTGAGGTCCATAAAAATAATGGAACCTTATTTATCTCATCATGTGAGTCCATCCTTTGTCATGTGTGTTGCACGAGAAACTAAAAAAAAAAGAAAAATATGTTTCATGAGTAGATAATGTTGCACAAATAACAATAATCACAAATGCAAATTTAATCTAATTTTTAATGATCTTGAAAGACAAAGAAGAGATATTATGGCTAGAAAAAAATTCCTATATAAAAAGTGGTATGTTACTACTGTTCTTAGAATGATGACCATGAGATGACATGGCATACTAGACATTACCATGTCATGTGACCACAATTTTTTTGGGCATGGTATATGAGTCTTTGTGTAGGAAATTTTAGCTTTCTAATATCTCAACATAGGAGTGTTTTAAATAGAATATTACTCCTTCAATTGGTTACATCCATGAAATGCAAGGAATCTAGGAGGGAGGGAGGAAAATACATGAAATGCAATTGTATTATTTAAATATGTAATCTATAAAAAGAAATATGAAAATAAAGTAAAATGTGTCAAATGATAATCATGGTACGAACATAGGTTGAGGATAATTGTCAAGGTGTATAGCATAGCCCTAGTATAGGAAAATGATAAAAGTTTATACAACATCTAAAAGAAAAAGAACACATTAGTTAGGTGAGGTGATAATACCCTAATGGTGATTGATACCTCAAAACATAAAAGATTAAACACTAACATGTAATTGACAATGCAAGGAATTTTATGTTGTTCCCAATGTTTCTTAGAACATGGTTAGCTCATGTTAGCATTTAATGTGATGGGGGAATGAATAATGCATGATGCCCCCAAATTAGTAAGTTATCTCTTAGAATATGGTTAGGTAATGTGAGTGCACTAGTATGAAATATAATTATGAGAGTGCATGCCAAATAAATTACCACCATGTGAGAAAGATTTAATTCAATGAGGTGAAAGGAGTTTGATGGGAATAAATAATAAATAATGTAAACTACCCACATAATGAGAAAAGATGGTCATTAATATCATCATAAATTTCATGTGGTAAATGGTCATCTAGGTGATCATGTCTATAAATAAGAAGGAAAGCATAAATAGGTAAGGATGTAATCAAGGTGGATTGCATAAAATTTTATTTGTTTCTATAAGATTTGTTCCTAAGGTCTATGATTGTTTTTTTAATAAATTCTTAGGGAAAAGGGAATACATAAATAAAAATTGGTGAAGAACTAGAACATATATGATTTTTAAAATGTGTCAATTTGAATAGATAAGTATCGTGAACCAATTTGATCCTCAATAGGTCTCATGGGTCAAAAAAAAATCATTGACCTAAAATAAGGACAAAAGTAAATGCATGTGTTAAAGAGGGTAAAATAAAGGAGTAGGTCATCTATCATCATCAATAATGTGTTTAAATTTTAATATAATTGATTTAGTTTAAAATAATAGATTATAGGACTCGCGGTTTGCAAGTTGGAAAGTGTAATCCAACTATATATTTCAAAAGGTGAATAGTGGAAGGTCACTTTCATTTACACATGCACCCACCAAAGATCTTATTATTTAGAGCTCAAAGATATATTGCATTTTATCATCATGGTGTAGAGTAGGAGAAATGTTCCCACATTAGATGATCATGTACACATGATTAGCAAGTTTGAAAATCTTCCAAACATGGTGAATTGACTTCTGGTCTATTTTTTCAATTTTATAAAATTGATGATTTTAAAAAATGCATATAGCTTCATTTTTAGGGGTAGTTGAGACTTGCTAGACATGGGCTTGAATTATAGGGTTTTTCCAAGTGGGGTTAGTTTGTATGTCTAATCTAACTCATTCACACAACTAATCACTTTATGTATTTGTAAAACATTAGTCGTGTTTAATATTTTTTATTTTTGCATGGATTAATGAATTATTTTTTATGTTTGTAAATGAATAATAATTTAGAGGTCTATACTTGAGGCCATAAATTGTATGGGTTGTTAACATGAGCACTTTGTTCCCCAAAAAATGTAAACTAGGAACTTCTAGTAGGGGTGGCTTGATGAGACATATGGTGAAATTATTCCTACTTAGAACTATAATAATTACATGATTATTGTTCTTATGGAGTAGTGGGTTTTGTATATCATAATATTTTAACTACTAACATGGGAGATTATTATGAATTTAGAGGATAAATAGAATATTTTTTATCTCCCAATAAGTGGTAGGTGATTTGAGACTTACTGCATGACCGTGGGAGGATTGAGATCTATACTAGTGGTTCATAGGGAATTTGTAAAATCAATGAGATGGTATCTCCTATGTATTGAGTTTGTGCTTGGTGATTTTAACCATTTATACACTTGAAAGACTTCAACTAACTCCTCACTATAGTATCCTTGAATAATAGGAAACAAATTGTTCACACAAAGCACATGAAGGTTCAAAACCCTCATTAAGAAGTTGTGTGTTGTTTAAGGCATAAAAAATACTATGCTAAATAATATTCAAATATACATAAAAAAATATGAATAAGATTAATTTGCACACAAACATAACATAACATGGTTCTTATTCATTCATATAAAATATATAAAATTACAAGATTATTTTGTCATTTTTTATCTTTAGTCCATTCAATTAAAGCTAAGTAGAAGAACCTAGTATTAAGAATACAATATTTATATTGTGGGGTTTTATAGATGGTTTACCCTAACACTCATTTAGGACAATGTGCATAAAAAATAATTATCATTTATATTTGCAAGCTAGAATTCACTATCGCTTACAATTGATTGCACACTTGTTTTTGTTAATTAAATACTTGCACAAATTGAAAGAGTGGACTCTTGGATGCCAACATTCTCTTATCAAAAAAATATGTTTATTCCTTTTAAAAATAATCCATAAACCCACAACAATTATTGTATCCTAGGACAAAACTATGTTTATAACTCTAAAAATAATGCCAATAAAACTCGCATAAACCCACAACAATAAAGATTATTAAAAAATATTTTGAACACTAATCATCTATTATTTATATGGTGCATGATAGTCCTTTCTATTTTTTTGCATTGTAGGAAAGACTCCCCTTGTCAATTCTTTTGCCAACTTGCACACATTGTGCAAGGAATGGTCAAAAATAAAGACCTATATGATAATTTTATACATTTGGCACATCATCCTTAGCCATTGTAGCATTTTAATCATCCAAGACCTAAAACTACACCTAAATTCCAAGTAACTAACTTATTATTGTCTATATCCCCTTGAACTGATTGGACTAATTGTCTAAATGAATCTTTCAACTCCTCTTTCTTTTCCTTCATCATCTTTTTCTAATAATTAACCTTTTTTGAAGATGGTAGTGATAACGTCAAGGGTTCTTGTGCCTAAAAAATCATCCTATACTTGATCTAGTATTTTAGCATCTACCTCCAACTACACATCAATCCATGTCTATAGTTTTAAGATCAAGACTAGAACCTTGCACATAAAAGATAGATCTTTAAGGGAATCCAATCACAATGAGAATTTTCCCTAGTTAATTTATCCAATATAGTGCATCAAAGGGCTAACACATCTTCTTGGAGCTCTTCTTCTTATATTGGGCCATGTTGTTCTTGTTGAGCACCTAGAATACTGAGAGGGGGGTGAATTAGTATCCTCTAAAACCACTTGAACATTTAAACATTCATTCCACATAGAATATTTAATTTGTAATAAGAAAAGAAAGCATTAAATCAGCCATCAACATCACATAACACATGAACACCGGATTTTTTATGTGGAAAACCCAAAAAGGGAAAAACCGCAATGAGGGTTAGCTCACAATATATTATAATCAATTATAAGATATTATAGAATTTCTCACTACAAGTGGACTCACTACCCATAGAAAGAAGAAAAGATGGAAGATATGGGTGGCACACAACCAAGAATGAACTATTACAAATGCATCTACAACATGCTCGAATATAGTTCCACTAAAGCTCAATATATAGAATCAACACACTTCATATCACTCTGTTGTAAAACTCTACTCTGCTCTGTATTCACATTAATTTCACACAATTTGCATCAACAATACTTATTATCACATGCATGTCTCTAAAACATCAAAAATTAACTCATGTATATATATCCATCTCAACCTCAAACATCAATTAGGTCGGCCTAATTAGATGTATCATACAAAATATAACTTGTTGGCTCAACCCATACACCATGAGCCTTATTTCAAACTTGTAACACATAAGATAGGTCAAAGTGGACCTATAATAGCATCCTTATAATGGATCAATACTTCTTAAAACTCTACAATAGCCCAAAGATACTACATCGGCACCGATAATGACCTAACATCGAAATTCACGACTGTTCAACCACAAACAGATATGTGGACTTCCAAACTCCATGCCACTTGGAATTAAGATACACCTGACAGCTGTCAACACTCCCATAAATTTGTAAGACCAGATACCAATTTCCTATATTTACATACACTAGAATTTATTTATCCTATAGGCAAGATTACCATAGCTTGAGGTAAGATTTAATACCAAGCTAAGATTTAGTATTATTAAATAACTATGAAAATATATGTCTACAACATAAGAATACCCAAATAAAATAGACATATTACTGCATAGTACTGATATTTAGCATGGTAAAAATGATTCGATAAAAAATTGTTAGAGTAATAAAGTCATCAACTAATTAATTAATTAATCATTAATTAATTGGGTTACTTTATGCTTTATTATACTTAAGCTAAACTTAGGAGTGCTTTTATTTCATTATTTGCTTTAATTAATTAGTTTTTTTTTTTTCATGATTAAAGCTTCTAATATTAGAACATGTTGTCTCATTCATTCCTATGAGGACACTTGTCATGTTCTAATCTAACCCTAATCTAGGGTTAGCTTTCATCCTTTTCATAAGGATTGATACATTCTAATTATTTTTTCATTCTCTACGATAGCATATTCAATGCAACAGTTGTTCACATAATGCAAATTGTGTTTTCATCATATCTGAGTTGTTGGGAGATCATATCTTGCTTATTTCTTCATAGTGTGATAGGTTTATTGTTGCAGGTGATTCATGGAGTTGTGGGAGTACATAAATCTACTCTAACATGGTATCAGACCAGATCTACAATTGCCTTATTCACTTTTTTCAAAGAAATCAACTCATGCATTAATATTCATGATTCGTGGTCAAATTCTAAGCATTCCATTGAATCCGGAGTTGTTAGAGCAGTCAGGTTTTCCTATCGTTTCATCAAAAAAGGCCTTCGTTTGTCAAATTTGTGAGGGTTTGAAGATATGACAACTTTTTGCTAGATGTAGAGGTGGGAAAAAAATCTAGGCACTTTCAGCCAAAACGGGCATCGCCATCGCATCTGGAGTGGCTGAAAACCCTAAGATCACCTATTGTTTTGCTCAAATCTGAGCAGTTGCAGAAAAGGCAAAAAAAAAAATTAAGGGCATGAGCTCCGAGGCAATATATGTACGATCCGTACGAACGCTTGACAAATTTGTACCCAACAGATTAATTTTCATCATTTTTTTGTGCATAGGTACAAGGTTTCAAAAAAAATTATTCTAGTTTTTTCATATTTGCTTACCATAAATTTTTTTATCAAAAAAATTATAAAAAAAAAGAAATCAATTTTTTTTTTTGAAAAATCAAAATAAAAAAAAAAGTTGTTTGAAAACAAAAAGGTGGTTGTATTTACTAAGGCCTGCACATAGGATATAGAGCCATACCCTAGCGGCAGGCTCGAGCAAGCCCCACATAGGCCGACAGGGAAATTTAAGTTGTCGGCTTCATCTAACCGGTCACTACTCAAAAATCTAGCGGTGACACATCAAAACACAGGTGACGAAAAAAATTCCGGCCATTCAAAAAACACAGCAGTGTAGAGGAATATTCCTCTCCAAACTCCGATGGTATCAAGAATATTCCAACAATGAGAATTTTTTCAGGCGACGAAAAAAAATTTGATGCATTTCTGTGATGGCCAGATGGCCGTCAAATTTAACCACATGAAGTATTGATGTCATCTATCGTACGGCCCCTCTTTGCCCCCTCCTAGCCCCGATTTGCCATAAAGGAGTTGTTTTTTTTTTTTCTTTTTGGCATAACTTGGGCATACGGTGTTGAAATTGGGCAAATAAGATATCGTCAGAAAGCTAGTTCCGCAAAATTTCTAGTGGTACAGCTCTCATCATCAGATTTTTCCAGTGGTTCATGTTATTATCAGTCAAAATCAGATCTTCATTTTGCAATTTTGAGCTCGTAAATTTTGCCTGAATCTTCGATTTTCACGATTCAAGCGGCGTTGGAAAGGTATTTCAGAGCTCTTTAGATCTATTCATGCACTTTTTCCAGAATCTACCCCAAGTACATTTCATTCAGTATTTTGTGTTTTCACACTTTGCTTAATTACTTGGACATCTTGGCACCTAGAAAGGATTTGTTTCCGTGAAATGAAATCATTTGATCTGCTTTATATCAGTAGTAAGGGTTTTACTCTCTGTTTTTTCATTTGAGTGAGTATCATGGGTTTTTCTATTCATCCTTCTATGATCAACTTGGAAAAGGATAACTATGAGTCTTGGTGAAATGGCATCCTAACACATCAGAGGTGGCTTGATATTTTGCCTTATTTGTATGGACTCATACCTACACTAGACACACCAAGTAGTTTTTCAGCATGGGGCATCATCATAGATCATATTGTAGGGGTTATTTATTCTAGTGTTGATCTTGACACTATGTATGTTGTATCGGACATTGAATGTCCCCACATACTTTGGACACGACTTTGGGAGATCCATGGAGACCCTTATATCTCTCCATATCTAGAGGATCCTTTTGCAAATTGTCTCATCCCTCTTGTAGATACAAATTGTATACCCTTTGATGACGATACTTTAGAGGAGCTTGAGTATATCACAAGTTTTGCATGTTCAAATGGTTCAAAAACTTACATTCATGTTCTCACTCTTCAGATTGAGACTACATCAACATCTTTTGTTGTTCCTGATCAGTTTGACATCACCACATCCTTGGCCCCTATTGATTCAATGTAGTAGGACATCATACATCTTCCAGACATAGCTACTTGGGATTTGTATCTCACAGAGATATCATCCTTGTTTGTAGAGTCCTATATTGCAGATTTGGAGGATTACTTTAAGGACATTCATTTCCTTTTTTGACAGCCACATCACCATTGTTGTCCCACCATCTTCATCACCTTTGCATCTTGTTCTACATCAGTCTTCACAAGATCTTGGATTGCCATCATCGCTTTCCGACATGTGGATACATGAGCACTTTTCAAACGCATGCATCATCTAGATTTGGATTCTAGTATCACCCATCCTTTTGGATTGGCTTCTCCAATCACTATTGGATCCTTTTCTTCCTAAGGGGATAAATTTTGTTTGCAGGAATTGGATCATATTATGTATTTAGGCATACATCATTAGCATGGGAGCTCTTTCATTATGGGGGGATTCATATCCTCATTTTCTCTCATATCAAGGAGACATCTACTATACTTGCAAGATAGAAGCGGTCCTTGGGGGGGAACATTGATTCCTCCTTCTATCCTTCTTTCTCTAGTATAGGGTGATCCCACAATAGTGGTTTACAATTTTTGGCCAAACTGGACACTGCAATTATTATTTTTAACTAAATCTTCATATTCAGGAACCTATAGTGGCTAAACCATGAGGAATTTGAAGATGATGAAAACGAGAGTCTCATCACATTTTGTCTATAGATTCTAAAAATATTTTTTTCAAAATGTTTGGAATCAGATTGCACTTTTTTTTCTATCTCCCACGAAAACTGGTTTTTTCAAAAAACAACATTTTTAAAAAGTGACGCTCATCGTATACAACATAACTTTTTTTGTATGAAGGATAAAATTCTATTTTTTTTGAATTTAGATTTGTAACTATGATATCTAGCACTTTTATTTGGTCTCATAGTTTTTTATTGAATATTTTTTCCTTAATCAAGTTTCAAAGTCAAACCAATTGCAATTCAGACATAGGCGGACTGTATACAAAATAACTTTTTTTGTATGAATCGAAATTCAATTTTTTTCTTTTTAATGGATCAAGGACATCAATACCCAGCCTCAACGTATTTTTAAAAAATATATTTTGATAATCTACTTTTTTTCCACATGTGCAAAACAAAGAGCTTGATTTTCAGTGAAAAACCTATGTTTAATAAAACTAAAAAAACACATACATAATAAAACCAAAACATATTAAAATTTAATTCGTTGGATAGCTCGTTTTGAGGACTACCATCTTCCAGTTGGGTTTGTGAAGTCTCCTCCATTTTCATCCTCAACCCGAGCTTCGAAGGGCATAAATCTGCTAAAATTTGGTGAAAGAGGGGGAGAAGGGCAAAAAAGGGGGATTCGCTCCGAACAAACCCCTCTTCGCTTGAAAGGGTGAAGGGGGGTTCGTTCAAAGGGGGGTTCACCCGAACCCCCCTTTTTTTTGAATTCCCCATAAGGGAACGTGGCTTCATAGGGTTCGAGAGAACCCACCATGCAAAAGGGGGTTCGCTCGAACTAGGGGTTCGACTGAACCCCTCTTTTAGGTTCATGCGAACCCCCTAGTTCGAACGAACCCTTTAAAACATGAAATTTTGTATGCATGAGAATTTTCTCAAATTTCCTTCCTCATAAAAATTGTACACCACTATTATGGGTTTACCCTACAGTCATTTATTTTTCACTCTTTTGGAGAGGATTTTTTCCCATGTGGTTTTCTCCTTTTCTCCAGTTATGTGAGTTTCATTTATGTGCATGGTTACCTCATCAGTCGTTAGGGCGAGACCCATTCATGCATCCATTCATGTATTTATTTATCATATTTTAGTTTCTCCCTAGTTCATCTTAAGGGGGGGTGTTAGAATAATAAAGTCATCACCTAATTAATTAATTAATCATTAATTAATTGGGTCACTTTATGCTTTATTACACTTAATCTAAGCTTAGGAGTGATTTTATTTCATTGTTTTATTTACTTAATTAGTTGTTTTTTGCATGATTAAAGCTTCTAATGTTAGAACATGTTGTCTCATTCATTCCTATGAGGACACTTGTCATTTTCTAATCTAACCCTAATCTAGGGTTAGCTTTCATCTTTTTCATAAGGATTGATTCATTGTAATTGTTTTTTTCATTCTCTACGGCAGCATATTCAATGCGACAGTTGCTCACATAATGCAAATTGGTGTTTTCATCAAATTTGAGTTGTTGGGAAATCAATATCTTGCTTATTTCTTCATAGTGTGATAGGTTTATCATTGCAGGTGATTCATGGAATTGTGGGAGTACATACATCTACTCTAACAAAAACCCCACAAGAAACATCATTCATTATATCAAAAAAAATTACATCAAGGAACCTATTTTTTCACCTCTCATCTCCTTCCACTATAAAATTGAATAACTCTTCCATTTTTTTAGAAATGGTATTCATATATCCAATGAAATATTCAAACTATATAAATACTCATGAAAATCCTTGAATACAAGAAGAAATCATTTCAATTAAGGTATTTGATAACTTAATTAATAGAATAATATTTATAGTTCTATTCATTAATAATCAACACAAGTGGTTAAAATACGCATAGGGTAAATGATATTTAATTAATAAATTGATATAATATTCAAACTATCAATTAAATAGGCAAGCCTATATGGCCATATATGCTTAAATAAAAAGATAAGGCTAAATATTATATTAAATATAACCTTATTACTATTATTGGGACCACTTATAAATAAATGTGGACCACCAATAACAATAATTCTCTAATGTCAAACTTCCTACACTTGAATCATGAGTTTTCTTTCAACAATAGATTAATACATATTCTAAGGCCTGTATAATGACACGCAACATCAATATCCAAGTCAAGACAAATTTTGATAGAGTTTCCCTTTACAAAACCAATAATCCAACCTTGAAAATCATTTCAACAACTTTTTTTAAACAACCACACTAAGTACTCCTTAGTTCCAATACCTCTAGATACTCTCCAATTCTCCCATATCAGATGACCTACAAATATAAATCTCCTTTTATCTTCAACCTAAAATAAATCAAACAAGTGATTTCATGCTTCTCCTATAAGTGTGGATGCAAAATCTAGGAGATTAATGGAGGGTTCAAATAGTAACTACTCCAAATTAAATCCATCCAAACTTATGGTTTCATTATTCAAGAGGTTCAAGTAAGAATCAAGGAGTCAAAGTGTGACTCCTCTAAAGTGATTCCTTCAACCTAGCCACCACAATCAAAACATGCATGCAAGATTCTCCTCTAAGAGTAACTCCCCTTTGCATGACCACTTCAATTAGTATCAATGACAAGAAAATTTGGGTTACACATGCAAGGTGGGCCACAATACAAAGTATCATGAAGTAATTGTGACTTTAAATTCCATGTGGTGTCATGATCAAGTGTACAAGTGTCAAGAGGGTCCTCTAAAGATTCTTGACAAGTAGGATGCCCAAAACAAAGGTAAATCCATTTGAAATTTATTTTTTAAAGAGAGAAGGTTTAATGTAACACTTTAAAAACATAGGGTTAGACCATGAAATGTAAAATTGAAGTCTAGAAATTTTTTATGACATTGATTCCCTAACCCTTGATATGCTTCTTGATTAACGTGTGTCTTCTAAAAACACATTATTCATTTTTATATTTTAATTATTGACCCATTTGATTTAATACATCTATAACTTAATTCTTATGATTTTTTAAGCTATATCATTTTCCCTTTCTTGTCCTATTCCTAGGTATTTTCATTTTTGTCATACTTTATTCTTCTTGAAGTCTCAACTCTACTAATGAGCACACAATTATATTGAGGGGGGGGTGAATCAATATAATACAATCTTGTAACTTTTCGACTTAACAATCACAATAACATAAATTGCACAATATCAATAACAAGAACACATGATTTACATGGAAACCCTTATGGAATAAAAACCATAATATTGCATATATAAAATGCTCTTACAAGCTTCATAGGAACCAGCCTACTAGAGACACCAATCCACACTTATTAAATTTGTAGCCCACCAACCTGCTAGAGACAATAATTCCCACGAATGACAACCAACTCACCAAGAGACACCAAACTCTTCTTCTAGGGGGCACAGACCTCCAAAATAAGGTTCCACCTTTTGAATATTGCTTCTTGAACATATTATAAACATTTCAATCTCCTTTACAAGAATATTTAATCTTATGTGCACATATCTTCAATGAATTATATTCATATAAAACTACTTCAAAAAGATGCCTTCTAATGATCTTCTATAAATTCTTCATATACAAAACTGCCTTGATAATATATATACTCTCTTCTTCACAAATCTACCTTGACTATTAGTTGTTTTCTTTACCCGTCTATTGGTGTATTTATGATGTATCCTTTTTACTCCACAAACATAAATATTCTTGTGATGAATGATGTATCTTTGTATCTCACAAGTTTCTCTTTACTCCTCTTTTTATTTAATTCTATCACATATCTCTCACTTCTGTATTCATGCTTTTACTCAAAATTATCTTTACCTTCATATCCTCCTTATTCCTTTTGATGAAGAGAGGTATCCATTTGAATTAAGACAACCTTTTGAAAAGATATATCATTTTCTAACAAACCTTCCTTAAATCATACCTCAATCATTGTCTTTTAAACTAATTCAAATCCTCTTGACTATTGTTGCTTCATAAACATGATCATTGCCTTGTGATTATAAAGTATAATCACTAGTCTTCTTAACAAATTCAAATCCTTTCATAATTAAATTGTTTCTTTCTAATTTCATTAATCTCTCCTCTCTAATAGTGATCGCTTTTGTTATGAATGGTAGTTAATCCTCCTATATTCATCATTTCCCCTCATAAGTGATTCACTACCTTAGTTATATTAATCGATCTTATTTTAAAGTGATAATTGTTATCATCTTAAAGTATTAATTGCTCCACATGAACTCGCATTTTTATATAACTCTCTTGAGCGATTAATTATAAATGTCTTTAAAACACATGGTGTTTTGCCACCAAGGAATATGTTCAATATATGGGGTCGGCTAGAAATAAATATTTAAATTGTATTTTGTCATTCATAATGCAAAGGTCCAACCAACATTAGTAAAATTTGAATTTGAATTCTCTATAACAATGAAACCAAAATACAATAAGAAAGAGATTCAACTAGCAACATAATAAATGTTCTTCATAAACTTAAACTTGTGTTATGGTATTTTGATTTCCTTCTTTATTTGAGGTACTTTATATGGAAATTAATGTCCTTTAGCCTTCATTTGATTTCATCCACACAATAACAACCACACCTTTGACATCAATGACAACATCTAAAAACTCATCCATATTGTTTTGACATCAATGTCAATATTCTAGCATCTTCTTGATAGGGTGATACCCTCTTACATCCATGAATTTTGTGTCCATATTCAAATCTTTTGAAATCAACTATCCATAAGGAATACTTGAGAGTGTAGAGAATAAATTTTGAGTTAGAGGTCACATGGGTCAAGAATGGAGTTATGTTGACGATACTTCCTTATCTAATTAGTTTTAAAATTAGATAATTTATATGTATTTGTACTTGAATCCTCATGGAGAACTATAATTAAATCTAGATTATTTATTCAACAATAATATTAAAATATTTTTAAAAATAACCCATCCTTAATAAAACTATTGAGAAAGTGTCCATTTTGGGTTCCTCAGTAGTGGTGGTATCCAAGTCCTCTGTCTCGGCCAACATAGCATTAAGTTCTAAGAACAAGCTAGGTCCTTTAGTATCCATTTGCATCCTCATCCTTTTCCTCCTTACTACTATAGTCTTCATCCTTATTGTCTTCCTCAGTCGAATCACTAAAAATATAATCCAAAATAAGGTTGGGGATAGGACGACTCACTATTTTTATGAGACCTTTGAACACTAACATTAGGGCTATCAATTTCTTTGGTTAAATCAGGCTCCCTCTTGCTCTCTTCTTTTTTAGTAGCCTTAGTGTTATCCTTCTCTTCCTCATCTCCAAACAGCCTCTTCAACATAGAATTTAAGTAGGGATTTTTCTTCTTTTTGTAGATGGGTTTTTTAGGTTCAGTGCTAGCCCTTTTCTAGACCCTTTAAGGGTTGTTCTTGAGATCATAGAGACTAAAAACAACAATTTTTGGTTAATGGTTTTGGGGGTTTTTAAGGACTTTGGTTCCAAATTAGGGGTTAAATTTTGGACAAATATTTTTTATTTCCCTTTAGAGGGAAGCATTTTGGAATTCTCAAAAAGAGATTTCAGGGAGTTCTTAGAAGGAAAATTTTCAAGCAAGGATTCTTCAACAAGATAAGCCCTAATGGGCTTTGGGGGCAGAGGGTTGGGTGGAAGCGATCGAGTCTAATGATAAGCCCCTGGTGGAGTGGGATAAGTGGCTTATCAATATTTTTGGTCGCCATATCCAAGGCTTCCTTCCCCGACACTTCCAAAGATATGTAATTTCATCAACAAAAAATATACCTTATCCCAAGGTTGAGCCAGATTCGCCCTATCATAGCCCACATGTAACTTGATAGGGGTTTCACCCTTCTTGAAGAACATATTCATGCTCTCCTGTCTAACATCTTTCTATGTCTTTTGAGATTTTGGTTGTTGGAAGATAAATCCATCACTTGGGCAATGACATCTTCACTCACCTTGAAATATGTGCCTCCCATTTTAACCTACCTTTTATCTCAAGCACTCGTGAACTATATAGATAGGTTTCTTTCATGACCATTGAGGCTCCCTAGGAATGAAGCCAAACCAACTTTGACACAAATATGCCAAATCAATGTGTCATTTATGAACTCGTCACAAGATCCAGGCTTCGTTCGCACTCTATTGCCTCCCATAATGTAGGTATTTCTTGATTGGTTGCACTATAGACAATCTAGTAGAAAATTTTGCTAATTCTTGAAGTCGAGAAAATAAGACTAGAGAGGTTTCTCAAACTAGGAGAGAGATTTCTAGAATCAATCTTTAAATTTTTTGATAAAAATGATTGAAAGATCATTAATTAAGTGTGCCTTGGATAAGGGCCGGAATCCTCGAGCAAAGCCAAATCATCTTGTATGCCAACCACATCTTTTTTAAATCAGCCTTATACGTATATGTTAGATCTAAACCATATATTGATTTATGTAACTATTGTGTCATTAAATTTACATGGGAATCATGTAGATTATTTACAATAATTTATTATCTCAAGGTAAAATAAAATGTCTTTGGCTTTCAAATAGGGGTGATAAGAGTTCCTTAGCTTTTGTAAAATTTGACTAGTCACTATTAATTGTATGGCACCCTTTCCATTGAATATTTTTTATTAATTTTTAAGTGGTCCTTGGTTTTTTGGTGAAGTTGAATAGTTCATAAAGAGCTCTCTACATATCAAGTATTACTAAGTGCATATGCTCAATGCCACATAGGAATGGTGTTGAGTTTGGGCTCTAAATGAATTCGGTGATATATACCCCTTAGTACTTGACTCAATCATAAAAATAACCAAATACATTTGATATAGGTCACTCAATTCGTAAAGTAAATCAAATAAAAAATTAAGACATTTGATTATTTGTACATGTGACAACATATTCTTTACCAAATTCAAAAAAAAACACTCAAAATATTACAAAAATTACCAATTAAACCCAAAATTATATATTTATATAGAAAATGCTATGACATATTCTTTTTCCAATCCATTTACCATAATATCCTTGTACAACTACTAATAAACATTAAGCCTAAGAAAACTTATTTGTTATAGTTACACAATAATATTTATTTCTATATGGACACAATCAATGCTAAGTTTGAATCCATTCTATATGAGAAACATTAAAAACAATAAATATGTAGAAAGCACTCCATAGAATGCTTTTGTAGGAAAAAGCAAAAACCATCGTTGAAAAGAAAGGGTGTATATGGACATGTTGTATGTCCAAGTTCATTGACTTGCTACCCAATTTATTTCGCTTTGGTTTCCTTGGTGAATATTTAACTAAAGAGGAACATTAAAATAGTTTCAAGTTGCAAATTTTTCAAGTGAAATATGAGTATATTATTATAGATTTTTTAAGTTTCTTTTGGAAAATATATAATTAATGGTACTATTATGCTTTAAAGTACTTATATCATTTTAAATATGGAATCAACTTTCCATGCAAAGAAAGTGGAGAATATTGTCCACTAAGGAAGAAGATTCAATACTAATATTTATTATTTAATCTTTCTAAATGATTGGCTTAAATAAAGTTTACAAGCATGTACACATAATATGATTGAAGCTCCTTAAGAAAATAACAACAAAGTATAAAGTTATAAAATTAAAGGAATGATAGTAGCAATTTTAAATAATGGAAAAAGGTGGTAAGATTATTAAAGAAATTTAGCAATTTATTATTTTAATTGATACCATGTAATCCTATGAATGACGAACATTTAATATTATATTAAAGTATTAGTATATATAGGAGATAGTTTCTTCAATCACCTATATTTTATGTGTTATTTTTAAATACATGTGATATGTATATTTTATATGTATGAGTGAAACATTTCACATAGATTATAAAAATAAAAGATTATAATTTTGATAAAAACATATTTTCAATAAATATAGATTTATTTATATAATTGTAATTGTCTCATTCATTTAGTTCTTGGTTTTTTTTTAAAATGAGAATAAAGTTCTTAATATTTTATTATCTTTTTTGATATATTAGAAAAGTTCATGTTAAGCCTTGTTGCTTCATTTTGAAATGTAATGTAATGCCCCGCCTTGCAACCCTAAAGGAAGTTGCAATTAACGTCTTAAGCGAACAAATTTTTTTTATAAAGTGTAGTTAACATACACATTCACTTATTAACAACAACCTCTAAGGCTACAAAGTTAGGATTACTTAAACCCACACAACACATATTACATATAACCATCGCATTATAAATTTTATGATATAAACATCATACATCATAAGAATACCACATAATATAATAAGATAAACATCCAAGATACAATCTCATAAACATTAACTTAATCCAATAGTTACATCACTCATTCCCAGAATGAAGCAATAATACATAAGTGTTACAATTACAGAATTTCACCTCATAACATAAGAGAGATAAAATAACATATACAACTTGAATTACAATGCAAGAAAATACAAAAACTCGAGCTGTTCATCTGGATGTCTCGCCACCAAGTACTGAAGATAGATGGGGACCCAACGGTTTTGGTGCATGTTCCACCCAACCAATGTGGTACCCGAAGGCCCACCCCCCATGCTAGGAGAAAGTAACAAGGTAGCATGGACAAAGATCTACAATCCACTAACCAAAGGCAGACTCATACTGACTCATTCTGATATAACCAACAAATGAACTAACAAGTACAACTCAAGTACAATACAAGTACAAATCAAGTACAACTCAAATACAATACAAGTACAAATCAAGTACAACTCAAATATACTGATATAGGTCACATTGTTTCCAGACATAATATTAATCAAGTATGTTCACAGAACCATACACATAAAACAATAGACAAATGTTGCCCTAGATAGAGTGTCATCGCATAGTAGTCATGAGATCTCCTCTGGGCATTCTTCATAGGCTCCGGCACAAGTAATCCTGGTGGCCTCAATCGAATCTCGGCCCTCATACTCACTCATGTGGCATCAAATACCTCTCGTACTGATAAGATAAATGACTATGCCATTCCAGGCCTTCTCACTCATCCCAAGTCTAAACAAGCCCTTGTGTCTATGAGTGAGGATTAAATTATCTTGATTAGTGTGAACTGCATCCTAATCATCTAAGTACATTAATTTAATTATCACTTGATTAACTCACTTCTGAAGGTTACACGGTTTACCTCTTTGGGCTCCAACCCCTAACAAAATCCACTCTTCTATTCGACAACACACACCCAAACAATCCACCAAGGGAAACACAAGTGCATACCAACTAGGCATCATAATCCACTCCAACTCGAGGAGAAAACAAATAAAAGAACTCACTCCAAACATCTTGGAGGCAACAAACACATAGTCCACTCCTTTCACAAGAGGTGCAAAACATCCCCGTTCATGGTAACCGGGTAAAACTGAAAAGACGTCATGTACTACCCAAGGGAAAATAACTGGATGGCCTAAAGATTCAACAACCCTTATCCTCTAAGTTCTTCTGGAAGACTTATAATTTAGGACTAACACTAAATCCCAAAACCCACAATGCAACTTGACGATATAGCAACAAAAGCATTCAAGTCATTAATCAAATCTAATATTTGGATTTCCTAAATCCATATTCATTCAATAGGTAGTGTTGACAAAGTCAAAGACACGATAACTAAATCATCTAAAATAATCATAACCCCTATTTCCCTTTTCATTATTGGAAATCTAAAACAATTAAACTTACTTCCCTTTACTGATTATAGAGAATTAAATCATTTAAGATAATCATGAGGAAGATACTACTTTTGGATGTACTAAATGCATATCTCAATTCATTACGTAATTCATCATATCGATAAAACTGAATTAAGAATTCATCTTTTCAGATAGGAGAGAAATTACACTAATATTTAATTCTCTAATTGCTCTTAACAAAATAAGTATTTTCAACTATAACTCAAAATATTTCGCTTTAAATTAAATAACCAATTTTCCTTGCAAATTAAATCATTATAAAATTAATCAAATTAACATTTGGTCTCTTCCATAACTTATTGTGTTAAAATAAGATCAATATTTGGACTATAACCCAATATCATATATATATTTTTCCAATTAAATCAAATTAATAATTGGACCTTTTACACATGAATTTAAATTTCACAATTAAATTTTAAAATTATGCATTCTTTAAATCAAATATTTAACTCCTTCAATTAAACTTTAACATGTCATTTTAAAATCAACAATAATTTTTCCATACGTTTATAATTTTATTTCCACTAATCTAATTTACAAATTTTATTTAAAATAATATAAATAAATATTATACTTTAATATTATAAATTATAATATAAAATATTATTAAATAATATTTTAATATTATAATAACAATACATAAAATATTAATATTTATAAATATCGATTTATTATTATTTTATTATCAGAGCAGTCATGGGAAAATAATTTAACAGTAGTCTCGTGTTTCAAGCATAACTCAAAAACTACGATCTGGATATTTGCAATTTTTTGACAGGGATAAGAAAATTCTAAGATGCAGAAACCCTTTAAATTTTCTAACAACCCAGTTTGTGTAAGTGGAGTTATATGCGATGCAACCAGACCATTTTACCATGAAAAATATAACTACCTTGCAGATTTTAAAATTTTGATTTTTAATAATAAACAAAGGGTTTCATTTTCTAAAAACATTGCTCAATCTCTATGTTTGAATCCAAAAACAAAATAATCGATTTCCTCAAACAAATTAAATTCAACTAAGGTTTTCACAATTTTCACTCAAGAATTTTCACAAAACAAAAGCTGCAAATTTATTTGATTCTTTTCTTCTAATAACAAATTTATTTTCTAAAATAGATTTAACAAACAAATTTTTAATCACTACTATTTTAAAAACAATCAAGAACAATAAAAACACAGAAAAAAACATGGTTCAAGAAGCTACAGGAAGAGATGAATTTCTGCTACAAGCCTCCTCCAAAGATTTCCTGAATTTTCTTCAATCATCCAATGAATCCAATCCAAAACCCAACAAATGCAAACAATCTTTCCTCCAATCAATTCTACAATCAAACTTTCTTCAAACCCTTCCTTTGTGCAAATTTTTCCAAAATTTCTTCTGTGCTGTAAAAATAATTTTTTCTAAAAGCTTTTCTCCCCTAAAATTAAAATATGCATTCCTTATAAATCAAAAATACCTAATATAACCCTAATTCACATTATATGCAAATTAGATATTAATTTCAATTTCAATTTTTACAACCCTAATTCACATTGCTTGCAAATTAGATATTAATTTCAATTTCAATTTCAATCAATTTTAATTTTCGAGAAACCCACTTTCAATTTAAAATGCAACTTCAAATAATAAATCAATTTCCAAAGTTGCAACTAATTTCCCAAATAAACATTTAATTACAATTTCTAATTTAATTGCCACACGTTGAAATTAAATTCCAAAATTAATTTTAATTCTTTTATTTCTTTTCATTCTCTTGCATCACGTTTAATTAATTAATTTAATTATTTAATAACTAAATTCAACCCCCTTGGATTAAATTTAATTAATTAAATAAATTAAATATAATATATTAATTTAAATATAAATTTTTATCCACATTGCATTATTTAAATTAAATAACCATCAACATGATTTAAATGCAATTATTCTAAATATCTATTTCCAAATCCAGAATCCTTCATAATTAAATAACATTAAAGCAAGACAGACAATGACTTGACGCACACAACTGACGACACACTAAGGCTAGGGTGTAAACTTGACACATGTTACCTAGCTACTATCTCTCGTTCAACTTAACCATTGGATCAACACGCTCGAACCTGTGAAACCAGGTGGAGTCGATGTCATGTACCTGCAATCCTACAACCAAGTAAACAACATCATACAATTTATCCAGCATATAATACACACCGTGAAGAAGAAATTACGGATTCGCAAGGCGCTCGCAAGCGAGTGATGCAAACCCGTCCTCTTCACCAATACACTCATCGAAACGAACACTTCCATCATAATCCAATAATCTCATACTAACTCTACAACATCATTAATCCATAATGCATGTGAAACAATAATCAGATAACCACATCACACAATAATAGTTGTCGCTCAATAGTAGCGATCAAAACATCATAACAAAATGTATCCAATATCAAAGTAACTGCAACCAAACATAACATAAAACAAACCGAACAAGAAGCAAAACGGAGGGGTATTACATGTAATCTTATATCACTTGTATTTTTTAGGATTATGATTATATGTTTTAACTTTTGATTTTAATATATAATCTTTACTTTTTTAGAAGAATAAAATTTTCAATTTTTATTTTTTTTAAATGATAGAAAAAACCATTCTAGAAATTCTTACTTGATTGAAGCTTCTAGCATCTTTCATTTTTATTATATATTTGTTTTTGGAAAAGAAAAATAAATTATGACAATTTAAATATTAAATGAATTTGCATGGTCTCAAATTCATACATATTTGTATTAAATGTTTCTTTAGACATTGATATCAAAAATATTCAACCAGTGTTCTTTCTAATGAGAATTTAGTAAGGGGAACATCAACTTTTATTCTAGAAGCATAAGCTTTTACATGACTATAATATATTAAAGGAACATAGTTGAGGAATAACAATTTACAATGACAATTTTTTTGAAAGATTTTTTTGAACAAATATTGATTCATAGAATTATAATTGTGTGATTCATTTGGTTATTATGTCAATTCTCAAAAAGGAGAATAAGGTTCTCAATATTTTTTTCTCTTTGACATGCTAGAAAATTGTATTAGAAATTCTCTTTTGGTTGAAGCTTCCATCATCTTCTATTTTCACTATATATGAGTGTCTTGGAAAAATCTGGTCAATTACAATATCTTAAATATTAATTGAGTTTCCATGGTCTCAAATGCATATTGATTGTGCTTTACTAAATGTTTCTTAAGAGAGTGATCTTCAAATATTCATTTCCTATTTGTATTAAGAATTTGGCTAGGGGAAACGTCAATCGTGATCATAGAAGCATAAGCCCTTACACCACTATAATATAAAAAAGAAAAAGAATCGAATAAAAAATTACATTGAGAAAAAAAAATTATTTTCAACACATATAGATCCATAGAATTATTTGTGTGATTCATTTTTTCTTTTAGGCCCATTTCCAAAAAGAAGAATAAGACTCCCAATCTTTTTTTCTCTCTTTTATATGGTAGAAAAATTCGTGTTGAAAATTCTCTCTTGGTTAAAGTTTCTATCATCTTCTATTTTCATTATATATGAGCCTTTGGGAAAAGGATAGGTAATTATGATCCCTTAAATACTAGTTGAATTTGTGTGGTACTAAATGCTTCTTAAGAGAGTGATCTCCAAATACGCATCTATTGTTCTCTCTAATGAGATTTTTAGTGGGAGAAAAATCAGTTGGAATTATAAAATTATAATCTTTTACATCAATATAAGTTACAAAAGTAACATAGTTGAGGAATAAAAGGGAATTAATTTGTGTAGTTAGATGCATAGATGTATGAGTGGAAAATATCTCACATAGATTAAGTTTTGATGTCACAAAAATTTAAAAAAATAATGTTGAAAAAAATTAAAGCTTCCTTTTAATAAATATAAATCCATAAAATTATTCTTGTGTTGTTCATTTGGTTTTTGGGCCCATTTTCAAAAGAAATAATAAATTTTTGAATCTTTTATTTTTCTTTTGATATGCTAAGAAATTCATGATAAAAATTCTCTCTTGGTTAAAGCATCCATCATATTCCATTTTCATTTTATATGAGTGTCTTTTGGAAAAGGACAATCAATTATGATCCTTTAAATATTAATTGGATTTGCAAGGTCTCAAATACATACTTATTATGTTGTTCTAAATGTTTCATGGGAGAGTGATATCCAAATATTCATATTCTATTCTATTTGATGAGAATTTAGGATGGGCAAACACCAACCTTTATATCACTATAAAATACAAAAGAAACATGGTTGAGGAATAAAAGTTACAATATTGATAAAAAAAGTGAAATATTCTTTTCAAAAAATATAGATCCATATAATCATATTTGTGCGATTCATTTTTTGTGGGGGGTCTATTTCTAAAAAGGAGAATAAGGTTCCCAATATTTTATTTCTTTATTGATATTATAGGAAAATATTGGTTGAAAACTCACTTGGTTGAAGTTTCCATCATATTCTATTTCATTATATATACCGTGTCTTTTAGAAAAGGGCAATTAATTATAATATATTAAATATTAAGTGACTTTATAAAGTATCAAATACATACTCATTGTGTGGTAGTAAATTCTCCTTAGAAGCGTGATTGGAAAGGATTCATCTATTATTCTCTCTAAGGAAAGTTTAGTAGGTGGAAAAAATATTATGTTTATAGAAGCACAAGTGTTTACACCAATATAAGTTAACAAAATAAACATAGTTGTTTGTGTAGCTAGGTGCACATATATATGAGTGAAAAATATCTCACATACATTAATTATTAGCATATGTGTATGTGTGTGTTTGTGTGTGTAACGCCCCACCACGCTAACCCTTAAGGACAACACAACATCCAACATTTATAGCACATTTCATTTTTTAAAGTAAAACTAATATGCAATGTAAATTAACTTACAATGTATAAATAATGAAATTATACATACTCATTGTAGTGTTCTTTAATCAGCTTAATAACTAGGAACATGAATTCCTCTACTCAGGGATTGAACATCACAACCAGCAGTCATAACCTGCTAAAGAACCTCATTTAATCATCAACCCAAGGACATAAACTTGAAATGGGTCAGCATAATATATGCACTAGTCACCTTTTCTAGACATGCATGATTTCCTAGGATGCTTTATACTAGAATCTGAATTACTGAAAATAAATTTACTCGATAACTTGATTGGAGATGAAAACTAAAAGATAAAACTACTCTGCATCTAGTGGATGCAGGAACAGTTGGCAGCTCTGTGTTTCTGTCAGCTGCAGGAACAGTCACATTAACTTCTATGAAAGGAAGAGCAGCTATTCTAACTTGCAGAATGAAAGTATGGACAGTTCCCTAAGTGGGCCCCCTTAGGTAATGCCAAAATTAGACAACAGATTAGGCGGAAAACATCATAAACTTTATTGATTCAAGATAGATAAATACATGGCACATAATCTCTTGACTGTATTTCTGAAAACTAAAAATGTGTTACAACAACAATCTTTTTCCAGCCCATTCTCTGAAGGAGAATGGGCTATTTATTGAAACTGAATCTAACTACTAACCAACCTTCCCTTATAAAACGGGAAGTCTTTGTTACATTTAACTAACTTAGTAAAGAGGTGAATGGAAATGAAAGAACTAAGTCAAATCAATTCATCAGTCTTAAAGTGCCATCATCCTAGATTTATGCGCCATCAAGACGCTTGAGCTAGATTTCTGAAACACTCCCCTTACATGGCGAATGAGTTGAAACTGCCTCCCTAATCTTTTGTTGTTGAACCAGTCTTCTTTGATTTGGTCTTCTATTCTTCAAGTGGGAATTGAATTCTTTCCTCCAATCGTTGTACCTACAAAATATCTTGCCAGCTATTCTTGAGGCAAAAAGTTAGCTCAACACGTTCAACCTTTAAGACAATCCATCACTTCATTTATACATTCATTAAGCATTAAACTAAGGCAAACATTATTGCAAACATGGCTACAAGAAGTTCAACAGTAGAGGCTGCAGGAAGGGTTTGTCATCATACCAAGTCATAAGGCATTCATCAAACTAATAAAACATTTTAAGGTGATACTTTATGGAAATATTTAGCATAATATATTTTTTATATTAAGCATAAAAATTTCATGTCTTGTCCCATAATCAGCACTAAATGTTCATTTTAGCATAATAAAACAAAAAAAGTGTTTGTAAAAGTATGATCTGAATGTGTCAAAAACTTGGCTCATCATTCCCCTCAACCAACTACTTGCTTGACCCCTCAGCAAGTCTAGCATTTCTTCTTCTGGAAAATACTCTCAAATCAGCATTTTGTTGTTGTCCACACTCTCCATGCTGGGAACTCCATAAGTGAGCTTGCATTGCCTCCAACCTTTGCCATTTGTTATCCTCAGAACTCCTGTTATATATGTTGTTGTCCCCCTGCATAGCCGGTAATGGCCATAGGAGAATAGGTGGTTTCATAACCAAGGTTAACCAATTCTCCCTTTTTGTCTTGGAATTCCTCATGTATCTTTCTGCCCTTCTGGTTGCTACATACAAGGTATTGGGAGTGTGTGGTTTTTCCCTTTTTAATTGAAATGAAAGATGTTCCCATCTATTTTGGATGTGCACGTTTGCAACATTAAGATCATCATTTATGATTTGGGAATACTGAGAAAATACCTCTTATCTCAAAGGCTCAATCAGTGGTTTGGCTCTTTCATCTCTCCGTAATTTCTTCCAATCAAATTAAATACCCATTCTATTTCTAGATTCATTCCTCATAGATAATGGCATATTGACTTCATCCTGCATATGACTATCAAATTGTTCCCCCCTGCTTATCTCATTGGTGATCTAGGAGATCAGAGCATTGATATGAATATCACTGACATAACATAATGGGTTTCATTGCTTATCCTGGGGCACAGCCAAATTATGTAGATAAAATTCACACAGGAGGTTCCTGATGTGCAGAGGTGAATCTCTGTATGCTTCATAAAATTCTTTTGGGGTATCTAAAGAGGGGTTTTTACCTTTCCAGATTCTAATCAGTTGGAAGTTCAAATACAGCTCCTTGAGGTACATTGCATAGACAGGTAAAGGTACTCAACATTGCATCAATCGTGGAATAAGCTCTACCACCTGATTGAGAGTGTAATTTAAGTTAGCAATTTCTAGATTCTTGTTATGGATTATCCTTTGTAATCTCTCAATTTCAAGTGCAGAAGTAGTCTGTTGATGTTGGAGTTCTTCAAAACATGCCATTCTTGCAGCAAATTTTGTGACATGAAGCGGAGGTCTATGGTTATATCTTACTGTAGGTAACCCCTGTATTTCTTCAATTACATCCACGTTTCCTTGTTCTTCTTCTCCAATTACCTTTGTATTATTTGATTGTTCATAGTTTTCCTGTCCTAAAGTACCATCTTGTTGCCAACCTACATGTTCTTCTAGAGCAGCAGGAATCTCATCAATCATGCCAATTCTTTCATCCTCTTTTTCTGACAGAAACACAACTGTTACCTCCTCCTTTTCAACACATTCCATTCCCTCCTGCAGTTGCTCTGCAATGGCAGCCAATTCATCTAAGCCATCTCCTTCAGGTGTACTCATAACCTCCTCAATAATAGGTTCTTCTTCTCCCAGTATAGGACTAGAAGGGTCTGAAGTTGGTGGTGCGGCTGGAGTAGCATCAAGTGATTGGCAGGCTGCCTGGTTCTGGAGCCTAGAGCTCCTCCTTATGGAAGTAGGAACTGTCTTATTCTTTTTGGAGGGCTTTGTTGTAGGAACAGAGAAGGTTACCTTTTTCTTTTGTTTTACAAGTTTAGGGGTTGCCACAATGGGTGTCTTCCTTTTCTTATCCTTAAAAGAAGGCTCAGGATTTTTGATAGGAGTTTGTGCTAGTTGCTTGGAATTTTTTTCAGAAAGAGGAATGTCATCCTGTGAATCAGATGATTCTTGAGTAGGGGACATAGCAACATAGGTCTAGCCTATGGACTGGGAGGTTCATTGCTTGAAGGTAAGAGGTTCCCCTCTAGGTCCAACATTTTGAATTTTAGGGTTGAAATTGACAATGAATTCCTCCCAGGTCATTCCTGATGCATTTTGAACATATTTTTCAACAAGTAATTAAATAAGGCAGTGGTGAGATACGGAGTTAACCCTACCCTTTTTAAATTCAGCAACACTATTGGATAGGAAATTGTAAAGGAAGTCGGGAATATTCATCAACAATCCATAGCGTAAATGAGACAAAAGTTTGAAGTGATGAGAATAAAGGACTGAAAACCTACCTTCACAAGTTATGTATTTAATTATATATCTCGTCGGTGACATCCAATCCTATGGCAGACTCATCCTTTGTGCACCTTGCTTATCTACCCATAGAGGAGGGTCATTTGGTCAAGTAAACTCTACCTTGGTGCTCTTTGCATCCCCTCCTCTAGGAAATGGCTCTTTGACTTGAGGTAATCTCGTTATCTCTGCAATTTTGTCAATTGATGCATTCACCGTTATACCCCTAACTTTTGCTTCCCCTTCTTGAAATGTCCTTGTGAACTCCTCTACAATGTCTATATCAAAAACTCTAAGCTTCAAGAAGTAATTGAGCCATCCATATTTCCTGAACGATGGCACATGCAGCACATCCTGCAATAGGATGTTATGGTTTGTAGGCTCATGCCAAATCGGCTGACCTCCCATCTCCTTAGCTCTCTATAATTAAATTCTTTAAGCAATGCTCACCAAGCTTTCCAAACTGAACTTCTTGTAACCCAATTCTTCAATACTCTGCCTCTCCCCTTAATCGAAACTTTTGAATCACTCTTCAAATGTTGTAGAAAAATAAGGAAAATCAATTCGATCATGCAATATTATTGAAGGAGAGAGTAATCATGGATAAATAGAATATATTTAGGTTTATTATTGCAGGAAGTAAATATTGTTTGATCATGAATTGCAGATTTCAAATATCCTGGGTTCGTGACAATTGACGAGACAAAGCTTGTGGCGGCGGCAATAATGATGTGGTGGATAGTTATGACTTAGAGAAATGTGCTCAATCATACAGAGAAGCAGAAGGAAATGGCAACCATATAGGAAATTTGTTTGCGCTAATTAATACTAAATTAAATATAATAAATAAAGCAACTTAAGCAATCTTAAAGTGAAGTGGAGCTCACCTGGATAGAATCATTGTAATTACCTGATGTGACCTCCCTCTTTATTGAAATATGTGACACGGAGAAACGTGGATGATATGGAGATTAACGAGTGGATGATGTGGCGGTAAGAGTGTGAGTGGATGGATGGTGGATGAAGTGATTGAATGGAATGGGGATTCGGTGGATGACCCCTTTATTATGATAGTTGCGTGTAATTTTATGCATGGCCTGGGGAATTGAGTTGAGACTCAATTCCTTTGGTTGTAGGATCAATGGCCTCCTGCACTAATTCGAATTGGCTCAAAAATTATTTCCTATCAATGGGCTTATATTAAATCTTTAGGCGATGCCCATTGACTAAAAGCTTGAATCGGACCTCATCAATGGTCCTCAATTGTACAACACCATTTGTGAATACTTCTTCTATCTCATATGGACCCAACCATCTAGTTTGCAATTTTCCCTGACTGTCCTTATACTGTGAGTCATAAAGCAAAGCCCAATCTCCTGCTTTGAATTTCTTCTCCTTGATGTACTTATCATGCAACTTTATTCGCTGGTTTTGTATTATCTCAATGTGTTGCAGGGCTTTCTTTCAGAGCTCATCCAAGGCATTAAACTAAATGAATCTTTCCTTTTGTGCAGTGGTTAAATCTATGTCCATCTCTAATGTTGTTCTGAGAGTCTTATGTTCAAATTCTATTGGCATCACAGTTGTTTTACCATACACCATTTCAAAAGGTGTATATCCTATAGCAGTCTTCCAAGTAGTTCGATAGGCCCATATAGCTTCTGGTAACCTTGCAGCCCAGTCCTTTCTATGCAAGTCTATAGTTTTAGTTAAAATTTCTTCTATGTCCCTGTTGGTGATCTCCACTTAGCCATTAGCCTGTGGATGATAAGGATTTGATTTCATGTGCCTTATGTTGTATTCATTTACTAAGGTTGTTATAAGTGTAATGGTAAATTATGCTCCTTGATCTATCACTATTTCCCTAGGGACACCAAACCTAGTGAATATTTCCTCATAGAGGAATTCTACTATTTTATTATCCCTAGCATGCTTCATTGGTTTAGCTTCTACCCATTTTGTCACATAATTTGTGCATACAGGGATGTAGGACTTAACATTTGAAGGCGGATCAATTGGTCCTACAAAATCCAGTCCCCATTTGTCGAAGGCTATAACAATAACTTGTGGAAATAGAGACATCTCATCTGATTTGGTTGGTATTCCCATCCTTTGACATTTGTCACATCTTCTGGTGTATTTGGTTGCATCTCTATGCAAATTTGGCCAATAATATCCAGTATTTAAGATTTTCATTATTGTCCTTTTGGCAGAAAAATTTCCACCATATGGTTCATCATGGCTTGCATGCAATATATCATAAGTATCTTCCTCTCGTACACATCTCCTCATAACCTTATCTGGCCCTATATAAAACATGCAATGTTCAATCCAAGAAAATTTAAAACTTTTCTCTACCAATAATCTATTTTCCTTAGGGAAGAATTGAGGAGGAGTTCTTCTTGTAACTAGATAATTTGCTATATCTGCATACCATGGGTGAATGACCCTAATTGCAAATAGATGCTCATCAAGAAATGAATCCTCAATAAGTGCAGAGTCATCTTGCCTTTGAATTCTAGACATTAAATCAGCAACCACATTGGCTTTACCTAGTTTGTCCACAACTGTAATATCAAATTCCTGCATCAGTAACAACCATCTTCCCAGTCTTCCTGCTATTGAGATTTTGTTCATGAGATACCTAATTGCTACATGATCAGTATGGAAAAATATCTGATAACCTGTGATGTAATTCCTGAATTTATTGAGGGCATAGATGATTTCCAACATTTATTTTTCTATAATAGTGTAGTTTAGTTCAGCCCACTACAAATTTTTGCTTATGTAGTAGAGGGCAGGTTTTGTTGAACCGCCCTTTTGGCCTAATACAGCACCAATGGCATAATCTGATGCATCGTTAAGAATATGGAATGGAAGTCACCAATTAGGTCCCTTCAAACCAAGTGCTTGTGTGAGATAAATTTTCAAATCAAGGAATGATTTTTCACATTCCTCAGTCTAGGAAAAATCTACATCTTTCTTCAGCAAACTATATAGAGGGCCTACAGTTTGGCTGAAGTCTTTGATGAATCTTCTATAATATCCAACATGTCCCAGAAATCTTCTCAATTCCTTTTGCTTGATAGGAAAAGGTAGATTAGAGATGACTTCAATCTTAGAAGGATCAACCTGTATTCCTGTAGCAGAAATATAGTGACCAAGCACTATTCTCTCTTGCATCATCATGAAGCACTTTTGACTATTTAGTGATAGGTTATGATCTTCACATCTCTCTAGTACCTTCTTCAAGTTGGTTTGAGCTTCCTCAAATTTTTCACCATAAACAGTAAAGTCATCCATGTATATCTCCATGCAATCATATGAGATGTCTGAGAAAATACTTATTACTGCTCTCTGGAAATTTGCAGGTGCATTGTAGAGACCAAAAGGAAAAACTGAGTAGGCAAACGTTCCCCAAGGGCATGTAAAAGTAGTCTTTTCTTGATCCTCTAGAGAAAACTTGATTTGATTGTATCCACTGAAGCCAACCAAGAATGAGAAGTACTTTTTCCCAAATAAATTATCTAGAAATTGATCAATGAACGGAAGAGGGAAGTAATCTTTATTTGTTGCCAAATTGAGTTCTTTGTAATCTACACATACTCTCCATTTTCCTCCTTTCTTAGGAACAATAACCAATGGGGAGACCCACTGACTATCCGAGATTGGGTAGATAAATCCAGCTGTTAACATTTTCTGCAACTCTTCTTTAACAATTTCTCTCAAGGCAGGGTTGATTCTTCTTTGAGGTTTCCTGACAGGTCTGAACTCAGTGTTAATGAATATGCAATGTGTGCAGATTTTTGGGTCTAATTCCTTCATATCACCATATTCCCAAGCAAAATCTGACTTATGTTGAGCAAGCATTTTGACCATAGATTCTTGTTGCTCACTGGTGAGGTTTTTGTTGATACTCAAAGTTTTTCCTACTACTACCTCCACTTGTGAGGTTAACTCAACCATAGATACTTCAAGTATAAATGGCATTTCTACCTCGTGGGGTAATAAGGTGTGTAAGCAGTCAATTTCTACAAGATAATGAGCTGATGTAGGCGGAGGAAGAATGGTCTGCAAGGAGCATGGATTTTTTTCACAATGAGGGTGTTTGGTACCATATTTATTTAGTAGGATATTAGACAGTATATCTTCCTTTTTGTGCAATGAAAGGCTCTTTGGTAATCATCATTAAATTGGACACAGAGTTCACTCCCTCCTCTTCTCCCAAATCTGGCCAAACAGCCTCTCCAGACTCAAGTTGGGGTTGGGCTGGAGAATAAAGGGTAAGCTTCTTTGCGTTATACCCATCAGATATTGTCATGTTACCTGACCTACAGCCAATGTAAGCATCAACAGTGGCCAACCAAGGTCTTCCTAGTATAACAGGGTATCCCCCTAATGATGCTTTGGGAGACAAAACCATAAAGTCGGTAGGATACTCCCAGGAATCCAAAGTGACAACCAAGTCTTCTACTATCCCATCAGGTTTGACAGTTGAGTTATCAGCGAGTTGCAGTATTGTAGGTGTAGCCCTTAGGTCTGAAATACTAAGTTTTACCATGACATCCTTGGTCATGACATTGATAGCTGCACCAAAATCTACTAAATCATTCTTAATTTGCACCCCATTAATATTGATCTCCACAACAGGGTTGCCTGGGTCTGAATATTTTGGGATGGTAAGTTTCCCTAGCATTAAGTCAGAGAATTGACCTAAGAAATGGACATTTTGAGGGTCCTTTTTCCTCCCCAGTTTCTTCAAACATGCCTCCTTAATAGCTTTTCTATAGATAGGTACTTCTTTGATTGCTTGGAACAAGGGAATTTTCACACATATATGCTTTAGTTGATCAAGGATGTCAAAATGTAGGTTCTTCTTGTTTTATCACATTTTCATTTTCCAACCTTTGTGGGAAAGGAGGTGATGGTTTATTGGATACCCTAGGTAATGATGGAGTCTAAATTGGCTCATTTGGTTGGACTAGGTCATTGGTATCTTCTTCTTTCTCAATCTCCTCAAATGGCAATTCTGATATTATGGGAGGAGATGGTGTGGGAAACACAGTTCTTGAATGTAAGTTGATATTATTTAGGTTGAAAGCATAGGTAGGCTAATGATTAGGGTCAGTAAAATAGACTTCTTGTTGTTGCTGGTGGTTATTTGGATTGGGTGTTGCTTGAGCAAGCAGTTGAGTTGGCTTTGGATTCTGGCTTTGATTAGTCGTAGGAGGTGGCATAATTGATTGTTGTTGGAAACTCGTGGGTGGATTTGACCATTGCTAGCCTCCCCTCCATTGGTTAGACTGTTGCCAATTCCCTTGTGGAGGCTACCACTGATTTTGTTGTGATGAGTGCCAATTTCCTTGTGGGGATTGCCAATGGTTTTGTTGGGAATTTGGCCAAGGATTATTCCACTGAGGTTGGGAGTATGGCCCATAGTTTGGAGGGTACTGGTTTTTCCACTGAATATTATATGATCCAAAATTTTGCAAAGGGTCTTGAGGTATACTTTGTCTTGGGGCCCATGGTCTATGTTGAGCAACAAAGAACACTTCATCCTCTCCTTCAATGGTTTTAAACTCAGTAGGAAGATGTTGCACCTCCAAATTGGCCATTGCTTTGCATTTGTAGTCCTTCTTTCTTTGTCTGCAGTGAGGGCAATATTCAGCTAGCATTGCCTCAGCTTCCTCTTTCTTCCTTCTAACTTGCATGGTGTCTAGTTGAGTAGCTACATCATTGATGATATCCTGCTTGAAGTCGGACAAGAGATTAGTAATCTCCCCCTTAGATACACCAGAGCCACTTCTTTTTATAGAAGAGGTTATAAAACCCCTGCCCTTCTTTATAGCTGCTCTGGAGTAATTGAGATAGATTTTCTTGATATCATCCCAATTGCTTTGGGTGACATCTCCTCCTACCATGAGGTCAAGGGCCTCCATGCAAGTATCATTAAATCCTCTTAGGAAAAGAAGTTTTTGAGATTCCTCATTCAGCTCATGTTGAGTATTTTTCTGCACACTAAACAAAAACCTTGACACATAATCCTCCAAGGTTTCAACCTCCTTTTGTGACATTTTGAAGATGTCATCTCCTCTCATATCATTTCCTCTACAATATTCTTTATATTTACTCAAGAATAGATTCTTCATTTCATCCCAAGTAGTAGCTACATTGCTTCCCAATCCCATGAACCACCTCAAGGCTAACTCTTTTAGAGTGGAGGGAAACAACTTCAACTTGTGTGTTGAAGTTGTATAGTCATATTTTCTGCAAAGAATGTCAAATTCAAACAAGAAGGTATGAGGGTCCTCAGTAATAAGTCCATAGAACTTTGGAAGTAATGAGGCAGGGATGTTCTTGAGGTTATTATTGTCATGTAGGTCAAGAAGTGGAAATGAAAAAGTAGGAGTTTCCATTCTTGGTGGTGCCCTTGGATTAGCTCCCGACTGATAAATGACAAGGGTAAGCAGATTATTTGATGGGTCCTGGTTGTTAGAAGTTTGCAGATTATTCAGATGTTGAACAAGTGGGTTAAGGTCATCTGGCTCTTCAAATAGATTAAATCTTAGCTCTGAGGAAGAATATGAGGTAACTAAGTCTTGGCCAACATCCAAATATGGGTCTTCTTGGAAAAGGTCTGGTTCAATCTCTTCAATATCTATTCTTCCAGGAAGGAATCTTCCAAATTGGTCTCTTCTTCTACGCGTACAACAAAAAGTAAACTAACTATGAAGATGCTGGAATGCAGAATTCTAAACTAAATACTTAGAATGAAATTTTGAACTCTCTACTAGCATGCCTGTAATAGGTCCTTAGTTTGACACCATCCCCGACAACAGCACCAAAATTTTAGTGTTCTTTAATCAGCTTAATAACTAGGAACATGAATTCCTCTACTCAGGGATTGAACATCACAACCAGCAGTCATAACCTGCTAAAGAACCTCATTTAATCATCAACCCAGGGACGTAAACTTGAAATGGGTCAGCACAATATATGCACTAGTCACCTTTTCTAAACATGCATGATTTCCTAAGATGCTTTATACTAGAATTTGAATTACTAGAAACAAATTTACTTGATAACTTGATTGGAGATGAAAACTGAAAGATAAAACTACTTTGCATCTAGTGGCTGGAGGAATAGTTGACAACTATGTGTTCCTATCAGCTGCATGAACAGTCACATTAACTTCTATGAAAGGAAGTGCAACTATTATAACTTGCAGAATGAAAGTATGGGTAGTTCCCTAAGTGGGACCCCTTAGGTAATGCCAAAAGTAGACAACAAATTAGGCGGAAAACTTCATAAAATTTATTGATTCAAGATAGATAAGTACATGGCATACAATCTCTTGACTGTTTTTTGAAAACTAAAAATGTGTTACAAGAGCAATCTTTTTCCAGCCCATTCTCTGAAGGAGAATGGGCTATTTATTGAAATTGAATCTAACTACTAACCAACCTTACCTTATAAAATGGGAATTCTTTATTACATTTAACTAACTTAGTAAAGAGGTGAATGGAAATGAAAGAACTAAGTCAAATCAATTCATCAGTCTTAAAGTGCCATCATCCTAGATTTATGCACCATCAAGACGCTTGAGCTAGATTTCTGAAACACTCCCCTTGCATGGCGAATGAGTTGAAATTGGCTCCCTATTCTTTTGTTGTTGAACCAGTCTTCTTTGATTTGGTCTTCTATCCTTCAAGTGGGAATTGAATTCCTTCCTCCAATCCTAGTACCTGCAAAATATCTTTCCATCTATTCCTAAGGCAGAAATTTATCTCAACACGTTGAACCTTTAAGACAATCCATCACTTCATTTATACATTCATTAAGCATTAAACTAAGGCAAACATTATTTCAGACATGGCTACAAGAAGTTCAACAATAGAGGCTATAGGAAGGGTTTGTCATCATACCAAGTCATAAGGCATTCATCAAACTAATAAAACATTTTAAGGTGATACTTTATGGAAAGATTTAGCATAATATACTTTTTATATTAAGCATAAAAATTTCATGTCTTGTCCCATAATCAACACTAAATGTTTGTTTTAGCATAATAAAACAGAAAAAGTGTTTGTAAAAGTATGATCTGAATGTGCCAAAAACTTGGCTCATCACTCATCATCTAACTAGTCCTCTAGTGTAACATGACTGCATTACATAAAAACATTTTGATCATGACTAAATTCACATAACAATAAAAAAATACTCACAAGTATACATTTTAAAACCATAATATAGAATCAATAAAGAGTACATACATTCATAGAAACACATAAACATCCATCCGATCACATGAAAATACTAAAGAATATATACATTACATTTATCACTTGAATATACATAACTATACATCATTCCAATATTACATAATTATCCATATTTCCACATATACAACATCAAAAAAGAGCATTACACTGATTACAATTTGCATCCTTCTTCCCTTAAAACAATAGGAAGGATTCAACAACTACATAATGTGATACAATTGAAAATATTATAATACATAGCATCAATATTGGTTCCAACTCTAGTAAAGCTCAGGAGTCACTATAAATGGTACATCTCCACACATCATGATCCTTGGTTGGGAGCCCAATGGGGTACATAGCATGTTCCACCCGACCATGTGGACCCTAAGGTCCACCCCCCGTGCTAGGAGATGACAAGAAGGACCCACAACATAGAAAAAGTCAAGCAAACAAGGCTAACAAGACTCCACAAGAAATGCAACAACAAAAATAAGAACAACCACTTCCAGAGGTACATAAACAATAAGGTAAAATACAAATAAGGCAAGCAAGGTTGCTAAAGGGAAGATTTTTATCGCATAGCTCAATATGGGTTACCTAATGTGGATCTTCATAGGTTATTGGCCCCCATCCTGGGTTACCCTGGAAACCTCAACTGATCACCAGCCCCCATTCAAACTCGTGTGGAACCAACATACCTTTCATTAAGACAAGGCAGTTGGTCTTGCCATTCCAAGCCTTCCCATCTCATCTCAAGCCTAAACGAGTGCTTGAGCAATGAGCGAGGCATCCAATATCTGTTATTAATGAGATATACTACCCAAACCCCCCCTAATTAATTATTAGTGTTTTCACTAGATTAAGAAACTCTCATGAGTTACCCTAAACCAGCCACTTTGGGTGTCAGACCCTCAATGAGAGCCACTCCCCCTACTAGCAACAAAAAGAATCAATGTTCCACTAATTGGGTAAGCCAACTTTCATACACATGAATAATCACATAAATAGAGGCATGCACCATCTCACACAAAATCTCCATAATGAAACAATTTCCACAGTGCAAGGCTAAAACCCACATAAACAAAATCAAATATAAGATCAACAGTTCACAAAGAACCACATAGAAACATAATCATAAGAAATCTCTTTTCCCCGACTCTAGAAGTCTAATGAATCATTAACACATGATTTCCCATCGAAGTGGCAACAATAATATGATCTAAAAATTGAAACCAACCACAATAATCCATTGTAAAAACAACCAACCGGGCATCCAAGGGAGACCTCAATTTTCTCCTCACACAATACCCAACCACTAATAACTCAACAAACTTACAATTGACTAATAAAAAACTTAAACAAAATCAACAACTATGACAATAATTGTAATGCCACGCCATGGAACCCAGATAACAACACACACAAAGTAACAAAATAACCAAAAAAAAAATTTAAAGACATTCGATTACAACATGAGTGCATAGTAAACATCTACACATACGTTCTCACATCAAAATAACATCACAATATGGTCTCACATCCAAATCAAGAATGTATACAATATAGATGAATATCATAACACAACTGTCAACCTTGTTCACGAGCACGATCAGCATCCATCATCACGAACAATATAAAATCAGGAACCTGACATTTAACATCAACATCATCTACGCGCCGCAACATCTGCAAGGGAACCCAATTGAGGATAGAGCACGTTCCTCCCAACCACATGGTACCCGAAGGTCCACCCCCATGCTAGGAGATAATATCAAGTCCACAAAGATAAACAAACATTAAGACAACATAACATTGCATGGCTTGACGTACACATAATGACATAATGATATCTAAACCACATAATTACAAACAAAGATCCCAGAGGCAACATCATAACAAATGGTAACTCTTCACAAGAGACCACATAACATGCATTAGGAAAAGAGTTTCATCACACAGTTTACTATAGGTTACCCTGGTGAATCTTCATAGACTAACGGCCCTCATACCGAGTTACCCTGGCAATCTCTACTGATTCTCGGCCCCTAAATGAACTCATGTGGAATTGAACTACCTTTCAAGAAGACAAAGTAGACAATCATGCCATTTCAAGCCATCTCAACCTACCCTTAATCTATACAAGCACTAAGGTATTAGGCTAGGCAATCAATTATCTAAATTATTAATGAACACTATCCAACCCCTAATACATTTATTAAGGTTTTCACTAAATTATAAACTTCTGATAGGTTTCCCTAGTTACCTCTTTAGGGCTCCAGACCCTATTGCAAGCCACTCTTCCTACATACAATAACATAACATATTGACCATTGCAAAGGATAGCCATCATGCACACAAAACAAGAACAATGAATATACACATCTCAATCAAGACATAGACCAAATAAATTTCAAAATACCTCCAATGTAATATCATATTGTGCATGGCTAAGTCCTGAATTAAATCATTGCAATTGAACAATAAAGTACAAACATAATAATCTTTATAATATAGGTTACTTTTCCTAGCCTCTGGAAGATATAAAAACTCAATAACTTAGAAGTACATTCTTGATTTTGGCTCACACAAATATCTTCAACTACAATACACTCGCCATGCTCAAAGAAACAAGTTTATTCATGCAAAAATCAATTCAAGGCCATCGCTATAATATACTCCTTCAAAATTCCATGCAATTAGAAAACTTTGAATTCAATCACTATTTATTATCATGCAAGGTAAAGTCATATAGCGAGTTATAGATAACATATAGAGAAAATGAGTGAGGAGTGGAAAAATTAGGACTCAAGAATTTGGTTTGGTCCACAATGTCGATTGATAAGATAAATAAGCATCTCCAAGATAATATACAGATCTGGTAATCAAAAGATTTCTAAAAAGAATGCAACTCCAACAACTCCACCCAGAACTTGAAAGTCAAAAATAATAATAAATGAAATGGCAAGAAGATTGTTGTGTGGTATTGGTAAGAAGATGGACATATAATGAGTAGCGTTGGCAACTCAAAAATAGAATATGCAAAGCATAAGAGTGAGGGGACTGCAAGAATATCGATCGCACGCCATGGTAAAGAAAATAGACACAAGAAAATAACACAAAACTCAAGACTAAGCTTTAGGAAGATTTAATAATACTCTTAGCAAAGATAAGTAAAAGAGGTTCGGACATCTCCAGGAAATCAACAATCTAATAATTCAAAAAATGACTGAGAAGAGCAACGTTGGCAACAACGGCCGGGCTTAACCTACACACTCTAAGCATTTGACTACTTAGGTGGTCGAGCTACGTGGGCCCCTTATTTTGTACCTTTCCCATTTTCATAGACCGATTTTGCATTTATTGTCACCGTTAACGTTTCTATTCCCGCCCACCGTTTATACGTATTTCATTTGCCGTTTCCACCATTATCCTGTCAAGACAGCTATAAGCCCTATAGAATCGGCCATTGAATCTCAAAAACTTAGGCGAGCATGATTTTCAGAATATATATAGAAGAAAGAGTCTTTGGTCTGCTGTGCAAAATCTCTATCCTGCAGAAGCAAACACATCAATGTTCGTCTGCTCTGTGAAATTGAAAATCTTTGGTTTTATGCAAATGTTTTTAATCCCACATGTGTTGGGTGAGAGAAAACGAAGGGGAAAGGAGACTATAAATATAGGCTAAGAGACCGTCAGCAACGAGTTAGGTTTACTCTATTAGGTTATTCCTATTAGGGTTTATTTCTACTAGGTTATTCCTATCACATTGTAAGGGTGAGTGAAAATATATTTGAAAAATGGTGATAGGATTTATTTTATATAATTTTAAGGTTAAAATAATGTTTTTTAATTTTTTTGTGGTTAATTATATTTAGAAAGAATTATTTTATTTTATGTATTTAAAAAAAATTATATATATATTAGAAGTTATTTTTTATTTAGAAATATATTTTTATTTAAAAAATAATTTAATATTTTGTATTCTATTTACATAGTTTATTATGTTAAATTTATTTTATTTATTAGTAATTAATTTTGAATTATAAAGTATATATAGATAAACAATATTAACACTTGTACTTAAAAGAAGGTTTAAGGATTAGTTGCACGGGGATTAATTAAACAATTAATAAAAAAAAGGAAATAGAATGTTCCAATCCAGTTGTCAAATCAATATTTATCTAGCTTTTACATGATGAGTGAGATTTTGGAGGTTTTTACAAATATTTTAGACGCATTTACCATTAAATGATAGTTAGTTAGTTGAAACTTATTTTCCAATGACTCAACAATAGTTTGCAGTTCGTTTTAGGTTCAAATCTCACACTATATGTAGCCTATCGACTAATAAATTTGGCAATTTTATGATTTGATAATTTACGAAAATATATTTATCTCATCTAATTAATATTTAATTTTGAAATATAAAATATATAGATAGATATATAAAGTAGTGGTTCGGAAATTTATAATTTTAATAAATATAAAATATTTACTAAGAGTAAATTTGAGAACCTTCTAATTGATAATTTAGAAAAAAATAGATATCTTAAGTATTTCTATCTAAATAAAGGTTTTTTCTTATTTACATTGTTTATATTTTATTTAAATTTTTATAGATGTCATAGCTTAATATTCTACCAATTAACATTTAATATTAGTCAATATTTTGTAAAAAATATTTTTTACTTATTCATACATTTAATCTTTTTTAATGTATTATGGAAATGTATTGTAAGTTAATTGATATATATGAATCAAATTTTATAAATTAAGACTATAATTGAGGATAGTCCATCTACATGATTTTTTTAAACACTCTTAGGTTATATATGTGGTCATGTATCCATTACAATAGACTTTGAGCAACATTTTTGGGAACAATTCGAAAGGGAAAATAATATAGAAGAAATCAAGGGTGCACATAAAATAAGAGATAATACAAAGGTATGTGCATGTTTGAGAGAATAGGAATTCAATATAGTGGTGTTGGATATTTCCAATTATTGTGTAGGAGAAAAATAATTAGCAAGAAGAGGAGACTTCAAATATAGGATTTTATTCTCTCCAATGTGATTGTATTTAATATTCATGCATTTGATGAGAATATATAACATTGAAATTAAGAGAATAAAGATTAAGGGTAGAAAGGTGTGATAAATAGGAATAAGGAAATATTTTTGTGGTGAATTAGAGAAATTAGTAAGACAAGGAGGAGAGAAGTAAGGAACTTCATCAATAGGAATCCTTTCCTTGCTATGAAAGTGTATATTTGGGATAAACAAGGTCAAATACAAGAGAAAATAAGTTAGGTCATAAGCCCATTCCCATGTATGATTACCAATAGTATGATGAATTAGTATAGAGTTTATTAGTATTTTATTGAAAAAGAAATATGCATTTTGAA
This sequence comes from Sequoiadendron giganteum, assembly GCA_007115665.2. NCBI lineage: Eukaryota > Viridiplantae > Streptophyta > Pinopsida > Cupressales > Cupressaceae > Sequoiadendron > Sequoiadendron giganteum. The sequence goes on along the minus strand of CM021109.1, from coordinate 230,171,517 downwards.
GTATCAAAATTCTTTGCACTTTGTACTTTGCATGTGATATGTATATGTATATATATTTATACATGTGTATGATTTTATTATGTTTGTAGCCTCAAGTGGATATGTTTGATAGAAAATAAGCCTTGTACTCCCAATTAGTAAGGAAGGGTGCGAACAATTAGTAAGGAAAGGGTGTGAATGCACCCAATTAGTCTACATCACATTCCTCACGTAACATTCCTTCACCCTAATTCCATACAAGCAGGCGAGCATTGAGTAATGCTACTAATAGTGAGCCGCCAATAATGCCCATAATGATCCATCGAGATCGATTAATCGATGAAAGAAGGGGTGGGGGCTGACGCAAATTACGTAATATCCCCCCCCCCACTTCATAGGGGATCATTATTGCGGTCGGATTTATACCACTTGAAGATAGGTAACCATCATATAGGACACTTAGGTGGCTCTCGTAGGATACGAACGTCAGTGGTAACTTGGCTATCAGGTTGCATCTTGAGAATAACGTAAGTGCTCTCAATGGTGGGCAGGACTAATCCCATGGGAATGGGCTAGGGTTTTTTCAACTTCCCCTAGTGGTAGGGAGTAACCCTAAGGGAAAATGCGAGTAGCACAAGCGTGTCTAGTTTGGTAGGAAGCATTAGGTTGGCTCTAGTTTCATTTAATCAATTGCATCAAGTATTTGAATTCAACTTCCTGAACTGGATAATCAACCTCTATTCTTGAGACTGTATCCCCATTATGAATTGTAGCCAACTATATGACAGATAATGGGGCACAACCCTGTGCTATAAAGGACACACCGGGGCATCTACAGTGAAACAAATTTAGTCTACCCTTAAGAGTAGGAAGTTGCGATTTCAGACACCTCAGGTAGTAATTGGGCGTAATCATAGCCAACCAGATAATTTACATTGTTATAGCATACTGGGAATGAAAGAACAACTTTCATTTAAGAGTTCCCTTGGTACTTGCCCCACTAATAGCTAACCAATTATCAACTGCATTGCGATGGGTGTCTCCTACACATGTTGGAGGTTGAGTATGAAAGTCATCCCAACCCTAATGACTGAGGAGAAGGTACCCCGAGGATGGGGTAGTGAGAAGAGATGATAGGGACCTATATCCAGTGGAAGACAAGTGATGATAGATGGCTCGTTGGTTATAGCTCTTGCGCTTAATTTGTCGACTTTCTTAATTCATCACTTCGTCGACTTAGGATTTATAGGCTTGTACCCTAAAACTAATAGAAGGGTTGGTAGGTGAGGGGACTAGACCTAACTACCAATGATTCAAGTGCAGTTTGGAAGGAGGAACCCACCAATAACTGGTAAGAGCGCAAAGAATACTTGAACCTAATTTGGTAGCGTATGGTATGCCGAGAATGCTAGAGACTACTGATCGAGAGGACTTTCTCAACCAACATGAAAGGGTTAGCCCTCGAGTCAACCAAAATTCAATGGTTAGTCCTCGGGATGAACTATTTTTCCTTCTCCTCCTAGGGTGGCAGTAGGAATTCCATCCCATCCATTATAGGTTTCATCCCTAGGAGTTTTGAAATAGAACGTTCTGAGAAATAGAATCTAGTATTCCTCAACAAGAATAGTCATTTACATGGAATTGTCATCACCAACATGGTCGTGGCACCCACTCTATTAGAGATTAAGAAATGATAGAGAAAAATATGCAACATCACAAGTTGTTTGAAGGTAGCTACAATAATGCTCTGTTTATGATTGAAAGTATCTAGTAGTTCAAATTTGTTCATGTGGTGGAAGGCCTTTCGAGAATTGGCTAGGGAAGGAAGAGAAAGAATCCCTTAAGGTAGGCCATATTTAGTTTAGGTAGGCTAGGGGAATAGAATGATATAGGTAGTCCAGGGGAATAGACTTAGTGTTCCATCCCCCTGGCCCGATACCCCCAAAATTTGGAAGGGGATATTAGATTAGGCCCTAGAAACATTTAAAACTATGGTCTCTAGAGGAAGATTTACCTCCGCATATTTGACATCTACATTGACAAGGGAGTGAAGAATGTAAAAGGAGAACACATTTCATTTAGAGGATATGTAAAGGTAACCTTAAATCCCCTTTTATGCTAGACATTATTGGAAAACAAAATAGAAAAACCTAGAACCCTATGGTTAACCTACTCTCGACAAAATTCAAACCCCCAAAGTCTCTTCCAAACCCTACAACATTTAAAATTTTAGCTTCAACAAAACAACAACAATAAGAGCTATCTATCCTCTATCTAACCTATATTAACCCTAAGTGTGTTTGGAGATTTAAACTCAATTGAGTTCTTCCCAAGTGAGTACTTCTTATGCTAGATCTAGTTGAGTTGTGTGTGAAGAAATTATACCTTTTTGATCCATGTTTTCTATTTGTGACAATCATATTTCTATTATTGGTACTCTTGCAAGTGTGTTTATATTGAGAATAAGTCTTGTATCTCATGTTGTGAATGTAGGTGGTTTAATGCTCATATACATCTTTCTGGTTGATTGATGTGATCTTGTGGTGACTCTATTAGTGGTTTTAATTGTTTGTTTCCTTTTTGTTTGGTTATGGTTTGATGCTTTTTCATACCATGGTTCAATTAATCTCCATATATTATTTGTGATTGATTTAGAATTCAACATCATGTTGAGGAAACAACCGAAGATAAACATTAGAGGAGCATGAAGTCAAGAATATGAAGAAAATTGAATGAATGAGGGGACTTTTTGAAAGTAAGAATTTGAACACCATAGACGAAGACATATCATATTTTTTAATTGAATGAAATCATGAAGCATCCATTCAAAGGCATGAAAGAGAATAATTTAGAGAAACAAGGGGAAAAAATGCAAAATATTTGTACAATAAGGAAATTGAATCTTAGAGTTGAAGGTCACTTTTTGGCTTGGTCCTTTGTTGATGTAAGTCTTCAAACCTCACTTACCTCCATATTTCGTACTTCTTTTGAATTTTAGTCATGCTTAGAAGTATGGTAGGGCTTATTTCAAGATGATTCCTTGATTATCATTGATGAAATTCAAGCACAAATAAAAGAATAAGGTGTCACAAGCATGCCAAACAAGGTATGTGAATTCCAAATATGACATGCTAGTGGACTAGTCGACTACTGTAGTATAAAACATTCTTTTGAATATCTTTTCAAATTAGATTTATCTTTTGTGATTGATTGGTAGATAGATTCATGTCATAGGAAATTTCCATAAATACATGTACATGGTCATTAATTTGATATGTATCCAACATGAGATCCATTGTGATAATGAATATTTTGTGAAAGGTTTGACTTTTGGGCACAAAAATGGTGAATTTAAGTTTGGTAGACAATGTCCCACAAAACAATCTAGTCCAAGGTGGCTAAATTTTTTTGATTGTGCAATGGAAAACATTGAGGTGGTTCGTAATGGTAGATTACTAATGGGTATTGTGCACTAAATGGGTCATTAAGTATTTATGATGTATGTCAAAAAAAAGTATAGAAAAAAGTGTAAATTCTAAAGTATACACTTATATCCCTTCAATTATAAAGAATATTATAGTTTGACTTGCAAAACTTGTGTGATTTGTAAATTGAATACTTTAGTAATGTATAGTATTTAATTTATTTTAATAATTTAACCATGCATGAATTGAAAAATAATGAATTTGATGAAGAATGTTAATTAAAGAAGTATATATTGATAACTTTGAGTGTATTGAAAATATAATAGAAACTTAAAATATCACACAAACTACATTTATATTAAGAAGCTATGTTAAAAAGACAAAAAATGAACTTCTAAAAAGAGGACATAGAAATACATGTTCATTAAATATATAAATGCATGATGAAAGAATACACCTTATAATCATATTTTAAAATTTTTGAATTTAATTTTTGAACAAGAGAATAGACTCATTAACAAACAATCATATAAATTTATATTGGAGAAGAAAAAATCAAAAAAAATTTCAAATTTCTCTTTCGTATACATTGTTATATTTTTCTACTTTGCCTTATTAACCAGTTATCTCTTAAAAAACCTCCAAATTGATGGAGTCTCACTATTTCTTGTTATTTCAAGCCAAGTAAGGATGTTAATTTAATGACTTGTAATAGATAATTTGCTTAGAAATTAGACTTGCCACTCTTTTTTAAGCACCAAATCCAGATGCATTATTATTTACTAACCTTCTAAATCCTCCTAGAATAATTCTTATTGAATGTGTGTTATTTGAAATGAATGGAAATGTATCTTTTTATATAAAAACATAATAAATTACATAAAAACCCACGTACACACATGGGCATGATTTAAGGTGAGAAACACAAAAGGGATCAATAGACCAATTTGAATTTAGGCAACTTGAGTTTATAGTTATGACTTTTGAATATTTTTTCAAATTAGATTTACCAAGACATTTAAAAATAAACATAAAAATTAAATAAATAAATAATTTTAATTTTCGTCTTATAAAGATAAATGAATCATTTTTCAATTCTTCAAAAATAAACTTAAAATAAATAAATAAATAAATTATAATTTTTACTATTAATAAAGATAACTAAATCATTTTTCAATTCTTCATCTTACAATGATATAAAAAATAAAACTAATAAAACTGTCAAAGAAATAACTAAAAATAAAATAAAATAAAATAAATAATTAGAAATTAAACACAAAATAAAATTTGAAATTATTGACTGGATTAGGCGGAACTTGACTTATTAGCAAAAATTAAATATAAAGCCAAAATTTTCAAATGATTTAAGTCACTTAGTTAAATTTTGAATTTTACGGTTACATCTATCAAATTGGTAGTTTATGAACATATCTTCAATTTTCTTTGTGTGACAGTAAGTTTCTTACCCCTCTACATATAATTCATTTTTGCATTGTTGTTTTTCACCGATGCATGTGGGATTAAGAATGCTTTCATTCAAACCATATTTTCTCCTTCACACACTAGGCCAAAATTGAGGAGCTCGCTTCTGCATTCCAAAAATTCTGTAGAGAGGATACTAAAATTCGCTTCTATATGTTCTTTAAACCCTGCTAGCTTCCATAGTAGCGGAAGAAATTTCGAGACACACTGACCGATTTCTGCAACACTATAGCTCCCACGGTAGTGTAATGGTGTAAACGGAAAATAAAACAGAAACGGGAATGGAAACAGCAACTGCAAAATCAGTCTACGAAAACGAAAAGGTACAAAATAAGGGGGGACCACATGAACCGGCCACCTAAATGGTCAACGCTTAGAGTGTGTCAGTTAAGCCGTCCCGGCAACAACTAGCAAACTTGCAAAGCAAAAGAATGAGCTGACTATAAAAATATAAAAATATAGCCACGTGCACTGACTTGCAAGGCAAGAGAGTAAGGAGACTTCAAGTAATATGGTCATCGAACATTGGTATAGGGATAAGCACATCTCTCTCTCATTCCATCCTTAGAGATGGTTTTCAACAAAAGACAAGAGTAATATAATAGGGTTCGAATTCATGTAACCACCATAAGAGTGTTACAAGCCAACAAAACATAGGAATTCTTTATAATAGAATAATCTAGTATGCTTTAGGCGTCATCTCAAATAACTACAGGTCGACATTTATTTTAAAGCAATATCTCTTTCAATTCAAATATTTAAAGAATGACAACAATGAGGTATGAACGATAAAATCCTACGGTGATCCGAAGCAACAAAAGAATCTAAAACTAAAAATTCCAAAGAGATTCAAACATGAAAACCAACTTCAAACATATTGGCACGAAACACAGAAGATTATGAGAAATCTTTCAAGAAGGAGCAAACAACAATTATAACACCAATTTATTATATCTAGGTTTTCATAAGCTTTCGTTTCTCTATAGTTTTTCTTCAATTATTTCAAAACTAATCAATAAAAATTTCATTTTTGTTGTTCGTGCAGAAGATTTAGCAAGACAATTCTACCATAAGGAAAAATCAAACACCATAAACGACATTCAAAATTTTATATTCAAGAAAATGCAAACAAAGAAGAAAACTTGGATAAAATTCTTGAATTCCGATGTAGATTGAAACGAGACACATGAAATGTGAAACTATAAACTTTCCAACACACACAAAACCTTTGAATTTATTGTCTTCAAAACTTTTCAACCAAAAACACTAAGAAGAAGCTTTTCCCCAAAAACTGTCATGAAAAACTTTTATTTTCCAAAAAAACCAAAATAAAATTTTCGTGTACAATTTTTCCATAACCAAAGATTTTAATTAATTTTCAATTAACTCACAATCACAGAGCTTAACTAACTATTAGCATGCAACCAAAACTGATCAAACGGTTCCACTTAAGCAATTTTGCAAGATAACACTTTCTGACTCCGAGTCACGATTTCAGATATTTATTCATAATCTATTGAAAACAAACTATTTAATATTATCTACTTTTCAAACATTTAAACTTGCACATTAGAATTAATAAATATCCATTATTCAAAATTAATAATAACATTTATTTAAATATCCTAGTTAATTAATTCAATTAATCAAACCTTTTAAAAGAATTATCAAATTTTAAGTATAAAGTTATCTAAACATAAATATTTTAATTTAACGTTTCAATTAAATTACACTAAATCAAGTAACTTATCAAATACAAAATTTAACTAATTAAACAATTAATTTCCAATCATGACGAAAACACAAACAACGCGACAAAATCGGATGACAAACAATAATGGGTGACAAACAGATAATTGTCCTATAAGGGAATGATGGCCAAAGAAGGACCTGAAATTATCTCTGAAACATGTTTGCATTGGTTCATAGCACACTCAAACCTGAAAAAGCAGGTGGAGTCGATGCCCAATACCTGCAAATTGCATAAAATAACATTGTCAAACATATCTACATAAATCGAGAATCACACCATGAAAGAGAGTCACAACGTAGCATGGTACTCATGAGTGAGTAATGCTACATTGTCTCCTTCACCAAGACTAACATACAATAATACATCATAAACAACATCAGATACATCATCATAAACACACTAATATTCTGAAACGGCATAAAACCATCACACACATAAAGTTTAACAAAAATGTCACCACACAAACATAATCAGATGGTCCATAATGTATCTAATGTATCATCAACAAAGTATAAACCAGCATAGTGTCAATGTCGTAACTAAATAAAGTAGCATAATATCCCAAAATAGCTAAAACAACTAACAACTAAACATAAACAAGTTGAAACAAATAGTAGCAACTGGAGGGACACTGCAGCAATAGCAATCAACCGATTCATAACTCCATTCAAGAGTCAACCCAATAAATCAGCACGAATGACAAATCAAAATCTTCTCACTTTCACTAATCAAATACTTATACAATGCGAGAAAATGTTCAAGCATTACCACCACTTAACCAGGCATAAACAATCAATGAGAACATTCGTGACTCAAAAGCATTAAAGGAAAACTACATAATATTGAAATGAGCAATATTTATGGCATCCAAGGTTAATATCTACTAAATCAAATATATAATGAGTACATGCTTAAGCTATTGAAATTACTTTTGTGTAACAACATTCTTCTAATTATTCCTTAATCCACTATATGGCTAATAAATAAACTTAAGAACTAAACTTTCCTTTCCTTACTAATTTAGTTTTAATCTTCATAATTTAATCAAGCAAAAAGCAAAAATTCTTCCTCTATATATTTTTTTTCCATTTAGTAATCTACTTAATTTGATTATAACTATAGAAAGTCTTATCCAACATCCCTATTACATATATATGTGAACTCTTACATTCCAATCCATGCTTTCAAGTGAATAAATGTATATTTATATCATACACAATACAATAATAAAGATAAATTGAAATAAAAAATCCATAATAAATGTATATACAAATACTATACAAGTTATATACAATTTACATTCAATAATAGAACAACCACATATTTCAATTTTTTTCAAACTTAATTTGAAACTAGATAATATTTACAAGCAAACTTTTATATTCAATACTAGCCTTTTCAATTTTCTAATTTATTTATCTAATTGAATCCTTAAATTTCTAAATATAAGATCATACAAATAATTCATACTCAGTAAATACTAATTATAAATAAATTCATCTTTATAACTTTAAAATAAATTCATATCTTTCTATTAATACAAAACGAATTCATTTAATATAAATACAAGAAAATATATAAAATTCTTATTCTTTCTAAATGCAATGCATGCAATCTGATAATGGGTGCAACTATCAAGGTTTATGAAGCATACGATAGGGCCGTAAGAATTATTGAATTTGAAGAATATTTGTTCGAGTGAATTCTTCCAATTGCACCATAAGGAATCCTAAGACAAGGAATATTCTCTACTTAAAAGAAAGTTTAGATTGATTCTCTAATTGATTCAAAGAAATTCAAGGGGAGATCGGTCTCATTGATCACTGATGAAGCTTGGAGGATTTATCATTGCCTTAGATTAGAGGCACACATAAATGCTAAACTAAATTCTACCTAGAAAGTTTGTGGCAAGAGAAATTGTTTTGAGAGATGTGAACCATTGAATTATCTATCTAATCGGTTCCCAACCAAGATATAGCAGCATCAACATTTTATGTATATATTCAAAATCTAGATAATATCCTTGAAGGACAAACTTAAGACTACCATTGAATATATAGCATATAGTGTATGCACAACGAATACCAATTCAGCGAACTTTCCAGACAGTAATATGTTCAGCAAACCATAAACAACACAAAGCAATGATTGATAGATAGTCAACTATCATAAATGAAGCATAGACATCGACTAAGGTCGAATCAATAAAGTTTCAAAAATAGAGATTTAAAGACCATCGATAATCAAGGAGATAGATCAGTATTATCTGTGAATGAGGGTTGGTTTAGAGGAGTAGCTAATTAAAATTTTATTCAAACCACAAAAGACTACATATTGGATTAATCGCTGGTGTGCTAGATTATGAAGGAGGGAATTCATTTATAATACAACCAAGGCAACAAAAGAAGAAGACTATTGAATGCCAATACAATACCTATAAGTTGAACTCTAAGCATAATGCTCTTTCCATCAAATACCTAATGAATTACGCATACAGTCTACTTCAAGCATTCAGCCACCTATTTAAGTGTATCATTGTAATATGCATGAGGAACTCCTAGAGAAAATAGAAATTGAATACCTAACTTGGAGTATAATCAAGCAAATAAAAATCGTAGACCCAAGCATCGAGAACCAAAGATATGAAATCAAATGATAAATAATATTCAATGCATATCCAATGGATGCATGAAAATTGAGTTTCAAAAGTAGATTAAATCCATTGTCAATGAAATCAAAATTTGATCAATAACGAAACTAGAAAATAATAGGAAATATAAATCAACTCAAGGCAATGAGCAGGCACAAACTACAAGTAGTGATCGGGAGAATGAGGGGCGCATGGCTTGGATAGGAAGGGATTGCGCCATGAAGCTTCCATTGGCTTAAGAGACTTTCAAGCAAATGAAAAAATGCATACATATACAATCAAAAATATATAAAGTCGAATACAGATTATAAACAAAACAATCAAATCGTTAAACAATCGAAACAAGTGCATTTTCATAAGAAGAGTGAAAAATTATCTATCAAATTCATTTTCCCCAAGTTAATTGGCATGATTCCATCCTTCGCCTGATCATCTACATTTCTCCCTTCTCAGACTCAACCATGATCAATCAAGTGTTCTTCTCAAAAAAATTCATAAAATGCAACCCTTCTACAGGAGAATCTATTCGGACCAAGTTCTCGTTTGAAAACTAAGAATCCAAGATCATGATCCCTTTTCGAATCCAAAATCAACCATTATAACAAGTTTCCATTTTCAACAAATAGTTCAAAACTGTGCATGCACTTACATGCAAAACCTTCCATCTTTTAATTGCTTTTACAATCAGTTCGAAAATCTCATCTTATATATTTAATTTCAAAATTATTTTACTTTCCACATTTAATTAATTAAATTCTAATGATAATAATATTTTTTAATTATCTTTAAATATAATTTAAAAAAATACTCTATACAAAACAATTTAATTTAATTATTTAATCAATAAACGATATCCTTTCTATTTCACAATATTGATTTATATAATTATTTATTTTAATTCTATATTTATTAAAATTACCTTGTAATTAATTTTAATTTAATTAAACTAATTAAACAAGCTCATTCAAAGTATTTAATTTACCACATAATTTCAATCACACAACAAACAACATAATAACAAAATCAACAACGAAACCTCACCAATAAACTACTTGTAACACCCCTCCGTTTTTCTTTTTGGACTGGACAGTGTGTCCTTATTTTTCTTTGATTTATGTTTCAGGATATTCATATACTTTATCTTGTGTGTGTATTCGATCTCTAATTATAGAGCGATGGACTATTTGATGTGATGTGATTTGGTTTATCTGATGTTTTATTTTACATGCTTTAATTGGAGTAATGATGTTAGTGGATATAACATGTGATTGCATATGAGATTATTTGAAGTATTGTGGAAGAGTCAGTTGTAATGATTGTATTGGTGAAGGGGATGGGTTCGCATCACTCACTTGCGAGCACCCTGTGATTCCATGATTTCCTCTTCACGGTGTATATTTTATGTTGTTTATATCATATAATGTTGTTTACTTGGTTTTCAGATTTGTAGGTACATGACATCGACTCCACTTGGTTTCATAGGTTTGAACATGTCGATCCAACGATTAAGTTGAATGGGAGATAGTAGCTAGGTAACTTGTGTCAAGTCTACACCCTAGCCATAGTGTGTTGTCAGTCGTGTGTGTCAAGTCGTTGTTTGCCATGTTTTAATGTTATCTAATTTTGAAATGATTCTTGATTTGGAAATAAATACTTAGAATTATTGCATTAAATTGTGTTGATGGTAATTTAATTAAAATTATACATTGTTGATAGAAGTTTATATTTAAATTAATTAATTTAATTTAATTTATTTAATTAATTAAATTTAATCCAAAGGGTTGAATTTAGTTATTAAATAATTAAATTAATTAATTAAATGTGTGATTGAGAAAATTAAAAGAAAGAAAATAATTTAAATTAATTTTGGAATTTTATTTCAATTAAGTGGGAATTAAATTAGAATTGGGAATTAAATTTGTATTTGGGGAAATTAGTTTCAATTTTGGAGTTAATTTATTATATTTAATTTTTAAATTAAATACAAATTAGATTTGGTTGTTGAAGATATTTTTGATTTATGCCACAAGTACATGTTTAATTAATTAGAAGAGTTGGTTGCAAATTCATTCACGGAGAGAAATTTGGAGAGAAAAAAGCTTCTTCAGGTGTGAGAGGATAATTTTAGAAAAAATGGCACAGAGGATGGTTTGAAGAAATTTTTGGTTGTAGATTTACATTGAAGAATTCTGGTGAATTTTGTTGTGTTTTTGGATTGTCTTCTTGATTGGAATCACTGCATTGTTGAAGAGAAACTGTGGATTCTTTGGAGGAGGCTCTGCATCAAAATCCTCATTTCTTGTAGCTTCATCACCAGGTTTTATTCTGTGATTTATTGTTCTTCGTTTGTTTATTTAAAAATGAAAGTGATTAAAGAATTGCTTGTTTAAACCATTTAGGAAGAAATTAATTAATTAAATTTTGAAGCTTTTGTTTTTCTCGTGAAAACTCTTCAGGGAAATTGTAAAAACCTTTGTAGAATTTAATTTCATTTGAGGTAATTGTTAGTTTCGTTATTAAATCAAACTTATGGGTAAAACAACATATTTAGATTGTTATAGGAAATTTAAATCTCTGTAGAAAACAAATTGGTTTCGAAAAACCTCTGTAGAAAATTTACAGTGAAGAAACCTAGAAGATTTGAGTATTTTTGGTTATAAACTAGATTCCTTTTAAAAAAAATTCTCATTCTTAAATTCTAGGAATCTTAGAATATTGATTGAAAGAATCCATTTCAACCTCTGTGAAATTTAGGAATTATCTCTGTAAAATTTTATTTCCTCTTCCTGTAGATGGTTATTTTTGTTTAATTTGCCCAATTTTATCAGTAAAAGAAATTTTGTGTAAATATATATATAAATTATATGTATTATAATTATGTATATATACATATAATATATATATTCATTATTAGTGCTAAAGATTTAATTTATTTTAAGTTTATTAAATTATCGTACGACCGACGGATTCCAGTGTGAAAGGAATGAAAATTCGTATGAAAAATAAAATAAAATTTTGGAATAAAAATCTTTTGAGTATTCGGTGGTTGGTGGGGAGGTCAACCCCCACCACCCACATACCTATGGTGGGGAAAGCACTACCCACAGGGAGCACTTCCCCCCTCCATCCCTTATAGGGGTGGCCGGTTGTACTAAGTACAAATCGGCGCCCAGGGTACTGAGGCCGGTTGTACTTAGTGCAGTCCGGTGGTGCCCTTCTTGCTTATGGTTTCTTTTTAAATTTTGGTTTTTGTGCTTGGAACAGTCCATGGATGGATGGAATGAATCCGCAGATGAAGAAAATGGGCATGTTCTTTTATTTCGGATTTTTGTCATTTGTTATAATATATATTATATATATAGTATATATATATATATATTATGTATTTATATTATTTTGTGTATATGTTTTATATTTGGTATTTTATAAATAATTATGGATATATCTAATATATATATATAAAGTATATATAGTTAAATATATTAACATATATTTAATGTATATACAATATAGCATATATATATATATATATATATATATATATATATATAGATAGATATTTTAAGGGTATATTTAATATTGTATTTTATTTTAATAGGATGCATGTAATCTAGTTTTGAGTGGAATTTTTTTTTTTTAAGATAAGATTTGAATGCATGGTCAAATAGATATGGAAAAAGATATTTTTATACATTGAAGAAATTGCATGCTTTTAAATGGAAAATTGATAGAGATATAGAATTTGGTTAGGGAAGTTGTAAGGATTTCCTTGCATAGATCTATGTTGTTTTTAAAAGTAAATTTAGGAATTGATTATATTCAAGAGGCAATAAATTACTTTTATTTATTTATTTTCTATCAGAACAAATATATTATTGTGAGTAGAATTTAAAAGAGATATGGATTTACAATATCCAAAAGTAGTAATTTCCTCATGTTTTCCTTAAATGTATTATTTTATTTGTATTTTATAAAGGGAAGTGAGTTTGATTGTTTCAAACGTCCAATAATGAAAGAGGAAATAGGATTATATGAGTATTTCAAATAATCCAGTCATCGTGCCTTTGACTTTGTCAACGTTACCTATTGAATGAGTATGGTTTTAGGAAATCCGAATATTAGATTTGAATTATGACTTGAATGCTTTTTGTAAATTTTTCTTCAAGCTATGTTTTGGGAAATGGATTAAGTGTTAGTCCAAAAATTTTAAGTCTTCTAGAGGATCTTAGAGGATGAGGGTTGTCGATTCATTATGTCAACCAGTTATTTTTCCCTTGGGTAGTGCATGGTGTGTTTTCAGTAATTACTCGGTTTCCACATACGAGGATGTTTTGTACCTCCTTTGGAAGGAGTGGACTATGTGTTTTGTTGCCTCCAATTGTTGGATTGAGTTTCATTATTTGTTTCATCCTAGAGATGGAGTGGTTATGATACCTAGGTGGTATGCACTTGTGATTCCCTTGGTGATTAGTTTTGTTTGTGTGTTGTCAAAAAGAAGAATGGGTTCCAGTAGGGGTCAAAGCCCGTAAGAGGTACGATTTGGATAACCTTTGGAAGTAGTTTAATCAAGTGATAACTAAAATTGTAATGAAAATTTGGGGAGTACTACACACTAAAAAGATAAGTTCTAGCCTCACTCATATTCGCAAGTGCTAGTTAAGGCTTAGAGTGAGTGGGAAGGCCTGAATGGCAAGGTCATATATCTTACTAGTACGAGGGGTATTTGATTCTACATTAATAAGTATGAGGGTCGAGGTTTGGAAGAGGTCACTAGGAACACCAGAGCCTATGAAGATCCACTGAGGGTAACTCATTATGAGTTGTGCGATGACACTCTGTCTAGGACAACAGTTGGTATTTGTTGTATGTGTATAGTTCTCTAAACATACTTGATCTATTTTATGTTTGGAAGCAATGTGACCTATGTCAGTGATGTGTGAGTTGTACTTATGTTTTTCATGTATTTGGTTGTGTCAGTGTGTGTCAGTATGATTTTTCCTATAGTTAGAGGTTGTAGATCTTTGTCCATGTTATGTGGTTACTATCTCCTAGCATGGGGGGTGGGCCTTCAGGTACCACTTGGTTGGGTGGAACATGCACCATACACCGTTGGGTTCCCATTTATCTTCAGTACTTGGTGGTGAGACATCCAGATGGACAGCTCGTGGATTCTTGTTTTAAATTCAAGCATTGTAATATTTCTATTTGTATAAGTTATTTTACCCCTCTTATGTTTATGAGGTGGAGTTATGTAATTGTAATACATTTGTACTATTGCCTCATTCTGGGAATGAGAGATGTAACTATTGATTATGTTAATGATTATGAAAATTGTATCTTGGATGGTTATCTCATTATTTTATGTTATACATTTATGTTGATTTAATACTTATTTCTTAAAGTAATTTAATGCTATGGTTATATGTTAGATGTATGTGTGGGTTAAGTAATCCCAACCTTGTAGCCTTAGAGGTTGTTGTTAATTAGTAAGTGAATTTGTATGTTAATTACACTTTATAAAATAAATAAAAATTGGTTCGCTTAAGTCGTTAATTACAACTTCCTTTAGGGTTACTTGGCGTGGCATTACACTACTTACATAAATGTCAAGGAAAGCCAATACGAAGGGGCACTACAGTGTGTATGTATGTATAATGTGGAGAAAAATTACAAGATTCATTTAAATAAATATAGATATATAGAAGTCTAATTGTGAAAAACATTTGGCATATAGATTCATTTTAAAAAAGGAGAATGAGGTTACTATTGTCACTTGGAATTACACCCCTAATAAATATATTGTTCAAAATTCTAGTGAAACATGAGAGTGATCTCAAGGTGTGGGAGCTTTTAGATGAGATCAAACCTCTAGCGAACACCAGTTCCTTTCCAATCTAAATGTGGAGTGTTGATCATGTAACGCCCTGCCATGCAAACCCCATAGGACAACTAAAACCCCAACAAAGCGGAACAATTTTTTTTTAAAGTAACAGCTATGCATTAACCATTGATTAAATAATCATACAATAATATTATTATTATATAAATATTCCTAATTATTCTCATGGGGTTCCATGGTTGCATTACTCACGTTTGTTCCCAACCAATTAACATCATTATAACTAAATGCCAAAAATAAAGTGATAGAAACATACACTACTCAAGATAACATAATGATAAACTTACATCCATCCATGATCAATTGAGATGACAAGGATGCATGCATCATCTTATTACATAACAAATCCATAGTTCAATATTACAATTGTGGAGCATATTTCCACGGATACAACACATCAAAGATACAGTAGTACATTACATTTTTCTTCCCTTATAACAACGGGAAGAGTACATCCATAAAAGTATGATACAACAACAATGAATAGGATACACAATGAGATCCATCAAAAGGAAATATAAGTCATAACACTAAAACTATCACCAACACTAGAAATCTCAGGAACAACTGCAATTGGTACATCTCTACAGCATCATGATCGTCAGTGGGGAACCCAATGGGTGCATAGCACGTTCCACTTGACCATGTGAACTTGAAGGCCCAACCCCCATACTACGAGATGACAGGAGGACCCCCAACAAAGAAACAATTAAGAGTACAAGAATGAAATGACTCCATAATCCAATAGGCATCAAGATAAAAACACAAGAACAATCACTTCCAAAGGTACAAGAACAACAAGGGGGTAAATTACAAACATACTTGGTTGCTAAGGGTAGTGTTTCATCACATGGATTGATATGGGTTACCCAATGTGGAACTTCATAGGTTATCAGCACCCATCTTGGGTTATCTTGGCAACCTCAACCAATCCCTGGCCCCCATTCTTGCACATGCAGAATCAACTTACCTTTCTTGAGGACAAGGTAGTTGATTTACCATTTCAGGCCTTCTCGTTGCATCTAAAGCCTATACAAGAATTTGATCCATGAGAGAGGCATCCATTATCTTTGTTAAGTGTTTTTACTACCCACCCCTTAACTATTTATTAGGTTATCACTTGTCTAACTCAACTTTCGCATGAGTTACCCAAGATACCACTTAGGGTTCTAGCCCCCTGGGAAGCCACACTCCCTACTAGCAACAAAATCTCATAATCACAAATGGGGCAAGCCAACTTGCATAAACTACCAAAGACAAATAAGTAAATACATCAAGTGAGGCATGCACCATCTCATGCTAGAAATTCATAGTAAAACAACTTCCAAGTGCAAGGCTAAACCCACAAAATCAAATTGAGCATAAGAATAATAGTTCACAAAGAACCAAAACAAAAACCAATTATGAAGCAACATTTTTCCCCACCTCTAGAAGCCTAAAATTGACTACCCAAGAACTCACAATCGAGGATAGATCAAAGCAAATCATGGGTTCCCGCATAAAATTCCAACATATAAAATCCCCTCTAATCTACATTAACTCAAGAGGAAAAACACATCAATTTGGAACCATCAAAACATACTTAAATCCCACTAACATATTCAAAGTAATAGATTTCAAATAACACTCACATAATCACTAACTTACTCAACTAATAAAAACAAGCACTCAGGTAACCAACATAATCATGAAATCAACATATAATAACAAATCATCTGATACATGATTATAAAAAAAAACCACCTTTAAGAGGATCATCCAATTACCTTCTTAAATAAACCCTTCATCTATATAATTATAGTTAATTCAAATTTCCTTTCCTTCCTAGTTAGTTTCCCAAATCATTTATCTACGTAATCGACTAACCATAAGAAAAATTACTTCCTCTTACAATTCAATATCAAATATAATCATTTATTTAAAGAGACCAAAATATTTTTTTCTAACATTTAACTACACAAGCCCCTTGTACTTAATTATAACCATGAAATATTTATACGTACATATATAAAATAAGAAAGTAGATTTCAATATTCCAAATTATGAAATGACAACCTTATCATATATACAATTATATATACATATATATAAATACATATATAAATTTAGTTAATCTAACCAACTGTTGTCGTGAAATACAATATTTCATTTGACAATAGGATAGCATAAATATACTCACATACTGAAACATACACTTAAGTATATATATATATATATATATATATAGAGAGAGAGAGAGAGAGAGATTATATAAAGTGGCTACCTTTATTTATGTATGTATCCAAACACATATCAAAAACGCACTTGTAAAGAGTTTCCATTTTTTTGAATACAATGATTCTCATATATAATTATAAGCTACCATCAAATACCCATATATATACTTACTTATATATATATATATCTTCTCATTAAAAATGAAGAAAGTCAGCTACAGCCATACCTAGACCAGCTCAACAGAGCTTAACCAAAGTCCTTGATCCATTCGCTCCAAAGGGGACCAAGGCAAACTCAAAGAATGATACACATGCCTAAGGAGATATATCTATAAATCGAACACCAAACAAGGTGACTCACCCTATACTATGTTTGACACAAATAATAATGGTCGCTATGCTTAATGCATAGCCTTTCTAGTTGACTGAAAAACTGATCCAATCCTGCATAAAATGGATTTTGAACAACAGGAGCAAGGTACATCAACCACATCAATGGTGCATAAACGGAAGGAGGGTCTTCAAAGAGAACTATCCAGACTATGCAACAAGAGTAACACAACAAAAGCAACACAGAATATGGAGGAAAATGCAGGTACAAACATTCTTATAATCAAAAAACTCAATTACATATAGTCGGCCACATCCAGGCTTACAGATTCGGCTCATAGGCCTAAATACAACATGCTCAAAATACAGTACTCATACATGTAAGCGAAAATCCTACAAATCAAAATTATTAATCTTCTTAATCTACTTGATCATGATTGATTGATATCCTAATGATCTATTACAAGTTGTATATCATATTTGTGGGCCTAGAAACATCTGCATCGGCCAAAGATCATTACAATCTCCGATGAAGGAAATGTAACGTGTGCAAGAACAGGTCGGCCTCAAATTTGAAATTCTTCCATGGTAGATGCATATGCTGAAGTGTGGACCTAAAATTAAGGTTGGGGGCACTCCAAGGAACAAATAGAAACACACTGTGAGGGTCCACAAGTTACGGGAGGGATTCTTGATCGATCCAACTAGTCGTTAGGGTTTGAAATTATTCTGGGGCCAATTCCAAAAACTGTCACTTAATATGAAAGTGATAACTTGCCAAAAAAAGATCCAATTGAGTTGAAAACTTGGAATAATGAAATTGAAAATTTCCATGATGAAACCATAGATCTTTCAGGTCTGGTGAGAAAAAATGTAGAAACACTAGATCTACCAACTTGAACTAGAAAAGAATTGAACAAGAACAAAAATTGAATGAAAATATTTTTGGTTGATGCAGGATTGCCAAGAACTAAGGATGCTCCTACATTAGACATTTGGGGTTAATGAAAAGTGATTCCTTCACTTTTTCGGGGCCAAAGGAAAACCAATATGGTCCACCTCAGCCTGAGAAATCAAAGAAGAATCCTCCACTGGCCTACCCTTCCATTTGACAAGATATTCTTTGTATTGTCTTGATGAGTTTTCCTTCTATCTCTGACATCCAAAATATCTTTTATCTCATCTGATTGTTTTTTAGGAAGTTGTTCTTCCAATTTTTCTTTACTTTCCTCACTGAATTCTGCTTCATGGTATTGATGAAGATCTGCAACATTGAATTAAGGTGAAATATCCATGTCATCTGGTAACTCTACTTCATATGCATTTCCTGAATCAAACTTCTTCAAAATCCTACAGGGTCCAAACTTCCTCATCTTTAGTTTACTGTATGTGCCAATTGGAAATATTTCCTTCCTCAAATACACCATCACTTCATCTCCAACTTCAAACTCCTTATGTCTCCTCTTTTCATCTACTCACTCCTTATACTTTTGGTTCATATCTTCCAACTGTTGCTTCACTTGAGTATGCACTTTCTTCATATGTTCTGTGAATTCATCTACTTTTGCGCTCCTTTTATCTTCCTTACTGATTTCTCACAACTGTGATATACCTTTAGAATGAACTCGAGTAACAATCTCAAAAGGTGTCTTTCCTGTACTTTTGTTTACTGAGTTATTGTAGGCAAACTCTGCTTGAGCAAGGACTAAATCCCAACTTCTAGTTTTCTCTCCAACCAAACATCTCAGCAATTTTCCCAAACTCTTGTTTACTACCTTTGTTTGTCCATCAGTCTGTGGGTGAAAAGTAGAACTAAACTTTAAATTTTTCTTCAACTTCTTCCAAATTGTCCTCCAAAAATAACCAAAAAACTTTGTATCTCTGTCTGAAACAATATTCCTAGGTAATCCATGCAATCTGACCACTTCTCTGAAAAACAAGTCTACTACATGTACTGCATCTGTTGTCTTCTTACTAGGTATGAAATTTCCCATCTTAGAAAATATTTCCACCACCACAAATATTGAATCATTACCTCTCTATGTCTTAGGCAAACCAAGTATGAAATCCATGTTGATATCCTCCCAAGGTCTTTCGGGAATTGTCAAAGGTTTATACAATCCAACACTCTGACTACTCCCTTTTGCAACTTGACAAACTCTAAAACTCTACACAAATTTCCTGACATCCATATGAATTTGTGGCCAAAAGTAGTTCTCACTCACCAATGCTACTGTTTTATCAATTCCAAAATGTCCTGCCGATCCTCCACTATGTTTCTCTTTCACCAAGTTATCTCTCATTGAACTTCAGGGTATACACAACTGACTTCCTCTGAACAAAATATCCTCTTGAATGAAATAGTCCAACCACTGACTCCTATCCTCCAAAATTGGTTTTTTACATGCTCTCCAAGGTTCTACAAAATTTGGGTCTTCCTCATACAAGTTCTTCAATTCTCCAAAGCCTAATACTTCCACTTTCATCTATGCCAAAAAATTCCTTCTCTTACTCAAAGCATCAACAACTCTATTTGACTTTCCACTACTATGCCTCAGAATAAAATTATAACTCTCCAAGAACTCTACCCATCTCATGTGTTTTTTATTCAACTTACCTTGACTGTTCAAATATTGTAAAGCCTAATGATCTTTATACAACACAAACTCCCTAGATAACAAGTAATGTCTCCACTTCTTCAAATCTTGAACTATGGCATAGAACTCCTAATCATACACTGAATATCTTCTCCTAGCATCATTCAACTTCTCACTGAAATAGGCTACTGGTCTTCCCTCTTGACTTAGTACTACTCCAATTGTGTTTCCACTTGCATCACAATCTACTTGAAATACCTTACTAAAATCTTGAAAATCCAACACAGGCTGCTCAGTTACCTTTTGTTTCAATAACTCAAAACTTATGTCTACTCCAGATGTCCATCTAAAATCCTTCATATCTCCTCTCATTTTTTTTGTCATAGGACTGCAAATAGAACCGAAATTCCTAATGAACTTTTAGTAGAAACTAGTCAATCCATGAAATGATCTTACCTCTCCAATGCTTTCAGGTATAGGCCATTCAACAATATCTCTCACCTTTTCAGGATCCATCTTCAATCCATCCACTGATATTAAAAATCCTAGATATACCAACTCTTCCTTCACAAAACTACACTTCTTGATGTTTATCAGCAATTTCTCTTCTCTCAACCTATGCAAAATTTGTCTTATGTGCAACAAATGTTCTTCTCTAGTCTTACTGAAAATCAAAATGTCATCTAACTAGAAAATCAAAAACTTACTCAAGAATTTCTTCAATACCTCATTCATCAACCTCATGAAATTACTCGGTGCATTTTTCAGTCCAAAAGGCATCACCAACCACTCATACAATCCCTCATTTGTCTTGAATGTTGTTTTCCACTCATCCCCTTCTCTGATTTTGATCTGATGATATCCACTCTTCAAATCTATCTTTGTAAAGTACTTAGCTCCACTCAAAAAATCAATAATGTCATCCATCTGGGGCAAAGGAAATATATACTTCACTGTTATCATTTTTATGGCTCTAGAGTCTGTACACATCCTTCATTCTCCATCCTTCGTAGGTGGCAATATAGCAGGTACTGCACAAGGACTTAAGCTTTCTCTGATCAAAAAATTTCTCATCAATTATTGCACTTGTCTATTCAATTCTTCATTCTCTATCGATGTTATCCGGTGTGTTGCTTTATTAGGCAAACTAGCTCCAGGAATCAGATCCATGAAATCACTAATACTCCTCATAGGTGACAATCCATCAGGTACATTATCTGAAATGATAGCTTCATATTATATCAATAACTCATTTATCTCCTCTGGTTTTTCTTCTACATGCTTCAAGTCTTCAACCTTCTTAGGAACCAGGGTATAGCACATTCTCTCATGTCTCAGTCCATCTAGAAATCTCCTCCCATCAACCAAACTAATTCTAGCACTCATACAAACCTCGGTTCTAGGAACATCTTCCAAGGGAAACAAATTTTGCTTCATCCCATTAGCAACAATGGTGTATATGTTCTTATTTCCATCATGAATAGCCTGTCTATCATACTGCCAAGGTCTTCCCAACAAAATATTGCATACATCCATAAGCATAATATCACACAAAACTTCATCATGGTAATTTCCTATCTTCATTTTCACCAAACATTGTTCACTTACCAATATCTTATGTTCATCTTGAATCCATTCTATCTGATAGGGTTTCGAGTGTTTCAATCTTTCCAACTTCAACTTGGTCACCATTTCTTCAGAAGTCAGGTTTTCTGAACTTCCACTACCACTAATCACTTTGCAACATTTACCAACTACCTTGCATTTGGTCTGAAACAAATTATTTCTCTACAATGGTTCCTACTCCATCTCACTTTGACATAATACTCTTTTTTTCACCAACACTTCTCCTTCTTCCAGTTTGTTAGGTGATCTATCATGATCCTCCTCAGCAAAGGATAATCTCCTATTGTTCTCTGTCTTCCTGCTTGTTTCTCCCTAATTACATTCAAATTCTCTATGTCCTTCTCCACCACACTTGTAACAAGTTCCTTGGAATACTCTTTTCTCCTATCCTCTAGTGTCTTTTCTATAGCCCTCATTCTTGTAACCACCATATCTTCCTCCTCTGCAAGAGTTTCCAACATCTCTACGGTATGAATTATCATTCTTGTTGACTTCCTTATCCTTATTTTGATCTGCAAAAGGTCCTCTTCCTCCTCTAGTAAATATTCTTCCTCTATGAAATCTTCCACCTCTTCCTTTTTGTCTCTACTCATATATTTGTATTCAGCTTTTCTTTTTCTTTTAAGGCACATTGATATGCCTCTTCCACAATCAACAACTTAATCAAACTGATCTCATCTTGTATAGATGACCTCAAACCATTCATATATCTAGCTACTCGTTCGGTCTCATCTTTTGAATGTCCTAATCTGATATTCAATTTGTAGAACTCCTCAGTATACTATGTCACACTTGATTCCTTTTGTTTTAGATTCTACAATTTTTGGTACAAACTGATCTGATACTCTACAGGCATGAACTTTATCTTCAACTTATTCACCATCCAATCTCATGAGCTTATCTTATCCTTTCCTTTTCTTTTCCTATCTATCTGTAAATGTTCCCACCAAAGGGATGCATGTCCTTTCAACTTTGTACAAGAAAATTTCACCTTCTTGTCTTTTGGGGTACCTTCAAAATCAAAGTATTTCTCCATCTCTATTATCCAATCAAGCAATTCATTTGAATCCAACTTACCATTATAATCCAGTGGATTGAAATGTGGATTAGTGTTCACTCTGGTTAGGGCTCTTATGAACCTCTCTTCTCCCTTATCAAGGCCAGGTTTCTCTTCTCTTAAAACTTCTTCATGTTCTACAACTTCTTCATCACTCACATCGTCAATTGGTTGACCTCTTCTCTGGGCCATTTCAATTGCTTCTAATTTAGCAGCAATTCCTCTCAACATTTCCATTACAGCTGGGTTTGCATTTCCACACGCTCCATTTCCTCTACCAGTTCTTCTTCTCACCATCTTTAGACAAGTCCTCTATATCTACAGGTCAGATCCTCAATCTACCACCCTATAACAAATCCTCAACAAGACTATGCAAACTCTAACGATCTTGCAAGGAACAAATCTCGCTTTGATACCAATCTGGTGCAAGTACGAAAGGAGGGTCCTCAAAGAGAACTATCTAGACCATGTAGTAGGAGTAACACAATAGAAGCAACACAAAATATGGAGGAAAATGCAAGTACAAACATTCTTATTATCATAAAACTCAATTACATATAGTCAGCCACATCCAGGCTTATAGATTCAGCTCACAGGCCTGAATACGACATGCTCAAAATACAATGCTCATACATGTGAGTGAAAATCCTATAGATCAAAATTTATAATATTCTTAATCTACTTGATCATGATTGAATACTATCCTAATGATCTATTACAAGCTTTATATCATATCCACGAGCCTAGAAACATCCGCATCAACCAAAGATTATTACAATCTCCGATGAAGGAAACATAACATGTGCAAGAACAGGTCGGCCTCAAATTTGAAATTCTTCCATGGTAGATGCATATGCTGAAGTGTGGAATTAAAATTAAGGTCAGGGACACTCCAAGGAAAAAATCGAAACACACTGTGAGGGTCCGCAAGTTATGAGAGAGATTTGTGATCGATCCAACTAGTCATTAGGGTTTGAAATTATTCTGGGGCCAATTCCAAAAACCGTCACTTAATCTGAAAGCAATAACTTGCTGAAAAAATATCCACTCGAGCTGA
The DNA here is from genome assembly GCA_007115665.2 of Sequoiadendron giganteum. NCBI lineage: Eukaryota > Viridiplantae > Streptophyta > Pinopsida > Cupressales > Cupressaceae > Sequoiadendron > Sequoiadendron giganteum. The sequence goes on along the minus strand of CM021109.1, from coordinate 230,147,446 downwards.
AAACTCGAAATAAGGAAATTGAACATGTCCACGATGCAACCATATATCTGTGAGGTCTGGTGAGCAAACATGTAGAAACACTGGATCTACCAACTTGAACTGGAAAAGAACTGAACAAGAACAAAAATTGAATGAAAATATTTTTGGTTGATGCAAGATTGCCAAGAACCAAGGATTCTCTTACATCAATCAAAATCTATGCATCAAATATAAATGAATTGGTTATGCAATGAACTACAGATTACACCTCATGGCCAGCCAAATATTGGCTACTTCAAGTCAACAGAAAACACATACAAAAAGGAAACGATTATTCCTACAACAAGATCAAAGACGCAGGAAAAAGAATGCTTTAGAATTGTAAGATATGGATGCATAGACATGGAACTAGGTACCTATAGAGAATATTGACAATGCTAAAAGAAGAAAACCTAGAGGATGGGATATTTGATTGGAAAGGCTGCAAATACTAATAAGTTTCAATGGTCAAAATGGGATGAAGAAATCGAATGCCAAAACCAAATAATAATCATTGAATTTTTCCCTAATACATATGCATATAATGAACACAATAAAGTGAATCCAATTCCCAACATATAATCATTAGATACCAAGTATGACGCATCATATGTAGATCGGATTGCAGCATCAAATACATTATAGAGAGAATCGAATACCAGCCACGATGAAACAAATACCAAATAGAATGCATATCCTTCAATTATCAACATAAATCTAGAAGGAAATTCTCTAGAATGAAATCACAATTTGGAGGTTTCAAAGACAAAAATTACTAGATTCTTAATGCGCTGCAAACAACGATCTAATTAAAAACCAAAACAAAGAACCAAGTAAAATGAATAAAACGTAACTCTCACATCAAGTATCAAATACCATCCAAAACCATCGAATGGATTTGAAATTAGAATTTTGATTCTAAACATCAAGAATAAATATATATAGTATATGATTTGTAGGTTTAAGCTCAACCCAAAAAAGAACAAAATGTGGAGGAGGCATAGACAGATATGATGCCATGATAGACATGCATGCAAAAAGTGGAAGCACAGAAAAGGCGCATTTTTTATTTTAAAAAAACACCACAAAGAATAGCATGACAAGTAATACAACACGAAAATAAAAATAAGTAATAGTTTTCACAAGCGGAAGGAGAACAAATTCAACTGAATTAATCAGAGAAAACGAAATAAAGAACAAATGGAGCCAACCTAGATCCAATGGTCGCAGGTGCTGAAGAACACTCTTTTGTCGCGCCCAAAATATTTCTCCAACACTTGATCCCTTTAGCAACAATTTCCCCCGAAGACCATTACAAAAGACCCATAAGGACTGAAATTTTCCTTTCCAAAATTATTTTCTATTGCAGAGCAGAATTTTTTCCCTTCAAAATTGAAAACCTAACCCCCAAAAATTTTAATGAAAGCATTATAAAACCAAAGAGACGTTTTGAAAAACAACATCCATTAGAAATAACAAGTTTCCCATATTTACTTTCAAAAATCAAAAATTAAAGTTAAAATCAGCAACTTGCATCCACTTTTCTAGTTTGAACCTATGCATGTAATTGCATGAGAAAACTTTCCATTTTTTTCATTTTTTCCATTTTCACTTAAATTTCCATTTCGAATAATTCCAAAAGTAATAATTTAAATGCACAATATTATATACTCATCAATTTAAGCGTTAGCAATATTACAAATAAAATATTGTTCCACCTTACTATTTAAATATTTCACATCGACAACAAAATAATAATACAATTACACATTTAAATCTACAAACATTTCAAGTTACAAATTAATTTAATATTTTAATTAAATACTTAATGCTTTCACATAATTCACTACAATAATTAAATTTAATACTTTAATTAAATTATTCACAACAATAATAAACATCATTAAATCAAACCAACTAATTAACGATATTTAATAATGTACTTAATTAAAGCAACACTAAATTGATTAAACGACGTTATAATTAACAAGTATATTAAATGGTTAAACAACATTAGTAAGACCATTAAAATAATCAACATGCCCTCTCAAACAAACACTTACACAATTTGACCCAAGGACCCAAGCAGAGAGGCACTACAGATCCAACCCAACACAGATTAAACCTAAAATCTTATCCTATTCTATTGATTGTTGGAAGTTTGTTTGTCATTGATAAGATTGATTGATGTATGATGTTAATATGGTATTTCCATTGATGTCAACATTGATGAATTGATGTACATAACTAATGATTGATAAGAATGATTTAATATGGTGTTTCCAATGATTTCATACCACTAAACAGTTGTAGAAGTGTTTGTCTGGAGAAGACCAAATGTTTTGGATAATTTCTTAAGTCTCGTAGTGCAGTTTTAGTACTTTGTGAACTAGTTTTGAGGTATGCATTTATTTTCTATGAAGAATCTAGTTATTTGGTTTTGAGGTAATGTTAGTTCATGTTGGAAGATTCTAAATCCAGATTTTTGGGACCTGATGTCTTTCACAATCGAAGATAGCATTGATAGAGTATCAGCTTTGTAAATGGCAAAGTTGTAGTGATAGAGTACATGATTGGAGTGATTTGTATTCCACCATAGATGAATATCTTGTGGTTTAGATTTGAGGAAAAAAATTTGGATGTCAGAAGTGTGTATGCTTCAAGTTTCAAGTGCTTTGGTGATCTTTTTTTTGAGTTGTGAATGAACAGTTGGTTCATTCTATTGTTTCTTCACCAGCGGTGCCGACCTAAACATAAAGACTTCATAAAACATACAATTTGTAATCATATTTAAAATGTGCCTCAAGGTTCTAATAAAAAAACCCCTCACACATACAAAACCCTTACAAAACAAGGTTAAAACACATATCCTTGATAAGACTATAAATTCACAATAATTACATAAGGGAAGTAGTTATGTGACCCTTCATCAACATTGGCCAATTTTAACCTTTTACTCAACCAGAAAAAGGTGTCAATATTTATCATAACTAATAATAATTCAAACAAAATACATATGAAAAATAACCTTCTAATAATAATTGAATAGAGAATTAAATCTACACAAATAACATATAATTTAATTCCCTACTTACATTAAACCTTTTAGAGCCAAGCAATAATTGATCATACTATTTATCATCAAAATATCACTACTCATGAGAATAATACTACTATAAATAAACATTAAATATCAATCATCATCTTACAATCACACCTAATCACACCCATAGTATATAATCACCTAACATCATGTAATATAGAGTAATATCACCAATAACTAAACATCTTGATCATTGTATACCTACGTAGACAAGGAATAAAACTCATTTGGCTATCGTACAAAACCATAACAACCATTAGTTATATGATATTAGTAAGTTAACAATTAAAATATGATAATCTTTGATGCATAGGAACAACATCCTAATGTTTTTTATCCAATATAAAAGGACATAAAATATAGGACATAAACCATCAATGACTAAAAAGATCAACAAGGCCACAAGGGATGGGGTCTTATACTCTCCCCCCTAGGATTGTACTTCCTCTTGGAAGTCCCTAAAAGTGAAGGTAAACACAAGAAATTGTCAATAATTTTATGCAAAAATTCCCAAGTATGACCATAGAAAATTTTATCTTTCAAAGTATTCTAAAATATTAGGCAACTTTACAATTAATTGTCTACTCAAAAGATGATCCCATCCATGTTGTACAACAATATTATAGATGTCAATTTCACATTACTTCATCTATCACTTATATGGTTATTAAGAACTACACTATACATATATATGTTCACTTTAATCATAATTTCTTTGACAAATAGGTCAATCATTTCACAACAATATAAAATAATCCTTCATTACCTTTTATTATGAAAAATCCTACAGTTAATCCATAAGAATCAAAAAAAAAAAAATTACAACACATCCACCATCAACACAACACTGACATATCACATGGTTCAGGGAATGGGCTTTATGAGGAGGAATGGTGCCAAGTTTCATATCACTAATTTGAACCAACTGGCATCACTGAGTAAATATTAGGAAAGATGGTCTTGAGGCCCTCTCTAGGAACCCTCCATACATTTCCTAGTACCTTCCCCTTGTTTTATAAGAGGGTTAGCCTCCAATAAGGAAGGTACACAAACAATCACACACTAGGGGAGAATGGATTATGACCATCCCATATCGGTCCCATTTGCATCCCCATCCTCACAAGAAAAAATTTCCAACGTATCTGCACCCCCATACGACTTGCCAAGGATCCCTCCTAGATATATCAATTTATAGATTTCACATCACAACACATATACCAGTAGTTCAAAGAAGCTTCAAACTTAAAAATATAAAAATAAGATTTCCAAAGTTTACAATAAAATATTGAGAAAGAAAAGTAAAAGAGTATAAATCAAGTATAAACAAAACATTTTAATCCAAATAAAAATTGTTAAAATTAAATTAAGTCCTTGAGGCAAAAAGGGATACACAAATTAAGTATCCAAAAATACAGTACTACTAGTGAAATAACAAAAGAAACTTAAAAATAATACACATTTCACAAAGATTGGCACATTACATGAACTATGTGACTTCTTTAAGCCACTCAAGGGGTGGAGGGAAATCAAGGTTCTCAATCCACATAGTTTGAAAAACTAGTGGTCTCAAACCAATTATAATAATACGATGGTCTCAAATCTCAAAATATTAATATAATAACCAAGCATAGTCCCACAGAACCCAGGACATGTCATCCAAGCAGCCATAAATCATATATGCATCTCAATTAGCCTGTAAAAGAAGTCATATGTACACTAAATCTTACCCAAGAGAACACCATTCACTAACATGTATCTCTATCATCATCCCTATATTTTTACAGTCCAAGAATGTTGCAATACTCAATTATCACAAGTCTTGAATTTTGTACTTTATATTCTTTTAGCAAATAATAGATAGTAAGAATTTACCAATTACATTATTTTCCCTTTGTTTACCAACACTACTCATGGACCATGACTGGTTCAAGCATTACTTGTATGTGAATAGACCAATAATGATAACATAAGAACACTGCATCTAATACCCATGTCTCTAAATATCCAACCTTTGTAAAATATGTAGCCCAAGTGGAAGCTCATCCAAAGTTTGACACACCAGATCCATCCTCAACCCATGGGATACAACTCAAGGAAGAAAAAATTTGCACTATGGACCAAAAAATGTGGTCCTCAAAGGGGGAGAAAATCCAGCTCAACATTCCAAGGGGGAACAAGATTTCTGACATTTTTCCACTAGCTAGCATAGGGACGCATCAAGGAAGAATCATAATGTTCCAATGAATGGGGGAATCCCTCAGCCTCTAATACACTAGTAGAGCCTTCTTCGAATGGAGTGGTCATTACTAGGGAAATTCCAACACACAACATAACACATAATCTTATCATCACACATAAATTAACACAAGGTTATACACAAGTAGATCATCTCAGGTGTCCACCACACCCTTATCCTAAGTTGGATACCCAGTATCCCAAACTTGAGTCACAACCACAACATCCACTGGTTTCTCACAATGTGTGTTATAATGCACTTTCTTAGCCTTCAACAACACTTGTTAGAAGACAAAAAACCTTAATTTTATTAAAAAATTTGGCCACATTGGAACACAACAAGACCACTTAGAACCAACAATGCACAAAGGATTTCACTACATACAGCTACCAACACCCAAGCACATCACTATCACACTAGATTTCCAAGAAGGGATTCCATATAGGGAGAGTAGGGGCTCTACAAGACATGGGGAAACATATGAACAAATATCATAATAAAATTTCCACCATAAAACTCCACATAACTCCACACCAAAACCATGACAACTCCACATTAGTGCCACATCATAACCACAACTGTATCAACACTCGTATTCCTCCCAACAAAAAATTTGTAGAAAGTGGAATGGGACTCGTATCCCCATATATGCAAGGGTAATCATACCCTAGTAATGGCCATTACCCCAAGGGATACTTATATCCCAAATAATGAAATTCCCCTATGTGTGGGAGCTATGCCCACTCAAACCCCTTGCACATGGAGGACCCAAAATTAAGAAATGACACATAACACATGTTAGGAATAAGGTGTCTCAACCTTGGATAATTCCTATTCTTATTATTTGTTTTGTAAAATGTATTTCTTTCAAATAATGTAATTAAGTGTGAGTGTACATGTCTAGTTTGCATGTTGATGTGTCACTCCACTTAATGTGTCGGCATCTTGAATTGTGTGTAAGGAGATCATGGCTGAAACGGTTATGACGGATTCCTATGACACATAAGAGCTATGTCTGGAAGATTCAATGACAGGCAATTGATAAGTGTTTTTTTAGGGTTGCGAAGAGTTGTGATGTGAGTGTATTGTTGGAACGTTTTTTCATGCTGCCGCATTTTGTCTTCAAGAGTTGGAAATCTCCTGAAAGAACTTGCATTGCAAGTGTGTTGTAACCGTTGTGTTGAAGATAATACATTGTGCAGGTTTTGGAGTGCTGGGGTTTTTTACCGAAAGGTTTTCCCCAGGGTAAATCATTGTGTCATTCTTCATTTTCTGTATGTATGGTATATTGCTGCAATATCTTTGTTAAGTAGATTAACGAATCTGAAATTGTAAGGGTTTAAAACGAATTTGCACCATACTTTCCTTAAGAGATTAGTGTAGGAAGCTGTTTCCGCACCTGAGTTTCCTTACAAGTGGTATCAGAGCCTGATCAACTTTTGATCCTAGTTGTTGGGTAGGGTTTTTTGAGCTAATCTCAAGTTGAGTGGGAGTTTTTTTGTGCAGAGCATTCTGAATCTTATTTGCAGATTGAGATGGCAAGTTCCTCATACAGTAGAATGGAGGTGGAGAAATTTAATGGCACTAATTTCGAGTTGTGGAAACTCAAGATGGAAGACATGCTTGAAGACCGCGATCTATGGGAGGCTACTTCACTTGATGTGAAACCTGTAGCGATACCTCAAGCGGATTGGGATATCAAGGATCGGAAGGCTAAGGGTCTCATCAGACTCTGTCTAGCAGATGCCGTTCTTCTGAATGTTCTTGATGAGACTACTGCAAATTCTTTGTGGAAACGGCTTGGGTCTGTGTATCAGGCCAAATCTCTGGTGAATAAGTTGTTCCTGAGAAAGAAGTTGTATTCTTTAAGAATGGAGGAAGGTGGATCCGTAACTGATCATCTCAATGCATTCAATTTATTGATTGCACAGTTGGCATCATCTGGTGCCAAGATTGAGGAGGAGGATCGATGTATGACCCTGCTTTGTTCCTTGCCGGATTCGTGGGACCATCTTGTGATGGCTCTCGGAAGTACTATAGTCACATTCCGTATGGATGATGTGGTGTCTTCACTGCTGTCTGAGGAGATGCGAAGAAAGACTTCGGATTCGTCTAAGGAAGCCCTTGCTGTTCGCGGGAGATCCAACGACAAAGGAAAGCAGAATGACAATAAGTCAAAGAAGGGCAGATCCAAATCCCGTGGGAGTTCTAAGACTCCTGGAAAGTCCAAGGCGAAATGTTGGAACTGTGATAAATCTGGGCACTTCCGGAGGGACTGCAAAGAACCGAAGAAGAAGAAGAAAGGCTCAGATTCAGCTTCTGAAAAATCTCAAGAAGATGGAGATGCTTTTATTGCAGCTTTGGCAGCCCATGCATCTGATGATGTGTGGTTAGTAGACTCGGGTGCTTCTTTTCACATGACCTCTCATCGAAACTGGTTCTCAAAATATGAAGAGTTTGATGGTGGAAAGGTGTACTTGGGTGATGATTCTCACCTAAAGATAGTTGGACGCGGAAGGGTCACTATCAGATTTCCTGATGGACGAGTAAAGGGAATCAATGGAGTTATGCACATTCCGGGTTTGGCACGAAACCTATTATCTGTAAGTATGTTGAATGATGTAGGTGTGCAAGTTGTTTTTTCGAAAGATGGATGCAAGATGATAAGAGGATCTATGGTGCTCGCTAAAGGTACTAGGAGAGGTACTTTGTTTCAGCTTGATGCATGCATTGCTCAATGCAATAGTTCTTCTGTTTCAAAGAAGAGAGCGGCTATCACTTCATCCCCACCATCTGAACGAGCAGTAAAGAAGATTGTGGCAATGGGTTCCGATGGCAGTGCAGTAAGTGTGCCTAAGGGTGTAAACACTTTGGAAGGCAAGCTTCCTGCAGAAAAGACAATGTTGTGGCATATGAGATTTGGCCACATTGGTGAGAAGGGTCTTAGGACCTTGAAAACTAAAAATCTCGTTGAGGGGCTAAATGATTGTAATCTCGAATTCGATTTCTGTGAACACTGTGTTTATGGTAAGCAAAATCGTGTTCAGTTCTACTCTAGTTCTCACAAGTCTTCTGGACTTTTGGATCTTATTCATTCTGATGTTTTTGGTCCTGTAAAAGTTCCTTCTATCTCCAGTTCTGTATATTTTGTATCTTTTATAGATGATTACAGTAGAAGGACTTGGATATATTTCCTAAAAAGTAAGACACAGGTTTTCAGTCGGTTCAAGGAATTTAAGGCTCTCGTGGAGAATCAGACTGGTAAAAGAATCAAGTGTGTGAGAACTGATAATGGTGGTGAGTTTTGTTCCACAGAGTTTGAACAGTTCTGTAAAGAACGAGGAATCGAGAGACATAAGACAACTCCTTACACCCCGCAGCAAAATGGAGTTGCAGAGAGAATGAACAGGACACTGATGGAGAAGGCTAGGAGTATGCTTAGTGGAGCTGGCCTAGAACAAAATTTTGGGCCGAAGCTGTTGCCACTGCTTGCTATCTGGTTAACAGATCTCCTACATCAGCTCTTGTTGGTAAGACACCCATGGAGGTGTGGTCTGGTAAGAAGCCTTCAATTAGACATCTTCGTGTTTTTGGTTGTGAAGCTTATGCACATGTTCCAAAGGAGAAAAGATCTAAGTTGGAAAACAAAGCTGTCAAATGTATTTTCATCGGATACAGTGTTGGTGTGAAAGGATACAAGCTTTGGAATCCTATGACTAGTAAGGTGCTGTATAGTAGAAATGTTATTTTCAGAGAGCTAACATCTTCTCCTATTGTGCTACAACCAGATGAAAAAGAAAAGGAAAAAGATGTTGTTCAGTTTCCTCCTACCCCTGAGAAGACTGAACAGAGAGACCATGTTGGGTCTAATGATGAGGAGAGCTCTAGCAGCTCTGATAGTTCGGAAGAAGAGGAAGAACAACCTCAACCTCAGCCCTTGAGGAGATCCATGAGAGAAAGAAAGCAACCAGAAAGGTTTGGTTATTCTATGTTAGATTCCAGTTGTGCTTTTGCTTTGATTACTAACACTGATGAGCCTAGATCTGTGAAAGAGGCTTTGGGCATGGAAGATGCAGGTTCCTGGATTGAGGCTATGGATGATGAGATGGCTTCATTGGAGAAAAACAAAACTTGGGACCTTGTACCTTTGCCTAAAGGGAGAAAATCTGTTGGCTGTAAATGGGTGTTCAAGAAGAAATTCTGTGCAGATGGCAGTGTTGAAAGGTACAAAGCTAGATTGGTTGCAAAGGGGTATTCACAGGTAGAGGGAATAGATTATGGTGAAATATTCTCTCCTGTTGCAAAGTTGACATCCATTAGATTTCTGTTATCTCTTGCTGCATCATATGATTTAGAGATAGAACAGATGGATGTGAAGACAGCTTTCCTTCATGGTGATTTGGAGGAAGAGATTTATATGTCACAGCCTGAGCACTACATTGTTAAAGGTAATGAATCCTTAGTTTGCAGATTAAAGAAATCTCTATATGGTTTGAAGCAATCTCCTAGGATGTGGTACCTTAAGTTTGATGCCTTTGTGTTGTCAATTGGATTTGTAAGATCGAAATCAGATCATTGTGTTTATTTCAGAGTTGAAAATGATCGCCTTCTTATTGTTGCATTATATGTTGATGATATGTTGCTGTTTGGGAAGGGTAAGGGTATGATTTCTGATTTTAAATCTCAGTTGTCAGCACAGTTTGAGATGAAAGATCTTGGGGCAGCAAGGTACATCTTGGGTATGGAAATCAATAGAGACAGGTCTAACAGAAAACTCTGGTTGAGTCAGAGTAAGTATGTGAAGTCTGTGTTGGACAGGTTCAGCATGGCAGATTGTAGACCACTATGTGTTCCTGTTTCAATGGGAACAAAGTTATCTGTAGATGATTGTCCAAAATCTCCTAGTGAGGTGGAGGACATGAGTAGAGTACCTTATGCTAGTGCAGTTGGCAGTCTTATGTATGCTATGGTCTGTACTAGACCAGACATTGCCCAAGCAGTGGGAGTCCTAAGCCGGTTTATGGCTAACCCTGGACGGGTACATTGGGATGCAGTTAAGCGAGTATTCAGATATTTGAGGGGTACATCAGATTACTCCATATGTTACCATGGTAACTCTTCTGGATCTCCACATTCAGTTTGTATTCGTGGATTTGTGGATTCAGATTGGGCAGGTGATATTAACAGCAGGAGATCCACCAGTGCTTATGTTTTCACTATGTTTGGTGGTGCCATCAGTTGGATGAGTAAGCGACAACCTGTGGTTGCTTTGTCCACTACAGAAGCTGAGTACATGGCTGCTACTCATGCTTGTAAGGAAGCCATTTGGCTTAGGAGATTGTGTTCTGATGTTGGTGTTGATGCAGAACAGATTACTATTTGGTGTGACAGTCAGAGTGCTATTTGCCTTGCGAAGAATCCAACTTTCCATGCCAGAACGAAGCACATTGATGTGCAGTTTCACTTTGTGAGAGATATGGTGGAAGATGGAAAGATAAATTTGGAGAAGGTAGATACTGTGAAGAATGTTGCAGATGCATTAACGAAACCAGTGGGCACTGTGAAGTTCAGATGGTGTTTGGAGTCTATGGGCCTTTTGGCCTATAGCGGTTAATTCCTGTTATGTTCCTATTGCTCTTACAAGGTGTTCGACAAGTGGGAGAATGTTAGGAATAAGGTGTCTCAACCTTGGATAATTCCTATTCTTATTATTTGTTTTGTAAAATGTATTTCTTTCAAATAATGTAATTAAGTGTGAGTGTACATGTCTAGTTTGCATGTTGATGTGTCACTCCACTTAATGTGTCGGCATCTTGAATTGTGTGTAAGGAGATCATGGCTGAAACGGTTATGACGGATTCCTATGACACATAAGAGCTATGTCTGGAAGATTCAATGACAGGTGAAGACATGTGGCAATTGATAAAGTTGAGTACTGTACACTCTTCCACGATAGTGGGGTTCGGGGCATCGCCCCGAAAAAAAATTTCGAGTTCCTATTTTCTCGGAGAATGGTAAAACCCTAATACAGTTATCTTCGGAAGTTGCCCTAAAAGGGAAGCGCATGATATAAGTGTTTTTTAGGGTTGCGAAGAGTTGTGATGTGAGTGTATTGTTGGAACGTTTTTTCATGCTGCCGCATTTTGTCTTCAAGAGTTGGAAATCTCCTGAAAGAACTTGCATTGCAAGTGTGTTGTAACCGTTGTGTTGAAGATAATACATTGTGCAGGTTTTGGAGTGCTGGGGTTTTTTACCGAAAGGTTTTCCCCAGGGTAAATCATTGTGTCATTCTTCATTTTCTGTATGTATGGTATATTGCTGCAATATCTTTGTTAAGTAGATTAACGAATCTGAAATTGTAAGGGTTTAAAACGAATTTGCACCATACTTTCCTTAAGAGATTAGTGTAGGAAGCTGTTTCCGCACCTGAGTTTCCTTACAACACAAGGGACCACATAATTCCCAATCCCCAACACAACACTCAGAACAAACATTATTCTCATAGAACAATAAATAATTTCACCATAGATTAAAACACAATATACCACTAAGGATAATTTTTGTGTTTACAAGCTAGAATACATGATTCAACTTATAGTTTCATTGTACCAAACTTAAGCATCAGTATTATAAAAAAAGGATAATTACTAATAACTGAGTCTAAATTTCTTCATGCATAGCTATTACATTTTAATTTTCTACTTGAATAATTATGATAATATTTTGCATTTTATTTATCAATACTAAAAAATTAAGTTCCTATCATCAAGCAAAGAAATCAAGAGTTTCATCCATAGCTAAACTCTTCACTTTCAAAAAATAAACATTAATATTTCCAAATTTTAGGAATTTCATCAACATAGGAATAACATTACATTAAATTCATAGCAAAAGGTCACACTTTTCTAAAATCATCAAATCAACTAGATAGTTTTCATAATTAAATTGTGACAATAAACAAATACTATCAAATATCTAGAGTAAGCAATATCCTTAATAGTTACCCCATGTGTTATGGTGGATAACTAGATTGTATTGAATTTGTAATGCACAACCTAGAAAAACATCCAAATACCATGACAATCCTTAAATAATTATTCAAGGAAATGACTCTACAATCCTTCTTCTATATTTGAAGAAGAATTTATCCCTATTATGAAGCAAGGAAGTAAAATTTGATGAACATAGGTAACGTACTTACATTAAGAAAATTGTGATTCGATTAACTTAATTCAAGAACAAAATTGCTCATGAACAAATCTAATATTCTTAAAACCAAAGATCAAGTTCACACTATCCATTTTCCTCCTTATGATTTTATTACTTCTCTAATTAATATTACATGAATTCAAGAATAACTATATTCAACCAGGAATCCAAATAAACAGAAACATTGGAAATGAGCAATTAGAATTAACATCAAAGATTCTTCAAATAAACTTTTCATAAGCTTAAGTAAATTTAAAAACTATCCCTCCTAAACAAAACAACTTGCTCTCTAACATGGACAAGGAGACAATAATCACCACAACCTTGTTAAGAGTCTAAGACGTTTGAATTCAAAGGATAAGAGACTATAACTTTAGGTGTTTTTAAACAATTTATAATCAACATTCTACTTTTAACCTTCTATTGCAAGACTAAGAATAAGGTCATTGTTAAGTTAGTTATGGGTATATTGTTTGAAATTGAAAAATAAGAAAAAGGATTTAAATTTCATTTTTAGAAAAGTTTGAATTCAAAAATTGAAAAATGGAGATATTTTGGCTATTCTATTTTTGAAAATTTATGAGGGTTGGTGCATAGATATTTTGTGAATTTTCTTTATTATTTGAATTTTCTTCATAAGTTTTTTTCTTAACAAGTATGAAAATTTGAGAATAGAGGAGAGGAAGAATTTTGCATTTTGTGGGTTTGGATTGAAGCTGAGGAAATTGCTGATTTGAAGAGGAAATCCAAGCAAGGATCTGTGCACCATCTAGATCTTCTCAAACTCTTGCATAATAGGTTCAGATCTCTTAATTTAGTTGTTTTTAAAATTTTGTTTGTATATGTTTTGTTGTTGAAAATCATGTTGGAAAATTCAAAACCTGATCTATGTTGAAAACTTCATGTTAAAATTTGTAGCAAATTATAAACCTATGTTTTATTTGAGTTCTCTCATAAAATTATTGATGTTTTTTTGCTGGAAATTGCACAGCCACCCCCATGGGAGGCGCTATGGGGAGCTACGCTAGCCGCCCCCGCCACCCCTGTAGTGGCTTGGCACCGCTGCCACCACAGAGGTGGTCGGTTGTGCTAAGCACAGTTGAGCCACCCCTGCAGGGGCGATTGTGCACGGCCACCGGCCACCATTAGGGTCGGTTGTAACAGTCGGCGCCCATCCTAAAACCATCGCCGCCTGCAAACCCCGGTCAACGCCCAGCCTTCCCCTCTCTATGCATGCAGTCTATGTTAGTGTAATTAATATTTAATTACACTTGCATAACTTTACTTAGGTTGAGCTAATTTTAGGTCAACATTAGGGTTGCATACTTTGCTTTTATAAAGCAAATCATCTCATTGTAATATTGAATTCCTGAATAATATCATTTTGCACATTCGCATGCAAAGCTCTGCTTTTTTGATGTTTTCTCTTCTGTGGAAGGTGTTTAGGTTTGCATGTCTGATCTAGGGTTTCTAACATGGTATCAGAGCCTTGACATGCAGCCTCTTCTCAAAATCTGGAGAAAACCATTGCAGATTTCGTTCGGGGTTCCTCAAGGATTTTATACCTTGAGTTCATTTATGTAGCGTCTTGGATCAGATCGGGCTTCACCATTGGATTCAGAGCGCTGGAAAAAGTCAGGTTCAGCTTTCATTTTGCAGATTTTGGTCATGATTTGCCAGATCTGTGAGGGTTTCAGTTTTGGTATTTTTTTGGAAGCTCTGGAGGTAGCCATTTTTTTGAAGCATTTTGAGCAGAAACAGAGGTCACCATTGCGTTCGCAGCTGCCAAAAACCCTAAGATCGCCTTCCGTTTCGTCGATTTTGACGAAGTTGATCCGGAAGGCAAATTTTTTTTGCCAAGAAAGCCGTACGGCCTCCCTGGCACGCTTCACGAGACGCGGTTTTCGAAAAAAAAATCCAAAAAATGCAATTTTTGGGATACGTGCCGGCTCCTCCAGTTCAGAAGTCGGGCGCCGCCGCCTCGCCACCCAGCAGCCACCGCCACCGGTGGCTCCCCCACCCAGCTCCGTCGGCCGGACCAGCCCCCACGGGCTCCAAACTGCATCAGCAGCGGTCATATGGGCGACCGGGTGCTATGCGCCCAGCCCCCGGCCCCTTCTGCTTCGTCCGCCGATCATATGGGCGACCAGGGGCTCCGCCCCAGGCCCCTGTCCGCCAGCCCCTGGTCGCATGCAGGACCAGGGGCCGAGATTTTTTTAGCCCCCTGGGCTGCCTGCAGGCCTTATTGGCCTTTCTGGAGCACTTTCATGAAATCGGGTATAACTTTTGCGTACGGTGTCCTTTTTTTGCAAACGAGATATCGTTGGAAAGCTGATTCCGACGCCGATCTATTCAACATTTCAGTTTTTCTAGATTCTGCTCCAGATTTGTTTTGCAGGTCCTTGAACTCAGATGTTGTTGTTTTCACTCCGGAGGGCATATCTTTTGACTCGGTGATCCTTTTTTCGCCATTCTTGCAGCGTTGGAAAGCTGGTTTAGTCCTCTACACAGATCTGAGGTCTATTTTCATTTTCTATTTATGCATGTTAGGCATTCTCTCTTTTTCAGTCATTGGGGATTGTAATAAATGAACTATTATAAAGTTCCTTTGGGGGGGTTTCTTGCATAATAATCTTCATCATGTTTTGATGAAACTCGCATGGGTTGTAATCTGGTCTCTTAGTTTCTTTTGGTCCATTTTTGTCTTAGCTTGACACATACCAGATTCATTTTGGTTCACACTTTAGATTGAGAGCCTATGGTTAGTGATCTGCATCGGATCCATCTCAGTTTGAGGGCCACTAAATTTGTGGTTATTGTTCCGAGTCTGTATGGTACTTTTTCCCATGGAAGAGTTTCAGTCTTAGTTTTGGCATCGGCATCGAGATTCACGGCTTCCAGATTCTGTCATCATCATATCATTTACTGTTGCTCTATGGATTCCAGTGTTGTTCTAGTTTGGTGTTTTCGAGTGTTCCGTGGCATCAGGTCTGCTGTCACATTATGATGATTCTGATATGGTTTCTTGTAGACAGAAGTATCTTTCCTTGCTTGCCAGATTGCGGTTCCAGTGTTACTCCACAGTGTTCTTCCAGTGCTTCTTTGCAGCAGTCATCTCATTGTAGGGGGGGTTGTCCCACTGGGTTTTCCTTCTCTACCTCTTTTTTGCATTTGTACATGGGTACCTAATCAGGCCTTGTTGCCGGGACCCATTCATGCTTTCTTGCATTCATCTTAGTTTTAGGTGCATGCTTATCTAGTCTCCCTAAGTTGCACTTATGGGGGGGTGTTAGTGTAATTAATATTTAATTACACTTGCATAACTTTACTTAGGTTGAGCTAATTTTAGGTCAACATTAGGGTTGCATACTTTGCTTTTATAAAGCAAATCATCTCATTGTAATATTGAATTCCTGAATAATATCATTTTGCACATTCGCATGCAAAGCTCTGCTTTTTTGATGTTTTCTCTTATGTGGAAGGTGTTTAGGTTTGCATGTCTGATCTAGGGTTTCTAACAGTCTGAGGTCCGCGTGATTCAACCCTAAGGGTTGGCGCATAGCCTGAGACGCGAGTTAGTGGTTTCAAATTTAAAACAAAAATAAAATAATAAATTTTATTTTAATATTATATATTATATTAAAAATAAAAAAATTAATTTTACTTTAATATTATATATTATGCATTTATAATATTATAATAATATTTAATATATATATATATATAGGTATGTAATATTATAATATTAATTTAGTTATAATATATGGAGTTGCTTAATTAGATAGTTGGGAAGATAATTTTAATAAATATGTATATATTTAAATGTATATAGTTTTAAAGTGAATGAGTAAAATAATTTCATATTTTAAATATAATGGTGAAATTTTAGATCAAGTGCAATCGATAATATTAATTGATTTATTTTGAAAAATCTCATTTGGAAAGAAAAATTATTGGATTTGAAGGGTTTTGTGTCTTTATTGTGAAATTAACGGATTATTAAAATGATATAGTTTTGCAAAAAGAAATAATTATTTTAAACGATTTATTATGAATTAATGAAGTATTTGTTTTACCTTATTATTATTTTCATGCTATGAGAGATTGGATATGTGTTTAAATTTTATCTTTTGTCTAGGAGAGACGTTATTAGATCAGTTTTATTAGTGGAATGAATTACTGAATTCTATTAAGGAAAATGGATTTAATATATCCAAATTAGTTTATTTCCTCGCAATTGCCTTATGTGATTATTCTCCTTGGTGTTCGTATTTTGGGAAATGGGGGTCATAGTATTTGACAAGTCTTCTAGATGGTATTTTAAATATGTGGGTTGTCGTGCCATGTAGTCAACCTGTCTCGAATCCTTTGGGTAGTGCATGGTACGAGTCAGTGATTTACCCAGTTTCCACGAACGGGGATGTTTTGTGCCTCCTTGGATGAGGAGTGGATTATGTGATTTATGCCTCCTTGTAAGGAGTGACTTTTTATGTTTGTTACCTCTAATGTTTGGGAGGGTTTGAACTTTTGTCGCCTCTTGAGAAAGGAGTGGTCGTGTTATCTTGTTTGTTTGCACTTTGGTACCCTTGGTGACTGGATGGTATGTGTGTTGTCAAGTAGAAGAGTGGATTCCGGTAGGGGCCAGAGCCCATAAGAGGTAAGATCGGGTAACCTTCGGAAGTAGTTTAATCAAGTGATAACTAAATCAATACTTAGAAGATTAGGTGGTACTTCTCACTAATCAAGATAAATTTGCCTCACTCATAGTCACAAGTGCTTGTTTAGACTTGGGGTGAGTGGGAAGGCCTGGAATGGCAAGGTCATTTATCTTGTCCTTACAAAAGGTATTTGATTCCGCATTAGTAAGTATGAGGGTCGGGGATCAGTTAAGGCCACCAGGTTAGCTGGAGCCTATGAAGATCTGCTTGGGTAACTTATGACGAGTTGTGTGATGACACTTTGTCTAGGACAACAGTTGGTACTTGTTATTATGTGTATGGTTCTCTTAACATACATAATTTGTTTCATGTTTGGAAGCAATGTAACCATGTTGAATTGTGTGTGTGTTGAACTTGTGTTGTACTTGTGTGGTACATGCGATTGGTTGTGTCAGTTTGGTTCAGTTATGTTTTAACCTATGTCTAGAGGTAGATGGTCTTGGTTAGGATTCCTTGTTACTATCTCCTAGCACGGGGGGTGGGCCTTTGGGTTCCACTTGGTTGGCTGGCATGCACCTAAATCTTTTAGGCTTTCTTCATGTTCATATGGATGAGATTTCCATTTGGAGAGCTTGTGGGATTCAGTTTCAGTTCTTGCTTTATTTCATTTCAATTGTTCTTGTGATTTATTACCCCTCATTTGTTATTGAGGTGGAAATTTGTAATTGTAATCTTATTCTTTGGACTTCCCTCATTCGGGGAATGAGATTTGTAAACATATTGTTTAATTATGATTAATGCAATTGAAATTTATCTCTTATGCTTGATGTAATTATCTTCTTTGGAATGTATGTGTCTTATTTCTTAATTAAATAATTGGCATGGTTTGGATTCATGTTTTTTGTTGAGGTTCTATATAACCTTTGTCTTGTAACCTTAGAGGTTGTTGGCATTAGATAGTGAGCTTGCTTGTTAATTGTACTTAAACAAAAAAAAAAAAAAGTCTGTTTAAGTAGTTGTTTGCAACTTTCTCTAGGGTTGTGTGGTGGGGCGTTACACATGGTATCAGAACCTAGGTTTAAACACTGGGTACTCTGGGATTATGGTCAACCCATTAAAGTTTTAGTTGTTTAGGTTTTTAAGTTGTGTACCTTGCCTAATACCTTGACGTGTCTATGTAGGATTATGCCTCCCAGACACGGAAGAGGTAGAGGGCATGGTCGTGGCCATATAGGCGATCATGATGAGAGTCAACATGACTCTCCTCCTCGTGTATCAGTTGTTCCAGATCAAGAAGAACATCAGGCATCTTAGTATGCACCAAGGGTTGGTGATCGTCAGTAGGATCCAGCAGGGATTGAGGCTACGCATAGAGTGCTTGAGGAGGCTTTGGCACTCCTTGGTCTAAGGCAAGATGAGGTTTAGGTTAATCCAGTTGTGAGGGAAGCTCCACCCCATTCTGAGTCACACATGAGGGACCTACTCAGGGCACATCCTCCATTATATGATGGATCAGGTACTGGTTTAGAGGCTGAGACTTGGCTTATAGACCTGGATATGTGTTTTTCCATGCATCAGTATGGCAATAACACCAAAGCTCGTTTTGCTATCATGCAGCTGAGAGGGTTCGCATCCACATGGTGGAGGCTAGAGGAGCAGAAGCTCCATATTGACATTCACTCAGTATCTTGGGAGATGTTCCTTGAGCGATTCAGAGCTCGATTCTTATCTGATCATTGGCGTCAACGTCAAGGTGACGAGTTTCATGTCTTGCGCCAGCTGGCCTTATCTCTTGAGCAATATGATCGACACTTTTATGAGCTCAAACAATATGCAGGGACTGGTGACAATGAGAGTATGTTGGTGCACCATTTTTTCAGGGGCTTAAATGCTCATCTTAGCTGTGGTGTGAGGGTTTTCGAACCCAAAACCATGGATATGGCAGTGGAGAAAGCATGTCTTGTTGAGGATAATCTAACCATGGCACTAGGAGGTCACATGGGGGTACAAATTGGCAGCAGTTCAGTAGCAGGATCTAGTGCTCGAGGAGGGTAGCCTTAGGGAGGTGCACCTTCTCAATCTCAGCAGGGACCATTGCAGAGTGGTCAGCAGTAGGAGAGTGCACTTGGGAAGCATAAGGACTCTCAATTGTGTCAAGATGATGGTGGTTCTTCACCTAGGAGGAACCAGAACTGGTGGCGCAATAAGCACAATCGGTAGGAGCAGCCAGCCTAGAGTTCATAGTATGTGGCTGATTGGGGTAGTATGCAGCAGTCTACTGCACCTATAGGAGATAGAGGGTTTGGTCATAACACGGGGTGTTACTATTGCAGCCAATAGGGCCATCTTGCTAGGAACTATCTGCATCGAAACACTTATGGTTTTGTTTAGGGCTCAGCAGTTTTAGAGACGACGGTAGGGGATGCAGGTAGATCTCATCAAGCTTATGCTGCGGTTGATGACCGTCAACCTAGGTATCAGGGAGTTGTCATTGAGAATTTTGGAGTTGGTCGTCTAGTGCAATATGCTCATCCCCAAGGGTTGAGGTTTTGATTTGTATACAGTTTTTTTGAGGGAGTTATATCCCTACGTGTTTGTAGGCTTCCAAGAGTTAGCCTAACCCTAGGAGGGGAGGATGTAATACCCCTTCATTTTGTCCTTTTGATCGAACAATGTTCTGCTCTTTATGTTGTATTTTTTGTTAGTACCTTGACTATGGTACTCGGTTGTTATTTGATCGCTACCTATAAAGCGACGTTAATGTTATATTTTGATGTGATGGTATTTTATTATGATGTTATCATTATAGCATGTTTTGGATTAGCATTATGGATGTTTGAATTAATGATGTTCTATGCTTTGGATTAAATTAATATGTTAGATATGTCAGTTAGTAATATTGTATTGGTGAAGGGGATGGTATCGCATCACTCGCTTGCAAGCACCTTGCGATTCTGTGATTTCTTCTTCATGGTGTGCTTTATTTATGACATATTTATGCATGTGGATACACTCTTTGTTCATAGGTTGACAGGTACATGACATCGACTCCACCTGGTTTCACAGATTTGAGCGTGTTCATTGCCTAATGGCATTTGATTGGGAGATAGTAGCTAGTTTTTCGGTACCAAGTTGTCATCCTAGTCATAGTGTGTCGTCAAGTGCTAGTTGGATTAAGTTGTCTTAATGTTGTTCTTCTGGCTTTGTTTTTAGTTTAAATTGCAAGTTTGGAAAAAGGTTAAAATATATGCTCAGTAGTTAAATTGCCATTTAACTTTATCCGATTTATGTTGAAATGTGATTTAATTTATTAATAAATAAATTTAATCTTTGATTAGATTTAGTTTATTGATAATTAAATTAATTGATTTGAAATAAATTAAGTTTTTCCATTTTGGAGTTAATAGAACTTTGTGTGAAATTGAGAATATTGAAAAGATGAAATTGAAAATAAAGGAAAATGATTTAAATTTCATTTTTAGAAGTTTGAATTCAAAATTGAAAAAAGAAAAAAAAGATATTTGATATTCTATTTTCAGAAATTTATGAGGGTTGGTGCACGATAATTTTGAAGAATCTCTTTATTATTGATTTTTTCTTCACAATGTTGGATCATGAAAATTTTGGAAAAGATTGAAATAGAAAGAGGAGGGATTGTTGGATTTGGTGGGTTTTGGATTGAAGCTGTAAAAATTTGTGGAACTGAATTTGGAAGCACGGTTGGAAGCTAAGCATCATCTGGACCTCCTCAAACTCAAAATACCAGGTCCATTTCTTTAGTTTTTTTTTTGTAAATACATTTATAAATATTTTTTTCTTGGAATGCATGATGGAAAATTCAAAACCTGATCTATGTTGAAAATTTCATGTTGATTTTGTTGGCAAATCACAAACCTTTGTTCTTCTTTATTTGGGTTTTCTCTAGAAAAAAAAAAGTGTTCTTGGCTGAAAATGGTCTTTTTAAATATCATTTCCTCAATTATTTATGTAGATTCCTTATGAATATATATAGAAATATATATACATATGTATATATATATATATTTATATATATTTATTTATTTATTTATTTTATATATTTCATAGTGTTTGGGTTGGGGAATAAAAAACCTTGTTTTTATTTTTTTTCAATCGGATTTTTAGAAAAATCCGCAGGCTTGGCGTTGGAGGTTTTTTTGTTATAAAAAAAAAATTCATTTTGCTTGGAGGGAGGCACTGGGGCTCGACCCACAGCTGCCCCCATGGGAGGCGTTATGGGGAGCCACGCCAGCTGCCCCCATCGCCCCTGCGATGGCTTGGCATCGCCGCCACCACTAAGGTGGTCGGTTGTGCTAAGCACAGTCGAGCCACCCCTGTGGGGGCGGTTGTGCATAGCCACTGGCCACCACTAGGGTCGGTTGTAATAGCTGACACCCATCCTAACACTGTCGCCGCCTGCAAACCCCAACCAGTGCCCAACCTTCCCATCTCTATGCACGCGGTTTGAGGTCCGCACGATTCAACCCTAAAGGTTAGCGCATGGCTCGAGACACAAGTTAGTGGTTTCAAATTTAAAACAAAAATAAAATAATAAATTTTATTTTAATATTATATATTATGCATTTATAATATTATAATAATAATAAATATATATATTTTATATTTTATATTATAGGTATGTAATACTATAATATTAATTTAGTTATAATATATGGAGTTGCTTAATTAGATAGTTGGGAAGATAATTTTAATAAATATGTATATATTTAAATCTATATAGTTTTAAAGTGAATGAGTAAAATAATTTCATATTTTAAATATAATGGTGAAATTTTAGATCAAGTGCAATAGATAATATTAATTGATTTATTTTGAAAATTCTCATTTGGAAAGAACAATTATTGGATTTGAAGGGTTTTGTGTCTTTATTGTGAAATTAACGGATTATTAAAATGATATAGTTTTGTAAAAAGAAATAATTACTTTAAACGGTTTATTATGAATCAATGAAGTATTTGTTTTACCTTATTATTATTTTCATGCTATGAGAGATTGGATATGTTGTTTAAATTTTATTAGTGGAATGAATTTCTAAATTCTATTAAAGAAAATGGATTTAATATATCCAAATTAGTTTATTTCCTCACAATTGCCTTATGTGATTATTCTCCTTGGTGTTCGTATTTTGGGAAATGGAGGTCATAGCATTTGACAAGTCTTCCAGATGGTGTTTTAAATATGTGGGTTTTCGTGTCATGTAGTCAACCTGTTTCGAATCCTTTGGGTAGTGCATGGTACGAGTCAGTGATTTACCCATTTTCCATGAACGGGGATGTTGTGTGTCTCCTTGGATGAGGAGTGTATTATGTGATTTATGCCTTCTTGTAAGGAGTGACTTTGTTATGTTTGTTACCTCTAGTGTTTGGAGAGGGTTTGAACTTTTGTCGCCTCCTGAGAAAGGAGTGGTCGTGTTATCTTGTTTGTTTGCACTTTGGTACCCTTGGTGATTGGATGGTATGTGTGTTGTCAAGTAGAAGAGTGGCTTCCGTTAGGGGCCAGAGCCCGTAAGAGGTAAGATTGGGTAACCTTCGGAAGTAGTTTAATCAAGTGATAACTAAATCAATACTTAGAAGATTAGGTGGTACTTCTCACTAATCAAGATAAATTTGCCTCACTCATAGTCGCAAATGCTTGTTTAGACTTGGGGTGAGTGGGAAGGCCTAGAATGGCAAGGTCATCTATCTTGTCCTTATGAAAGGTATTTGATTCCGCATTAGTAAGTATGAGGGTCAGGGATCAGTTGAGGCCACCAGATTAGTCGGAGCCTATGAAGATCCGCTTGGGTAACTTATGACAAGTTGTGTGATGACACTCTTTCTAGGACAACAATTGGTACTTGTTATTATGTGTACGGTTCTCTTAACATACCTGATCTATTTCATGTCTAGAAGCAATGTAACCATGTTGAATTGTACGTGTGTTGAACTTGTGTTGTACTTGTGTGGTACATGTGATTGGTTGTGTCAGTTTGGTTCAGTTATGTTTTAACCTATGTCTAGAGGTAGATGGTCTTGGTTAGGATTCCTTGTTACTATCTCCTAGCACGGGGGGTGGGCCTTTGGGTTCCACTTGGTTGGGTGGTGTGCACCTAAATCTGTCAGGCTTTCTTCATGTTCGTATGAATGATATTTCCAGTTGGAGAGCTTGTGGGATTTAGTTTCAATTCTAACTTTATTTCATTTCAGTTGTTCTTGTTATTTATTACCCCTCATTTGTTATCGAGGTGGAAAATTGTAATTGTAATCTTATTCTTTGGACTTGCCTCATTCGGGGAATGAGAGTTGTAACCATATTGTTATTATGATTAATGCAATTGAAATTTATCTCTTATTCTTGATGTAATTATCTTATTTGGAATGTATGTGTCTTATTTCTTAATTAAATAATTGGCATGGTTTGGATTCATGTTTTTTTTTTAGGTTCTATATAACCTTTGTCTCGTAACCTTAGAGGTTGTTGGCGTTAGATAGTGAACTTGTTTGTTGTGTGGCGGGGCGTTACATTTGATGAACATAGTTAACATGCTTACATTAAGAAAATTTTGATTCGGTTACCTTAATTCAAGAACAAAATTGCTCACGAACAAATCTAATATTCTTAAAACCAAAGATCAAGTTCACACTATCCATTTTCCTCCTTATGATTTTATTACTTCTCTAATTAATATTACGTGAATTCAAGAATAACTATATTCAACCAAGAATCCAAATAAAGAGAAACATTGGAAATGATCAATTAGAATTAACATCAAAGATTCTTCAAATAAACTTTTCATAAGCTTAAGTAAATTTAAAAACTATCCCTCCTAAACAAAACAACTTGCTCTCTAACATGGACAAGGAAACAATAATCACCACAACCTTGTTAAGAGTCTAAGACGTTTGAATTCAAAGGATAAGAGAATATAAATTTAGGTGTTTTAAAACAATTTATAATTAACATTCTACTTTTAACCTTCTATTGCAAGACTAAGGATAAGGTCATTTAATTACTTCACCCCACAATATCAAAAAAGCATCTTTACTCAATAATTAATACATTACACACATTTGGGACCCTAATAAAAACAATTAACCCCAAAGTTCCTAGTGTTGGAACCCCGCTCTGATACCAAATGTCATGCCCCGAATTTTACACAATAAAACAATAAACAACCAATTTTTTTCCTAAATGTACATATAAACACTAATAATCATTAAACTATGCATGAGCATGGAACATACTATTGATAAGGTTAGTATTAATTATCCACAATAACATTAACTTTAATAGCATCCCTAATAGTGTTATGACTACCCTTATTTGTTACCATTCCTTTGGGTATTCACACTTACTAATAGTATAATAATACTATCTTCAACACTCAATATTAGTCTACCATCCCCATTCAATACCTATTCTAATGATTATAACACTCATAATATCTATAATTAATATTATCCCTATATGTTTTACTAAATATAGCATACCAACTTCACTCTTAACATTATCATCATATATAGATATCACCAAATCTAGATTCACTTCCAATAAGATTAGCACCATTATCCATGGAAATCAAGAGTATATTTACTAATAACCTTACTCATTTATAAGTTTTATCATTTACCATTTACTATTCCATTTATAATTTAAATCAAAATTACTCAACTACTAATTTATTTGACATGAACCAACTCAGCATTGACATTACTCAAAACGCTAAATTTAAATCATTTCCATTGTTAATATCCTTCACCAACAATGATATTAAATTATTATTGAAAATTACAGCATTAATATCATTAGTAGACAAGGTATTCATTACTCCTTATTTTAACACTTCATAGTGAATGTCAATAATACTAATATATGCAACATTTGATCTTTATGGATAAAGTCCCCTTACTAATGATTAAAATAAAACTAAGGCCTATCCCTTGACTAAACATTACCAATTTGATTACTAAACACTTGTACCATTCAATTCAAGGAATAATTAGGCATTTAAATTTCATACAAGTAATCAATCTCACAAATTTTAAAGCATTAAACATATTAAATTCAGAAATAAATATTGTGCACTAACATAATATATATATGTATGTATGTATGTATGTATGTGTGTGTGTATGAATATACATATATACATATAAACTTGAAAATAAAATTCATGGTAGTATGTATGTATGTATGTATGTATGTATGTATGTATGTATGTATGTATGTACATATAAACATATAAACTTGAAAATAAAATTCATGACAATAAGTCTTCACTTCAACACTATAATAGTATTGAAGATTGGATGACTCAACCCATTAATTACTAATGCATAATAAATCACTAATTGAAGGTAATATAAACATCAGTGGAGGAGTTTAAAAAGGAAATCATGGTAATGATAATCCATTTAAAAAAAAATGATAACTATGTATAATTCAATTGTCAGTCATCTAACATATAATAACCAAACCAAAAACCATATGATACTAGACCCAAGTATAACTATGTCACACCCCATTGTGTGTTTACCTATTTACTATTATTATTCTAGGATAAATTATTGCATGTGTGAATGTATTTTTAATTCGGATTGGAAATATATGTGCTTGCACTTTTTTTATCAGAGAATTATGAATGAATGTTTATTTCATTTAATGTTATGTGATGGAATGTATATATGGAAATTAATGGTTATTGAATTGGATATTCTAACTATGAAAAGTATTATGTAAATAATTATTTTGATGAATGGCTAACTACCATGGAAATGTGTTAAGTTGGATGCAGGTTCATATTCAATCCTCCAGAAGTGAGGGGAAGTATCACTCAAGAGAATAAATTGGTCAGGTAACCTATAACAAAACCTAACTGAGCTTACACACACACTCACAATTGAATGGTTGAGTCAATTCATAGTTTTTGGAATTGGTAAGTCATCCTTTAAGTGATGTTTTTGCATTAGTAAGGATCTTGGTTACTGTTGAGTGCATTCTTGGATGTTGTTTATGTGTTTAGTGTTTATGGGTTATTTATATTTATATGTTTGATTGATGAGGTGAACACACGTTGAATGTATGTATATGTATACATATGCATGTCGACGATAAACCATATGCATGAAGGAACACGTACATGAGAGTACATAGGTAGACATGCATATGCACACTTATGGATGGTTTGCTAATGAGCATGGTGATATTGATGGGATAATGTGATGTGTATGTATTTATGTGTATATACATCACATGTATATTTTCCTATCAATAAAATAGTAATTATTTATGTGCTTGATTGTAATAGAATGTATACATATAGAATATATACATGTGTTGATATATACATATGTGTGACAAATGGAATTTGTCCATACGGAATATGTATACGTACGTATACATGTACATAGAGGTATGTATATACAAACGGTAAGTATATATGAAATGTTAACTTGAACTTATTCATTTGATTATCAAGTGGAATACTTAGACAAACTTATTTGTCAATTATTATAGTTAAATATATATATATACATATATATAATAGCATTAAAAGCTATTTGATTATTGACATATATATATATAAACATTTATATATATTTATATATAATATGAAATGGTTGAACTATGATAAAGGTCGATTTAGAGTTTATAAGCCATTGTTGATCAAATATAAATGCATCGCTATTTTAAAAGTGGCACTTTTCCAACGCATTATCCCAAGGGATAATATGCGATGGAAATAATAAACATTAAGACTGATGTTTTAAGTGTTTAAAATGCATGAATAAAGGATGGAAACCATAGTAAATAGACGTGTTTGGTCAAAGTTGTTTTAAGTGCTATTTTAAAGGATTGATTCATCCTAGTATGTCGATCAACCAGCCTATGACTAAGTCAACAGAAATATGTGTTGCCAAAAGAATGTTGACTACTTCCTTGGATAACCTGTGGGCAAAAGAATAGGGAAGGTGTTGAAACTTGGCACCATATTGTGAATACTTTGTTTCCTCTAGAAGTATTTCTTACTTTAAATTTGATTCTCATCTAAAGAACATGTGCATATTTGATTTAGACAAGTATTGTTTTCATTCAAGGAGGTCGGTCTATTGTTTGTCAGGTTGAGTATTAACTTGGAATGTTGTCATCTTTTTATGTATGAGATGAGTCGACTTACATGCTTGAGTGGTTTTGATTGGCTTACCATTTCCTTAGGCATTAAATTCTCAATATTTTGTATAAATAGATGATGTAGAGCATCCATGGCTCAGTGCAATCCTATGTCAACTTGAAGGTTTTATTTTGAATTTTTTCAATTTTGATGTGTTAGATTTCATGTTTGATTATTAAAATTCATATTTTGGTGTGAAATCAAATATTTTGTGATGTGGTAAAATTTGAATTTGGATTTGATTTCAAATTGGGTCAAATGGGGAAGAAGAATCATGGAGAATATGTTTTAAAATTGAAAAATCAGGAAAAAGCAATTTATGGTGTGGGTTTATTGGAGCCATTAAAGCCATTTGTAGCTCATATTTTAAATTTCCACAACTCCTAAAAAATAGGAAACCTAGAGGTGGGAGCCCAAGTTGTGGATTCTACTTTTTTTCTTTATTTGGGAAAGCATTAAAGTCATTTAAAATTCATTTAAAATCCATTCAAGACTATGTGGATTGAAGACATTGTTTGTGCAGGGTGTTTTGAAGTTACAGGTGTTGGTGAAAGAATTGACTCCAGACTTTGGTTGTTGTTGTAAATTAGATTGTAGATGTTTTTCAGGGGTTAATATGGCTTGTTACAGCCTCTTCCATGATTGTATTATAATAGGATAATTTCCCTTCTTTTAATTCAAGAATTTACCAGTTGCATATTGCAATCTTAATTGTCAATTATTTTCCAAGTTTCTTTGTATGTTGTTGGTTGAAGTTTATGAGCTTTTTAAATATAAATGTAATACCCCTCCATTTTTTTTCTTGTTGTTTTGCTTTATGCTATGTTTGGGATGCAGCTACTATTATACTGGACACACCTTGTTGTTTGTGTTTTGATCGCTACTGTTGAGCGACAATGATTATTGTGTGATGTGGTTATTTGATTATTGTTTTACATGCATTATGGATTAATGATGTTAGTAGAGTTATCATGAGATATTATTATTATGTGATTATTGATTATGATGTAATGTCAGTCTCTGATGAGTGGATTGGTGAAGAGGACGGTTTCACATCACTTGCTTGCGAGCGCCCTGTGAATCCGTGATTTCTTCTTCACGGTGTGTATTATATGTTGGATATATTGTATTATATTGTTTACTTGATTTCAGGTTGCAGGTACATGACATCGACTCCACCTGGTCTCACAGGTTTGAGCGTGTCGATCCAACGGTTAAGTTGAAAGGGAGATAGTAGCTAGGTAACATGTGTCAAGTCTACGCCCTAGCCTTAGTGTGTCGTTAGTCCTGTTTTGTGAGTCAAGGTTACTTGATTTAATGTTATATGATTTTATATGACGCATTATTATTAGATTAATGTTTAGAATAATTGCATTGGATAGAATAGTGATTATTCTTATATTAAATTAAAATTATGCTTTGATGTTTGTTTAAAAGTTTATAATGAAATTTAATTCAATTAAATTTTAATTTATTTAATTAATTAAATTTAGTTATTAAATAATTAAGTTTATTAGATTAAATTAAATTAAATTAAATCATGAGAAATTGAAAAGCAATGGAAATTGTATTTTAATTCAATTTTGGGTTTTCGAAAATTAGAAAAGAAAATAAATATCTAATTCTCTACTTTGCATGCAAAAGAGAATTAGGGTTAGATTAGATATTTTGGTTTTATGTGAATGCATGTTTCAATTTTTTGGGGGGAGAGAATTTTTTGGAAGGATTCATATTTTTCAGAGGATTGGGAAATTTTTGAAGAATTTGCACAAGAAGGGTTTGAATCAATTTTGGTTTTTGGAATTGGATTCGTTGCACGTTGAGGAAAATCTTGGAGGAGGCTTCTATCAAAGAAATTTCATCTTCTTCTGTAGCTTCATATTCCAAGTTTTGAACTTGTTGTTTATTTCAATTTTCAATTTAATGGTTTGTGAAAATTTGATAAACTTACTGTAGGAAATTATTTAGTAAACAAAACCCGTAGATCTATTGTTGCAATTCAATTTATGATGTTCTCAAACATTTAGGATTTAATATGGAAATTCTACTTTTGAAAACAATTAGATCTGTATTTCAAATTCAAACCCCGTAGAAAATCTACATTGAAAATCAAACAAAATTTAGATCTATTCAAAGTTCTTTTGTTTAAATTATTGATAAATCAGAAAGAATAGATTGAAGGAAATTAAATTTACATCCTTAGTATTTTGAAAGAAAATTCTGGGGATAAATTAATTAATTTTCCTTTTACTGGTTTTTGTTTAATAAATTTCTCAATTTGACCAGCTTTAGATTCTAGTAAATATATAAATATATTTATATATAATATAGGTTTGTATATTGTATATATAAAATATAAATCTACTTATATTAAATCAGATAACTGTTATAATTTGGATGTTGAAAATTCTCATCTTGAAAAATGTGTCTATATTAATGGTGTTTTTTTCCCTTTTTCGTTTTTGGGTTCTAGGTGTTTAAAAAAATTAAAATTAAAAAAAAATTATTAATAAAGAAATAAATTTTTGAAAACAAAATTTATTAAAAAAAAAAATTATTAAAAACCGAACCCACATGTAAAGGTGGGAGGGGCACTTTCATGGGACAACGCGCCCACCCTTTGGGGGACGCACTGTCACATGACAGCACCGGCCCCCACCGCAACCCCTGTGGGTGCGTCTGGCAAGTACCTTGCATCTGCGAGTATGGGGATCCGGCCTTCCTTTTTATTTTTATTTTATTTTTATTTTTTACTTGTTAATTTTATTATATATTTTAGTAAATTTTGATTTGCGTACAGGCGACTGAGTATTTGTTTGTCGTCCGTGGTAGCTCGGAAATCGAGTCATGGGTAAAGTTTGAATATTTAAAAATATATATATATATGAATACTATATAAATGTATATATAGATATTATATAGTTTATATAGGTATTTATATATATATATATATTTATAGGTATTAGTATTTTTAGAATTAATAGATTATTTTTCCAGAATTAGATTTTTATTCAGATTGGGAATTTTTCTTTAACAGAGATTTTTTTTATCTTTTTCCAATTGTAAAAGTTGCAAGCATGATTTTAATATTAAGTGTATAATAAAATTACGTGAATATATTTAATTTGATGGAATATTACTTTATATATGTATTTAAGATTATATATATATATAAGCATTTGATGATCAGTTTTGGCACATTAACTCATGCATGTTTTTAGACAATTAATTAAATACAAATTCTCGTCGAGCATGATAGGTTAACATTGTGAAAGTATTTATTTTAATGATGAAATTATTGTGTTTTAATGAATATTTAGAAAGATAGTATTTTATTTTCTACGAGAAGCATTAAGTAGAAATATGGATTTAAGATATCCAAACATAGTGTTTTCTTTATCAATGCATTTTTATATTATTTCCCTTTTTAGTGAATGCTTTGGGGAACGGGTAATCATGTTATACATTGAGAAGTCTTCCAGTGAATGTGGGTCATTCTCATGTTAGTTAATGTTCGTTTTCCTTGGGTAGTACTTTGTGAGTTTGTTTTCCTCCAAGTGTTGGAGTGGGATTTTGTATTGTCGTCTCCTAGATTAGGAGAGATCATGTAGTTCAATTCTATAACACTTGAGTCACCCTTTGAGTCTAGATTTGAGTAGTGTGTTATCCATTAGAGGAGTGGCTTTTGTTAGGGGCCGGAGCCCAAAGAGGTAAACCGGGTAACCTTCAAAGGTGTTTTTAATAAGTGATAATTAAAGTAAAGTACTTAGATGACTAGGATGCATTCACATTAACCAAGATAAATTAACCTTACTCGCAGACACAAGGGCTTGTTTAGACTTGGGGTGAGTGAGAAGGCCTGGAATGGCAAAGTCAACTAGCTTGTCCATACAAAAGGTAGTTGATTCCGCATGAGTGAGTAGGAGGGCTGGGATTCGGTTGAGGTCACCAGGATTACCGGAGCCTATGAAGAATGCCCAAAGGAGATCTCATGGCGCACCTTGCGATGACACTCTATCTAGGATAACCTTGAGTATATGTTGTGTGTATGATTTCTTTAGCACACTTGATTTTATTATGTCTGGAAGCAATGTAACCATGTTAGTGTTTTATTTATATTGTGCATATGTTTGGTTGAGTCAGTATGTGTCAGTATGAGTCTGCCTTTGGTTAGAGGTAGTAGATTTCTTGTTCTTGTTGCATTTTTACTATCTCCTAGCATGGGGGGTGGGCCTTCGGGTACCACTAGGTTGGGTGGAACATGCACCAAAACCGTTGGGTCCCCCTTGTTCTTCAGTTCGTGGAAGCGAGACATCCAGTTGGATAGCTCATAGATCTTGTTATTCTTTTCTTTCACTATTGTAATTCTACTTGTTATGAGTTGTATTTACCCCTCTTGTTGTTACGAGGTGGATCTTGTAATTATTATACTTATGTATTTTGACTCATTCTGGGAATGAGGATTGTAATCTTGTAATGGATTTATGTAATGGATATTCTTTTCTTATCTTGTATTTACTTATGTTGAATGAATGTTATTACTTGAGTTATTTAATGCAATGTAATTTAGATGATGTATGTTAATGGGAATTTAAGTAATCTCAGTTACGTAGCCTTAGGGGAGGTTGTCAATTTGATGCAGAGGCTAGGTGGAGATCACTCACAAAATAGAGACTTCAAATCTCAACCAAGAACCCCACTCCAATCTCATGGGCATCAACTCACCCTCAAGAGGGTTTCACCTTAATTTTCCCAAAACAACCACAAACCCCCATCAAGTCCCACTAGGCCTAAATAGGTCACTTTCTCAAAGTAAGTATCCCTCAATCTTACAACTAGACAAGGATGACTGTTCAAACCTCAAAGATAGGTATCCAATAGCCTATTTCACCAACTTTCAAAAGCATATCCCTTCATTCATTTGCTGCTCTACAAAACCCTTATTCCACAAGCCTAAAGAGTAGGGTTTATTCAAAGTCTTGTTTGCCAGACCTCTCAATCCTTTCCACAAACTCAGAAACTCTTAATTTCACCTACACAAGCTTAAAAACTCATTACATAGTTCATTCTCTCCACAAAACTCATAAACCACCCTTTAGTTACTCACTTTCATAAGGAAAATCACTCAAACTCAACCTAGGGCAACACCCAAACCCACATACACACTCCTTCAGTCCTCCATAGAATTTTAAAGCCTATAATACATCAAATTGGGTCATTCCACCGAGTCACAATGGCTACAGTAGGTGGAATGCCCTAAAAACTCATTTTAATACTCTCAAACCACCAATTTGCACCAAAATAGAGCAGTTTCAGAAAAACAATGATTTCTCCCTCAATATGAACGTTCAAACCCTCAAATCAAATGCATTTGAAAGTTAACTCATATATCTACACTTTCAAAATGATTTTAGAGCCAAAATATACCGTACGGATCCGTACCAATCCTGCAAAGTTCAGGAAAACAGGAAAAACATAGTGTTTGAGACCACCCGATAGTAAAATGGGGATATCTCACTCAATTCTTAACGAAATAACACCATTCAAACGCCAAAAGAAAGGTTATTCAATTATCTATCCAACCATTATAGGCTTGGAGTGTGGAAAAACATGTACAGGCCGTACAATGTACGGGATCAGCAATTTCTATATGAAAAACTCGAAAAAACAGCAACTTCTTCTTTGAAACCCCTTCCCAAACTTGTTCAACAACCTCTCCTTCGAGATATTACAATAATATATCATGTTACCACCTTCAAACTACCTCTTGGGGCGTTCAACTACCATAACCACCCATTAATTAGGTTCTAAGATGACAATTTTGCCAATTTGCCCTTTAATCACTATCCTATGGCAACTTGTCTTTATAAACTCATCCTAACTGATCTATTAAATCTTTCTAATACATTTAAAATGGTAATGGAGACCTTATTCTCAAATAAAAAATCAAACCTCAAGCTATTCTACCACCTAGGCTTATTGACACCATGACATTACAACATGACACCCACCTAGACCTCTCCTATCATTATGACATTTGATTTACAATTCTTCAAATTTCAACATATTTTGCAACTTCCTCGTTGCTTGACAATCACAAGACCTTCAAACTAAATTGATTTTATCACAAGGTGTTGGTGCTCCTGCACCATACACCCCAACTTGAAAATGTTCCTAGTCCCTTGGAACCTTTGAACCTGCAAAACAAATACGGTGAAAAACTCTCCTTTGTCCATGCAACTGCTTCATCTTGACCTTGGGCTTGTACTTGTCCATCTTTCCAATCAGTATGCTTGCTCTTCTAATTTGGACCTGCACCAGTATGATCTGATTGGTCTCCATCCATATGCTCTTCCTCTGCTCTTCCAATGCAAAACAACTCACACCTAGACTGTCCTCTTTTATCTTCACCCTTGGCTTAGCTTCCATCAATAGAATCAACAAGATTAGGAAGCAACAAATGACTTCCTTCATACTCTGTCTCTTAACCTTCCTCTTCACTTCCATTCTCAGGTTCACTATACCTGGAACCCTTGCCCCAATCTCAGACTTGACTCTCCACTCTATCTCCTTAGGGAACCACACATATTCTTTACCTCTAGCCATCCTCTGGCCCTGCACATGCTCATACTTAGTCTCTTTTCTCATATTCTCCTCTTTTTCACCCTTCATGGTGACTACAACCTGCATTTTCTTTTGCTCAAACCCCACAACCTCTTGTACTATCCCATGCCATTCTTCTTGGCTCGCTGCTTTTTCCATAACTGTCACAAACCTTTTCATATCTCCCTGCATTGTTCCTTGCCACTCTAGATGGCTGACTGTCATACCTTTGACTGTCATAAATTTCTCACCCATGGTAAGGCCTTGTATCAGACCTTTACCTCCCTTCACCACTGTGTTCTTAACCTGCACCATATTTTCTAATTCATTACCTTCCTGCCCCATCACTGGCCTATGCAACCCATCCTTTTGATTGTCCACACCTTGCCTCTTATGTTCTTCCTCAAGGACCCCTGTCTTGCCAACCTCAGAAACACAACCTAATTGTTCTTCATCTCCTCCTATCATCATGCTTTCATATTGGTTTACCTCAACCAATCCACTCTCCTCCACTTGCCACATCCCTTGGGATTCTTTCTCAATTATCTTCACCTCATTGTCCACCTTTACCACTGTATTCCCAACATCCATACTCCCTGTATTTCCAGTATTAGATTGGTTTTTGTCTTCAATCAACTTCATAGGACACCAAACTGTCCCTATCACAATCTCCACATGATCTTCAAGCCTCTTATCATCCTTCTCTTCAGTGTTATCCTTTGTTCTCTTATCATTCACTTGAACCTCAGTCTTGAAGACCTTTTTACCATTAGGTCTGCCATCCTTACCCTCAAACACCTGCTGCACCTTGTGCTCTAGTCCACTCAATGGACCACATATCCTTTCCTCAATGCCCTTGCTTTGCCATCCCTGCAAATCACTTGCACTCACATCTTTTTCCCTCTCTAAGCTCTCTATCCCAATGACTTTCTTATCACAAAACTTAGTCTCAAGCTCACCTATCCCTATATCTTTGAAGGGGGTCTGCCTTGTATCATTTTTAGTTTTTAATGAACAAACTTTCACCTGCTCCTTGCCTTCCACAAAAATCTCAAGCTTACCTTGCATCCTCAAGGCCTCTTCACTCTCTACCTTTTCTTTCTCACCATCCTTTACATTCTTCAACTTTGAATCTGCTTCTACCCTTGCTGTCTCAGGGACCTCTCCACATGCAATGGCTGCATCTTCCTTGTCTCTATCTTCTTTGTATCCTAGGAAATTTTGTCTTTCCTGCAGCAGCACCCTTGTCTCCTTGCCTTCTTCCACCCATGAGTTCAAATTGTAAATCTTCCCATCCTTTTTAAATTGGTACCTATTATCCCTGCCATAATACATAGCAAATCTTTCCCAACACCATGGTTTCCCAAACATTAGATGACAAGAGTTAAGTGGTACAATATCACCCAATATTTTGTCCTTGTATTCACCTATTTGAAATTCAACCCATGCCTGCTCTTTAACCAAAAATGTATTCTCACCATCCATCAATGAAATATAATAAGGTGAATCATGTGGAAATCTTTCTAAGTTCAATTTTTCAACCATTTCAAGAGCTACCAAGTTATCCAAACCACTTGAATCAATCATAACCTTGCATACCTTACCTTTGCACTTGCACCTGGTCTTGAAAACTGCATTCCTCATCTGTATCTCCTTCCCATTCAAACCTCTGATAGCCATGATGTCTTTTCAACTCCAAATGCTTCCCCTTCAATCTTCAAGAGATCTACTTCCTCGCTCTGATACCACTATGATGCAGAGGCTAGGTGGAGATCACTCACAAAATAGAGACTTCAAATCTCAACCAAGAACCCCACTCCAATCTCATGGGCATCAACTCACCCTCAAGAGGGTTTCACCTTAATTTTCCCAAAACAACCACAAGCCCCCATCAAGTCCCACTAGGCCTAAATAGGTCACTTTCTCAAAGTAAGTATCCCTCAATCTTACAACTAGACAAGGATGACTGTTCAAACCTCAAAGATAGGTATCCAATAGCCTATTTCACCAACTTTCAAAAGCATATCCCTTCATTCATTTGCTGCTCTACAAAACCCTTATTCCACAAGCCTAAAGAGTAGGGTTTATTCAAAGTCTTGTTTGCCAGACCTCTCAATCCTTTCCACAAACTCAGAAACTCTTAATTTCACCTACACAAGCTTAAAAACTCATTACATAGTTCATTCTCTCCACAAAACTCATAAACCACCCTTTAGTTACTCACTTTCATAAGGAAAATCACTCAAACTCAACCTAGGGCAACACCCAAACCCACATACACACTCCTTCAGTCCTCCATAGAATTTTAAAGCCTATAATACATCAAATTGGGTCATTCCACCGAGTCACAATGGCTACAGTAGGTGGAATGCCCTAAAAACTCATTTTAATACTCTCAAACCACCAATTTGCACCAAAATAGAGCAGTTTCAGAAAAACAATGATTTCTCCCTCAATATGAACGTTCAAACCCTCAAATCAAATGCATTTGAAAGTTAACTCATATATCTACACTTTCAAAATGATTTTAGAGCCAAAATATACCGTACGGATCCGTACCAATCCTGCAAAGTTCAGGAAAACAGGAAAAACATAGTGTTTGAGACCACCCGATAGTAAAATGGGGATATCTCACTCAATTCTTAACTAAATCACACCATTCAAACGCCAAAAGAAAGTTTATTCAATTATCTATCCAACCATTATAGGCTTGGAGTGTGGAAAAACATGTACAGGCCGTACAATGTACGGGATCAGCAATTTCTATATGAAAAACTCAAAAAACAGCAACTTCTTCTTTGAAACCCCTTCCCAAACTTGTTCAACAACCTCTCCTTCGAGATATTACAATAATATATCATGTTACCACCTTCAAACTACCTCTTGGGGCGTTCAACTACCATAACCACCCATTAATTAGGTTCTAAGATGACAATTTTGCCAATTTGCCCTTTAATCACTATCCTATGGCAACTTGTCTTTATAAACTCATCCTAACTGATCTATTAAATCTTTCTAATACATTTAAAATGGTAATGGAGACCTTATTCTCAAATAAAAAATCAAACCTCAAGCTATTCTACCACCTAGGCTTATTGACACCATGACATTACAACATGACACCCACCTAGACCTCTCCTATCATTATGACATTTGATTTACAATTCTTCAAATTTCAACATATTTTGCAACTTCCTCGTTGCTTGACAATCACAAGACCTTCAAACTAAATTGATTTTATCGCAAGGTGTTGGTGCTCCTGCACCACAATTATAGGTGAACATGTATGTATAATTCACTTTAATAAAAAAAAAAAATTAGTACGCTTTTATAGTGAATTGAAACTTCCTCTAGGGTTGCGTGGCGGGGCATTACAATAAATTTCAGAAAAATAATTGAGTTTAATTAGCTCATACATTAATAGATGAGCCAACTCTCTCATTTGGATGCACATTATGTAGTATCATTCTATTGCTTTTATTTTGTAAGCTGTATTTTTCTGCGATGGAGTTATTTTGTGAGAGCATAAAGAAGGAGGTTTTTGTGAGATATTGCATTGAGTGAATATAGCAATTTTAGTAGGATCTTAGCAAGCTGACATTGGAAGGCTAAGAATCAGATTAGACTATTGGATTAGTTGGTCAACAAGCATGAGAATCTATTCTCCTTTTATTCATCTTTTGTTATGAAAGAATGAATGTCTTGATTGATTTATTTGGAATTGCATGAGAATGATTGCATTAGTAAATTGTAGTGTTTGTTTATGGAAAGGAATCTATTTTATGATTTTCTATGAAGTGTTTGAATATACTCCATAATAGGAGAGTTTTTTATCATTAGTATAATATACTAGGTATGATGAAACAAGGATATCTTAAGGGTTATTCATTGCACATTTATTTTATTGATTTAGATAGCTCATAAGTCACACATGGGATTTGATTATCCATTGAAGGAAGGTGACTCATGTTTATGCTTTGTGGGTAGAAATACCATTGTGTTTTGGGGAAGGGAATAGGTTGTTTCTAAGGTTAAAGACTACCTATATAAGTAAATTACCTATGCATAGTTTATAATGGCCTAAAGTCAAATCAAGATTGAGTAGTGTATGTGAGTAGGATGATTGTCACTCAAAGTATTGAGTGAGAACACTTTGGCAAAAGTAGTGTGATTTTCTTTGGATCCACTGTCAATTCACCATGATCCATTAATGCATGCTAGTTCAGGATTATATCTAGTCTACAAATTCTAGTAATATAGGACACATCACTAAGCTCATAATGGTTGTCTTTATGAGGTTACTTCACCAATCTCTTCGTCGAAGGGTAGGGCCATCTATCAAATGATAGATGTGTGAGGGACCGAATATAAGTCTATAGTTGGCAGAAAAGTGCTTGACTGATGCTTCTCCTCCTGAGTAGGTGACTAAGACTGAGATTTGAAAGGAGATTCTTGGACCATCGATATCTATTGCTTTGAAGCTCGGTTGGGCTATGTATGTACTTTATACACAATATTTGGAAAAATTGTAATATGTGGAATATTATTTTGGAAATAAAATTGAAATTGGTTATTGTTATGAAATCTATGTTCATCTGTTCTCTATTAAAAAGAAGAAAAAATTTATGGTAATGACTAAGTAACATAGTTTATTTACTTGAAAGTGAAAACTTAGTAAATTTACTAGCGTGAATTATTGGCATGTTACATGTGGTATCAAAGCAACCAAGTTTAGCTCTAGAACCTATGTGTTCATCATAATTTTCTTCCAACATTATCTAATGTTTCAAAATTATTGTGTTAGGATGGTGCGTCTCAGGTTAACTGCAAGAAATTCAGTAATCTGGAATGAGCGCTACCTAAAAGGAAAGAAGGGAAAAGAGGCCATTGTTCATATGACATAGGGTACCAACTATGACAATATTGTTTGGTTAAGTGATACTGAAACTTTCAATAACACTCTTTGTTGAATTAGTGAAGTAAAGAGAAGTATGAAGGAGGAGAAAATTTCAATTATCTACCTCCAATCTCACTAGTAAAATTTGATACCTTGTCACTTTCTAGGGATATGCCCTCAGAAGAGAGTGTTAGTTCAACATTCATATTTAGAGACCCTAGAGTCCTTCCTATGTTGGAAGTGATTGTAATTTCTTCAAGTAATGAATCGAACGGTTACATGCCCCGCAACTATGTATCAAATGAAAAATCCAAATGTTACTATCCATTTTGGGATAGATATGAGAAAATGAGAGATGAACAAAAATCTTAGGGGTATACCCCATTGAGTTATGTGTCAAAGAGTGAATATGAAGGATACTCTCCACTTGACTACCTGAATAGTCACTCTATGTAATTGAAAGGATGTTGAAATCCTTGTGAATAATAAATCATGTGTTTATCAAAATCTTGTGCTCAAATCTTATGTGAAATTTCTTTATGTGTGAATGAATTCTCATTTAAGTGTTTCCATAAGATAATAAGAACATGATTGAATCTAACTTAGATGAACCTTCAGGTATAATCCGTTCTTGAAAGGATGGTGAGATCAAGGACCAATCCTGGAGGGAGTCAAGAAGTCAGACAAGGTCGAATGAGTGATGAAGCTAAATTAGATCGAATTTTGGCTATCATTCATGAAAGCAATGCAAGGTTGGTAAACCTTGAGCAGGAAGTAATGGGTAAGCAAGATGAGGAAGTTTTGTGTAATGAAGAAGAGGAATAAATCCCTAACAATGAGGATGAGGGAGAAAATTCTTGTGAACATACGCAGACCAACAAAGATGAGAATGAGAAATCTTGCTCTCAATATAAAGGAACTATTAGGAAGGGGTTGGCTAATGAAATTTCTAGGGACATGAGGAAAACAACCCCACCCTAATTTGAAGGTAGCACCAGTAGGGAAGAAGCTGAGGCATGGTTGATCCAGATGGAAAAATATTTTGAGATCACAAATTATTCTTAGGTTACAAAAGTAGTATGGGGAGCCTATCAGTTAGTAGGTGAAGCCTCTAACTGGTGGATGAACAAGAAAATGGAACTCAAACTTAGTTCTCTAAAACTTACCTAGAGCGAGTTTGTGGAAATCTTTTGGAAAAGATGGTTACCCCAGCTCTTTTTTGACTAGAAACTTACTAATTTTCAAATTCTAAGATAGGGTGAGATGTCAATAAATGAGTACTAGGAACATTTTACCCATCTATTACGTTATGTACCAATGTATCAGAAGGATGAATGTTTCCGCATAAGGAAATTCATTATGGGGCTTAATAGCCAAATTGGTGGAGAGGTAGATGTTCCTAGTCCAGCCACTATGGATCTAGTGTATGAGAAAGTTGTTAAGAAAGAGAAGAAGTTCAAAGCTATCTTCATCCACCAAGAGAATAGGAATTGTAAGAAGTTCAGAGGAGCTCAAGTCAAATCAACTCCAAATAATTTTGAAGTTGTGCAAGATTTGCATAAACAAGGGGGGAAAGGACCCTAAAATAATGGAAGAGAATCAAGGAGGGAATGCAAGAGGAATAATTTCAATGGTGGAAATGCTAATAATGTTGGAGGTAATGCTAATAAATCTGGTGAACCTACAAGGAAGAAAGGACCGGCTACTAAAACTTGTTATATGGCAAAGTCTTGTGTTGTAGAATATGCAAACCAGACAAAAGCAATGGTGGAACAATGTTTGTTCGAAGCTAGGATTGAGCTACCTTGTTTTTCTATTGAATTAAACCTATATGTAGCACCCTTAGGATCCTATGATGTTATCCTAGGAATGAACTAGCTTTGGAAACATAGTCCAAGGTAGACTGCCATGCCAAAACAGTAGAATGCTTGGATGATTTTGGTAACCAAGTAATGCTACAAGGGATACCTAGGGAGGTCAAGTTGTGTCAAATATTCTCTATGTGATGCAAATCAGGGAGGTAAAGCTTCACACAAACACAATTCAATCCTTTACAAACAAATTTCCATTCTTCAAAAGCCTATCTTGACACATTTCCTCAAATCCTTCCAACTCTTCTTGTAGCCCACCAAATCATGAAATTTGGGAATATATTTTAGAGAAGGCCCTCAAACCACAAACTTTTCATCATCCTTGATACCCATTAAGGAATACTCTAACATATATTAAAAACTCATAGGGTCACTTTGGACCATCCTTTCCAAATCACTGTTGCTATGCTACCCCTTAAGCTAATTATGCCTATTTTGCAAAACAACATCAACCCTATCTCACTCTCAACCCAAAATTCCCATTGAAATTTCACAACCAAGTTCCAAAACCTCTAAATCAACAATTTTTAACAAAGGAATACTCACAAATCCTTCATAAACACAAAACCCTTGTTTTAAGCCTTCTTATACTTGAAATAAGGAGGGTTTATTGAATATACAACTTATAGACCCCTTCTCACCTTACCAACACTTAAAACACACCAAATTATGTCTAAACAAGCTTTACAAACCTTCACCCAACCTTTACCAATACCTTTTATGCAAACTCCCACTTGTAGCCATCACTTTTCAAGCAAAATCTCATGAAATGCTACTAGGGCAGCAATCAATTTTCTTCTAAACACCTTCCCTACTCCAAATAATAACACCTAAATATATCATAATGGTACACATTCCACCAAGTTCCTAACTAATCTATTGGTGGAATGGGTCTTAATACATTTTAAAAGCCTTCAAACCCTCAATACAGGGTTAACTGACCGCCTACAGCAAAATTGGTCACCAAACCCTTGAAACTTAATGAAATCGGATCATTCAAAAATGAAAATTATCTTAACACAATTTCCTATCCAATTAAAAATTTCTTGGCTCAATTCCCTTCAGTATAGACCCATACGGAAGACTGCAGCAGCAAATTACCAGTCAAAATGCAAGGAAAACAATGTTCTTTTGATTGATTCAACTTCAATACAAATTCCTATCTTGATTTGAGCCTCTTCTAGGAATATGTCAACTACATACATCAATAACCCACTTAAAAAACTGACCCAACTCTCTTTTCAGCTTCCATGACTGTTCAACTTCCTCAATTTGCACTTTTTTACATTTTTGCCATGACAACTTTTGATAATATAGAAAAATTAGCTCAAACAGACCAAACATGACTTGCTACATTAGGAAATGGTCTAATATGACATTATTGAATGAAACAAGACTCAAACATCACCTAAAACTATCAAAAGACTTCATTTGACCATATTTGCATGAAAAGAACTTGGTGCCCCTGCACCACTATGCAACTGTTAAGGGCAAAGAAGAAAGGATGCAAACTCTTTGCAGTCAAGATGGAAAATCTTGAATATTATAAGGGATCAAACTCTCAAGATGATCTTACAATATGTACCATAGAGTTACCAAGAGATGGAAGAAGGTGAAATGATGGAAACTCGAGAGACAGATATTGAAAGATATCCTATACAGTAAAAGTTTTCATATGTGTTTCCAGAGGAACTACCTGGACCACCACCGAAAAGGGTATTTGATTTCTCTATTGATATAATACCAAGATTCGAACCTGTTTCCAAGATGCCTTAAAAAATAACAAAAACTGAGTTAATGGAGCTTAAGGCACACCTAGATTAACTGTTGCTTAAAGGATTGATAAGACCAGGTGTATCACCTTGGGGAGCACCAGTAATCTTTGTGAAAATGAAGGATGGTACTTTGTATTTGTGCATAGATTATTGTATGCTTAATAAAGCTACGGTAAAGAACAATTATCCATTGCCAAGAATTGATGATATTTTTGATCAAATGCGGGGAGCTATTGTATTTTCTAAGATTGATCTATGATCTGGATACCACCAATTAAGAATCAAAGATGAGGACATCTTCAAGACTATATTTAGAACCAGATATGGGAATTATGAGTTTATAGTTCTACCCTTTTGAATAAATAATGCTCTAGCAACATTTATGAACCTAATGAACAATGTATTTAGGGATTTCCTGGATAAGTTTGTCTTGGTTTTCCTAGATGATATCCTAATTTATTCAAATAATGATGAGGATCATTGTAACAATTTGGAGATAGCTCTACAACGGCCGAGGGAACATAAGTTTTATGGGAAACTCTCTAAGTTTACTTTCTTTCAAGATAAACTGCAGTATCTTGGACATGTGATATTGGTTGAAGATATCTTAGTTGATCTAGCTAAGATCAAGGTAGTGCTAGAATGGCCAATACCCAAGAACTTTTTTGAGGTTAGAAGTTTTATGGGTTTGGTGGGATATTATAGGAATTTTTCTGCAAACTTATCCAAGATAGCCTTTCCAAATACTTATTTGCAAAAGAAAGGAAATAAGTTTGAGTGGACAGATAAGTGTCAAGTAGCATTTGATTTACTCAAAGAGAAGTTAACTACTACCCCAATTT
Organism: Sequoiadendron giganteum; assembly: GCA_007115665.2. Taxonomy (NCBI): domain Eukaryota; kingdom Viridiplantae; phylum Streptophyta; class Pinopsida; order Cupressales; family Cupressaceae; genus Sequoiadendron; species Sequoiadendron giganteum. The sequence goes on along the minus strand of CM021109.1, from coordinate 230,104,045 downwards.
TGAAAGAACCATATTTTGATGATGACTTCACTGTTATCACAAATGCATCAGAGAAGGCTTGGGTGGTGTTTTAATGCAAGAAAGGAAAGTAATTGTTTATGAATCAAGAAATATGAAACCCAATGAGAAAAATTATGCATCGCATGATTTAGAGTTAGCAATGGTGGTTCATGCATTGCAAGTGTGGAGGAATTACTTGTTAGGGAAGCCCTTTGAGATGAAAACCGATCATCATAGGTTGAAGTATCTATTCACTCAGCCTAATTTGAATGCATGACAGAGAAGATGGTTAGAGTTAATTTATGATTATGACTTCAATATCAGCTACATCAAGGGAAAATAAAATTAGGTTGCCAATGCCTTAAGCCGAATATGTCACATTGCCTCAATAGTGACAATCTAAACTAACTTTAAAGGCCAAGTATTATAGAAATGCAAAGAGTATGAGTACTAAATGCAAGTTAAGCAAGAAATCACAATAAATCCACAAGATGCAAGGTATGAAGGATTTCATTTTGAACCTAATGGATTGCTTAGGTATAAGGGGAGAATTTATGTACCTGATTTAGATGAGTTAAGAAATCCGGTATGGAAAGAAGTTCACGAAGCTTCATACTCTGGACATCCTGGTGTGCCAAAAATGTTGGCTGATGTGAAGCCACTATATTTTTGGAAAGGGATGAAAGGAGATGTTTCTATATTTGTGGCTAGGTGCTTAGAATATCAAAGGGTGAAATTTGAACATCATCATCCTATAGACTTGTTATACCCACATGATATTCTAGAAAGTAAGTGGCAAGTCGTAAGTATGGACTTTGTGAAAGGATTGCCTATGTCAAGGAATAAGCACAATTCCATTCTTATGGTTGTAGACAAGCTTAATAAGGTAGCACATTTCATACCTATGAATTTAACTGATGGAGCTCCTATCATAGGTCAGAAATTCATTCAAGAGGTGTTTAGACTACATGGAATTCTTGAGAAGATTATCTCAGATAGGGATGCATGAGTCACCTCCAGGTTTTGACAAACCTTATTTTCTGCACTTGGGACTCAACTAAATATAAGTTCATTGTATCATCCAGAAATGGATGGACAAATAGAAAGGTTGAATCAAGTACTCGAAGACCTAATTAGAATTTATTGCATGGATTAGCAATACAAGTCGGAAGATTACTTACCTTTAGTAGAATTTTTTCTATAAAAATTCCTACCATTCAGTAATAAATATGGCTCCTTTCGAAGCATTATATGGTCATAAGTGTCAAACCCCTATAAGTTGGGATAAACTTGAGGATAGGGTGATACTTGGGCCAGAGATGTTTGCCGAAATGGAAGAACAAGTGAGGATTTTTAAGCAAATGCTAGCTAAATCCAATGATAGACATAAAAGCTATATAGATGCAAAGCGAGTACCCCAAAATTTTGTAGTAGGTGACAAGGTGTTGTTAAGGGTAAAACCTCATAAGAGTTCCATCAAGTTTGGAAATTCATCCAAATTAGATTTGTGCTATGTAGGACCTTTAGAGATTCTTAAGGAAGTGAATCATATAGCTTACTGAATTGTGTTTCCACCAGCTCTTGCCCGAATGCATAACGTCTTTCACGTTTCTTACCTAAAGAAGTATATACCAAGGGATAATCATGTAATTGATTGGAATTATTTACAAGTATAGGACCCAGAAGTGGTAACAATCAATCCTATCAAGGTGCTCAAAGCGTGTAAGCTTCAATTGTGTAATAGGGAGGTTTTGCAGTGAAAATTCCAATGGGACCAGTATGCAAAAGATTATGCCACTTGGGAAGACTATGTTGAGATACAACAAAAGTTTCCACATGCTTTACATGCTTTTGAAAGTACTTGAAAAAAAACAATATTGTTGTTTGTTTAGTTTATGTTTGCTACATAAAATCATCGGGGATAATGACTGACAAGGGGGGTATGTTACACCTCATTGTGTGTTTACCTATTTACTATTACTATGCTAGGGTACATTTTTGCATGTGTGAATGTATTTGGAATTATGATTGGAAATATATGTTCTTGCACTGTTTATCAGAGAATTATGAATGAATGTTTATTTCATTTAATGTTATGTGATGGAATGCATATATGGAAATTAATTGTTATTGAATTGGATATTCTAACTATAAAAAGTATTATGTAAATACTTGTTTTGATGAATGGATGACTACCATGGAAATGTGTTAAGTTGGATGCGAGTTCATATTCAATCCTCCATGAGCGAGGGGAAGTATCACTCAAGAGAAGAACTTGGTTGGGTAACCTATAACGAAATCTAACTGAGCTTACATGCACACTCACAATTGAATGGTTGAGTCAAGTCGTAGTGTTGGGAATTGGTAAGTCGTCCTTAAGTGATGTTTTTTCATTAGTAAGGATCTTGGTTACTGATGAGTGCATTCTTGGATGGTGTTTATGTGTTTAGTGTTTATGGGTTCTTATTTCTATTATTATGTTTGATTGATGAGGTGAACACACATTGAATGTATGTATATGTATACATATGCATGTCGACAATAAACCATATGCATGAAGGAACATGTACATGAGAGTACATAGGTAGGCGTGTCTATGCATGCTTATGGATGGGTTGCTAATGAGCATGGTGATATTGATGGGATAATGTGACATGTATGTATATATATATACATCACACATAGATTTTCCTATCAATAAGATAGTAGTTATTTGTGTGCTTGATTGTAATCGAATGTATATATATAGGATATATAAAAATATACATGTGTTGATAGATATGTATGTGCGACAAATGGAAATGACCATACAGGATATGTATATGTATGTATACATGTACATAGAGGTATATATATACAAACGATAAGTATATATGAAATGTTAACTTGAACATATTCATTTGAATATCAAGTGGAATACTTAGAGAAACTTATTTTTCAATGATTATAGTAAAATATATATATATATATACATATATAATAGCATTAAAATCTATTTGATTATTGACATATATATATATATATATAAACATATATATTTATATATAAAAACATATATATAATATGAAATGGTCGAACTATAATAAAGGACGATTTAGAGTTTATAAGCCAAGGTCGATCAAATATAAATGCATCACTAATTTAAAAGCAACACTTTGTCAACACAATAAAACACATTATCCCAAGGGATAATATGCAATGGAAATAATAAACATTAAGACTGTTGTTTTAAGTGTTTAAAATGTATGATTAAAGGATGGAAACCATAGTAAATAGGCGTGCTTGGTCAAAGATTTTTTAAGTTCTATTTTAAAGGAGTTGATTCATCCTAGTATGTCAATCAACCAGCCTATGACTAAGTTGACAAAAATATGTGTTGCCAAAAGAACGTTGATTGCTTCCTTGGATAACCCACGGGAAAAAGAATAGGGAATGTGCTAAAACTTGGTGCCATATTGTGAATACTTTATTTCTTGTAGAAGTATTTCTTACTTGCAATTCGATTCTCATCTAAAGAACATGTGCATATTTGATTTAGTTAAGTATTGTTGTCATTCAAGGAAGTTGATCTGTTGTTTTCCAGGTTGAGTATTAACTTGGAATGTTGTCGTCCTTTTTGTATGAGATGAGTCGACTTACATGCTTGAGTGGTTTCGACTAGATTACCATTTCCTTAGGGATCAAAGTCTCAATATTTTGTATAAATAGATAAGACAACCCACTCATTTGGACGCACATTTTGTAGTTTCATTCTGCTACTTTTATTCTATAACCTGTATTTTTCTGAGATAGAGTTATTTTGTCAGAGTATAGAGGAGTTTTTGTGAGATATTGCATTGAGTGAATATAGAAATTTGAGGAGGAGCTTAGCAAGCTAACATTGGAAGGCTAAGAATTAGATTAGACTATTGGATTAAGCAATCAACAAGCATGAGAATCTATTCTCCTTTTATTCATCTTTTCTTATGAAAGAATGAATGTCTTGATTGATTTGTTTGGAATTGCATGAGAATGCTTGCATTAGTAAATCATAGTGTTTTCTTATGGAAAGGTGTAGTGACCCTCCTGATAACATATCTATTTTAGTTGTTTTGAGATGTTGATAGTCGTTACATGTTTTGAGATTATGTTGCTTTAATGTATTATGTCTTGGATTACATGATCAATTGATGATACACTTTATGTTATAATGCTATGTTTATTTTTGCAAGATGACATAATTATGATGTGAAGGATTTTAGATGCTATTTCTTACATCAGTTCGGTGAAGGAGATAGTTTAGTAGTACTCATTCGTGAGTGCCCTGCTACAATATGATTCTTCTTCACGGTGTATTTCATATTATATATGTTGTTTTAGTTGACTATGTAGTGTAATGCAGCTTTCAGATACAGGCATCGACTCCACCTGTTTGTCGGGTCTAAGCGTGCCAAGGCCCAATGGAATTCGTTGAAGGGAGATAGACTTGTCCTCTATCTTGAACCATCGCTCTAAAAGAACGATTATCAATTATCACCCTTATGCTCTGTTGTTCATTTTTTGTGTGTTCATTGGTATCGTGTCATGTTGTGTATTACCATGCTTTCATAATGTTGATTTAGATCATTTAATGATTTAAGTTAATGATAATGTTATGAATAATGATTATATTGCAATGTTTAAATTTGAAAAGTTATTTTTAGATATTGTGGGATTAATTTTGAAATATTATAATATATTAATTGTGGATGATTAATTAGTTGAATCGATATGAATTCTCAATTTTGATGTTTTCGAAAACTAAAACAATCAATTGTGATTTAAGTTGCAAAATATCTTCTTTGATCAAGTTGTTCGAAAAGTTTGACTGAAGGATGATTTGCATGCAAACAAAGAGTTAAGTGAAATACTACATGGTATTTGAGGAGAAGGATATAACATAGTAAGGGGATGAAAAAAAAAATGAATTGATTGATCTGCACAGGAAAAAAAATTGTTTTATGTGAATGTTTATGGGTTTGGTAAAAAGAAAAATATTGGGGAAAAGTTGGGAAAAGATCTGAAGGCTGGTTGGAACGAAAGAGGATTTGTGGCTTAAACAATTTGGGTAGAGCTCATAGTTTTTTGGAATCTAGGGAGATTTACTCCAGGTTTTCTTCTTTTAAACTCTTGAATATTTCTGAATTGAACTTGCAAAGTTCTTGATGCAATTTGTTTCTGTTTTGCGACGAAATCTTGTCTTAAACCTGCACAGTAATAGAAAACAAAACCATTTGAGATTAGATAATCTATGTTTAAGTAAAAACTCAACAATGGAAAGAGGATATCGAAAGCCTTATTAGTCTAACTTCGATCTATTGTGGATTATTTGTAATTCCTCATCTCTGTTCAATGTATGAAAAATATGTCACTGTTCTTTTTGCATGTTGAGTATGCTTTTAGAATTGTCACATGCGTGTGTTACTTGATATCATGGTCTGTATTTTAAACCAAAGTCTATTGATTGCTTAACCACATTTTCGTCCTGCTAAGAGACTTCTACCTTTGCCCACGTACAGTCTTGTTGGACGATTTTAATTCCTTTGTCCAGGTCAAGCAAGTTTGGTGTTGATTCCTTCGTTGTCTTCTTGGTATTTTGTGTTTGACTACAATATTAGTTTTTCGTGAATTCTTACGGTTATGTTTTCTTCCCATCTCACCTACTTGGGTGCATGCAAGTTGTCTTCTTATTGTCAAAATCGTGTCATCTACTGCATACACTATCAGCTACTAAAGGATTGAGAATCTCGTGTTATCTACATTATAGCATGCACATAGATTTAGCATGCATGTAGGTTGCATTCATTCCTATCAAGTTGAGTTGGGTGTCTCCAAGTATGAGCGACTGATAACTTTGTGTGTTCCCCCATATTATCTTCAGAAATTTCTGATAACATTTGCTTTTATTTCTCTTTGCGTCGAAATTGTACCTTAAATATACCTTCTTCATTTGTGTTGAATGTAGTTGTAATTGTTGAGGGTGTGAGTGAGGTTTTGGTATCTCTTTTATGTACTATGGCTTAGTGATCTTTGCTTGCTTGCGTCGATGTAATGTCTATATATGACTATTCTCTTGTCTTGATATATATTTAGTTCTTGTTTTGTTGTGACATTTCTTTGTTTTATGTAGCGTTGTTGTGGAACCCTATAGTTTTATGCTAGGTTTCTATCACATATTGTTATTAAATGTTATATTAAAAAAATTATTCAAAGGTTTAGTGTTACTGATGTAACATATCCTGGGTTCCAGGGCGAGGAGTTACAGCTTGGTATCAGAGCGATAGGTTCATGCACTGGGTACTTTGGGTATATTTGAGTTCACTATGTTGTCCTTGTGAATATATTAGTGGAATTGTTAAGTGATCATGTGTTCATGGCTATCACCTTAGCATGATGTACTATGTGGAAAAGAGTAGCATGATGGAACCTGATATAAGATTATTGATAGAAAGTAATGATACATTTTTTGTAAGTTTTGGAATTTGATGTCTTATGGGATTATGTATGTAGTAGTACCCCCTGTAAATGTAATAAATTAGTAACTGTATCTTGTTAGAGTGTTGTGAAAACCTATACTTGCTTGGTGTGTCCATGTGATGGTGATACTCGATACCCATCCATGGGGAAAATTTACACTTTGGTGTGGGATTTACCATACCATTGTGTGTATTTGCGTGTTTGTTACCTGATTGAGGGCCAACCCATATGTGGTTGAAAATTATATAAGAGCAACCAAAATTAGTTCTTTTTCTTTTGGTTCTCTAGACCCTCAATCCATGAAGGGATACTAGCAGCCACAAGTTCCTTGGATGGATTGTGTAGCATACACAAATTGCGGCACAGAGCATCTCAGCTCAACCAATCTTGAGGAAATGTACCCACTACTTTCCCTTATGATGGATCAAGATACTTGATCCATAAGTGTTAACCTAATCCCCATAGCATTGGTATGTTAGTTATGCCTAGACGTCCGTAGAGGCGTTGATCTCGAATTATTGAGTTAACCTCGTCTCTATAAGAGGTGAAGCTTCATAGCCCCATAGTGATATTATCGTATTGCATTATATATTTAGTGTATCTACACATGCTCCAACATGATGTGATAGATACGATGCCATACCACACTGATGTTCTGACATAGTGTTGGTGATGATGCTTTGATATATTGTATTTGCACGTATTTCGATATGATGCAGTACAATACCACACCTCACTCATGTTCTGACATAGTGTGGTGATGATGTTGTGTTACATGATTCCACATGCCTAGACACATGAAGGCGCATTATGAGATTGTCTTTGTTAGCCTACTTGTACGATGAGCGTTATGGGGCCTCTAACACTTGTAGAGGGATCCTCATGGCCGCTTGGACCATGTTGGTTGAGTAGCATATGAGTAGATCCTAGCCACGTATACCTCTGGCCTCAACAAGTTCCTGCATGTGTCTTCTCCATGAGGTATCGCGTGTGGAGTGTGATTTGTGTGTGCCTATTTCCACAGACCCTTAGACACACTGCCACGTGGCATGCGACTAGTACGTGCCTTCTTCGGTTGTTGTATGACCAAGTAGAGTGACGATGTTTTTTTAGTCGTGGATACACTCTGGGTCATGTGGATTTCGTGCTCATTCCACACCACAGCAGAGCTATTATTATTCTAGCCGGACGTTGTTCTCTCTTTCCTCATTTGGTGGCTAGTAACTAGTCACATAGTGTTGTATAGTGCAATTTTAAATATTGTGAACTTTATTTCTAGTTATTGGTGATTTCTCTGTTGATTGTGAGGGCCAACACTTTGTTATATTTTATTATGAAGGTTTAGCCACAACTTGTGATTTTATTTTCTTATAACCCTAGAGGTTATATATTTGAGTTAGTGTTGAAATTGTGCATATTTATTGCCTTATTGTTGAGATCAAACTTTATTTTTCTCCTTTATGAACTTGGTGGCTAATCTTGTTATCTTTGTTGTTTTCAATGTCAACTGTGTGTCGTATTGTGACCTCTCCAAGGACGTATGAGGTGGACTTGGTGAGTGTCTACGAGGAAGTAGATGCAGGAAACATTGAGGATGGGGGTATGTGAGGCTGTTATGCAGCTAGAACCCACTACTCACCTATGTGTGATGATTATCTCTTCGAGGCTAATCACCTTATACAAGATACAAGTCATTGTGGTCTTGTTTGGATGGTCTCACTTTATGTACGACCTAACACCATCAAGCCACTGATTTGATGTTTGATCTATATGAGATGGTTATTTTCTCTTGGTTCATGGATACTTCTATCATGGATGGTATGTTGCTTTTTGGTGTCCAGATGGACCCTTGTGTGGCCTTATGTTGTGATTTTTGATGTCATTTGTTAGTGTGTATATGTATTATGCATGAATAATCATGAGTATGGTGTTTTATTTATGAGTTTCAGTAAGTTAACTTTGCCTTTTGGGTTGTGACTTCTTTCTTGAATGGTGTGTATAGGATGCCTAGAAGAGGTAGTTGTGGTGTCAATCGTTGAAACCCTACTTTTCTGAGTTCCCATGAGAATGATCATGAGGATCACTTGGGTCCACTGTTACGTTCTACGCTTGGGGAGATTCTTACCCGGCTTGGCTCTAGACAGGATGGTGGACGTCAGGCTTTTAGGGAAAGGGAAAGGATCCCTAGGAGAAATATGTTTGCATTAGCTTGGACATTTTGAGAGCACGTTCTTTGCCCACTTATCGTTCTTATCAAGGTTTGGGGTCTAAGAATTGGATGATTGGTGTTCCTTTTGATAGTGTATACCCAGTAGTCTTTGGGTTCTGGGGTGATCGTCTTATGCATAGGAGGATTTAGAGTTGGATATGATCACAACTCCATCATCCCAGCCAGTCAACTCTGAGCACACAGATTGCAACAAGTCAAAGTACAAGATGTTACTATTGTGGCCAGCAAGGCCACTTGGTGAGATAGTGTTCTCAGAGGAACACACCTTGAACCAGTTAGAGAATGGAAGTTACGGAGCCAACAAGGAATGATGTAGAAATGACTCATGGAATGAGTGCAACGGTTAATCATCGTTGGGTAGGGCATCAGGGTACAAATGTGGAGATTGCAGGAAGTGGACAGGTAGCTGATTCGAGAGCTCATGAAAATCCTGCGGTACAGAAGGTTGTGGAGGTGCCTTCAGTGTTGTTTCCTCTGCTTTGGAACTTGTTATGCTAGGATATGTGATTATTTGGATTGACAGTTTATTTGGCCTAGATCACTATGAATCTGGTTGTTGTTGTTTTTATGTTAGTATATGGATTGGTTCAGTTTTGGAAATCATTGTTTATATGTGATGGTATGGAGTTTGTACTAGGGGTATTTGCAGGCTTCCAAGAGTAAGCCTTAACATAGGGGGAGAGAATGTAGTGAGACTCCTAATAACGTATCTATTTTAGTTGTTTTGAGATGTTGATAGTCGTTAGATGTTTTGAGACTATGTTGCTTTAATGTATTATGTCTTGGATTACATGATCAATTGATGATATACTTTATGTTATGATGCTCTTTTTATTTTTGCAAGATGACATAATTATGATGTGAAGGATTTTAGATGCTATTTCTTACGTTTGTTCGGTGAAGGAGACAGTTTAGCAGTACTCATCCATGAGTGCCCTACTATGTTGTGATTCTTCTTCACGGTGTATTTCATATTATGTATGTTGTTTTAGTTGAATGTGCAGTGTAATGCAGCTTTTAGGTATGGGCATAGACTCCACCTGCTTGTCAAATCTAAGCATGCCAATGCCCAATGGAATTCATTGAAGGGAGATAGACTTGTCCTCTATCTTGAACCATCATTCTGAAAGAACGACTATCAATTATCACCCTTATGCTATGTTGTTCATTTGTCGTGTGTTTGTTGGTATCGTGTCATGTTGTGTATTACCATGTTTTCATAATGTTGATTTAGATCATTTAATGATTTAATTTAATGGTAATGTTATGAATAATGATTATATTGTAATGTTTAAATTTGAAAAGTTATTTTTAGATATTGTGGAATGAATTTTGAAATATTATAATATATTAATTGTGGATGATTAATTAGTTGAATCGATATGAATTCTCAATTTTGATGTTTTTGAAAACTAAAACAGACAATTGTGATTTAAGTTGCAAAATATATAATTTGATCAAGTTGTTTGAAAAGTTTAACTGAAGGATGATTTGCATGAAAAAAAAGACTTAAGTGATGGATTGCATGGTATTTGAGGAGAAGGATATAACATAGTAAGGGGATGAAAAAAAAAATTAAAAAAGGAATTGATTGATCTGCACGGGAAAAAAAATTGTTTTTGGTGAATGTTTTTGGGTTTGGTAAAAAGAAAAATATTGGGGAAAAGTTAGGAAAATATCTGAAGGCTAGTTGGAACGAAAGAGGATTTGTGGCTTAAAAAATTTGGGTAGAGCTCGTAGTTTTTTGGAATCCAGGGAGATTTGCTCCAGGTTTTCTTTTAAACTCTTGAATATTTCTAAATTGAACTTGCAAAGTTCTTGATGCAATTTGTTTGTGTTTTGCGGAAAAATCTTGTCTTCAACATGCACAATAATAGAAAACAAAACCATTTGAGATTAGATAATTTGTGTTTAAGTAAAAACTCAACAATGGAAAGAGGATATCAAAAACTTTGTTAGTCTAACTTCGATCTATTGTGGATTATTTGCAATTCCTCATCTCTATTCAATGTATGAAAAATATGTCATTGTTCTTTTTGCATGTTGAGTATGCTTTTAGAATTGTCACATGCGTGTGTTACTTGATATCATGGTTTGTATTTTAAACCAAAGTCCGTTGGCTGCTTAACCACGTTGCCATCCTGCTAAGAGACTTCTACCTTGGCCCGCGTACAGTCTTGTTAGATGATTTTAATTCCTCTATCCAGGTCAGGCAAGTTTGGTGTTGATTCCTTCGTTGTCTTATTGGTATTTTGTGTCTGACTGTAATATTAGTTTTCCATGAATGCTTTCGGTTATGTTTTCTTCCCATCTCAACTACTTGGATGCATGCAAGTTGTCTTCTTATTGTCAAAATTGTGTCATCTACTGCATGCACTATCGACTGCTAAAGGATTGATAATCTTGTGTTATCTATGCAATACTATGCATATAGATTTAGCATCAATGTAGGTTGCATGCATTCCAGTCAAGATGAGTTGGGTGTCTCCAAGTATGAGCAACATATAACTTTGTGTGTTCGCCCATATTATCTTCAGAAACGTCTGATAACATTTTCTTTTATTTCTCTTTGCGTCGAAATTGTACCTTAAATATACCTTCTTCATTTGTGTCGAATGCAGTTGTAATTGTTGAGGGCACGAGTGAGGTTTTGGTATCTCTTTTTTGTACTATGGCTTAGTGTTCTTTGCTTGCTTGCATCGGTGTAATGTTTTTATATGAATATTCTCTTGTCTTGGTATATATTTAGTTCTTGTTGTGTTGTGACATTTCTTTATTTTATGTAGCATTGTTGTGGAACCCTAGAGTTTTATGCGAGGTTTCTATCACATATTGTTATTAAATGTTATATAAAAAAATTATTTAGAGGTTTAGTGTTACTGACGTAACATATCATGGGTTCCACAGCGGGGCATTACAAAAGGAATTTGTTTTATGTTTTTCTATGAATTGTTTGAATATACTCCAAAATAGGAGAGCTTGTTTATCATTAGTATAATATACTAGGGATGATGAAACAAGGATAGCTTAAGGGTTATTCATTTCAAATTTATTTGATTGATTTGGATAGCTCATAAGTCACACCTAGGATTTGATTATACGTTGAAGGGGGGTAACTTATGTTTATGCTTTGTGGGTAGAAATACCATTTTGTTTTGGGGAAGGGAATAGGTTGTTTCTAAGGTTAAAGACTACCTATAGAAGGAAATTACCTATGCATAGTTTATAATGGCCTAAAGTCAAATCAATCTTGAGTAGTGTATGTGAGTAGGATGGTTGTCACTCGAAGTACTGAGTGAGAACACTTTGGTCAATGTAGTGTGATTTCCTTTGACTCCACTGTCAATTCACCATGGTCCATTAATGCATGCTATTTCAGGATTGTAGAGTCTACAAGTTCTAGTAATGTAGGACACATCACTAAGCTCAGAATGGTTGTCATTACAAGGTTACTCCACCAATCTCTTCGTCGAAGGGTAGGGCCATCTATCAGATGATATATGTGTGGGGGACTGCATATGAGTCTTTGGTTGGCAAAAAAGTGCTTGAGTGATGCTTCTCCTCCTCAGCAAGCAACTAAGACCAAGATTTGAAAATAGATTTTTGGACCATCTATATCTATTGCTTTGAAGCTCAGTTGGGCTATGTATGTACTTTGCACACAATATTTAGAAAAATTGTAACATAAGTAATATTATTTTGGAAATGAAATTGAAATTGGTTATTGTTATGACATCTAGGTTCATTTGTTCTCTATTAAAAGAAGAAAAAAATTATGGCAATGGCTAAGTAATATATTTATTTACTTGAAAGTGAAAAATTAAGAAATTTACTAGCATGAACAATTGGCATGTTACATTCTATGTACATCTAAATTGTTAAAAATTTAATCATCCAAACATAAAAAAAAAACTTGAACTTGAATTTTCCAAATTTATATTTATATTTTAAACCAAGTCCATAAATATGTATCCTAATTATTTCATACTTTAAATTGGATACAAGAATTGATATATAGATAGTTTCTTCCATTAAACCACTAAAGCAAAAAAGGACATTAATTGAGAACCCACATAACTTAGGAAGATATATTCTTCTAAAATTCCCTCAAAATTTTAACTAAGTACCTTCCGCATTACAAATAAATTGGAACTTTCATTTCATTATTTAAATCCCTTGAAATTTCCTTTTATAGTATTTAAGCATTAATTAGATTGGAGAGATAACCCCAACGAAATTTTCATTTTTAATTGTTTAATTCTTAAATTAAATTTGCACTTTTAATTAGTTGTCCTATTATAAGTAATATAGAAATAACTTAAGACTAACAAATCACTAACTAAAAACTAGTTCTATAACTAAATATAACTCCTTTAAATATATTTCTCCTTATCTAATTTGTTGTTTGAAATTACTGGAAAAATTCAACCCTATTTGGAGATTTGATTTAATTCCGGATATTCATTGTGCAGATATAAAATGCAATTTGTTTATTTTCTCATTTTTTCAATTTATTTTGTAAATTTAGAGATTTGTAATTTGCCTCTATTAAAGAGAAACTAATAATTTGTTTGAAACATAAAAAACTGATGCAAAAACATATTTAACTTGTTATTATTTTTTTTCCAAGCTTTACCTCGTGACAAGCACGAGAATGATTTGGTTTGTTTGATTTAAAAAATTTATTAAAAACCATTATCCATTTTTGTTATTGATCAACCCCACTGTATGGCCATGGCCTCACTATTAAAAGGGGATTTTAACCCTCCATGGTCAGCCCCAAAAGTGGATTCGACTAGGGGGGTCGAGCCCCTTTTTTTCCTTACCATTATTCTTTTTAAAAGGAGCTTAAGACTTATGTGATTCATATAAGTTTGATTTTTTTATATATGCTCAAGTTATAAATGGACCAATACATATTATATATTTTATATTATTATATATGAATTTTAATATATATACATCTTCTTAATTATTAGATAATCATATATTGATAGCTTCAAGTTTCCACTATCCAGATAATTAAGTGCTATTATTTCTAGATTGAAACTGTGTAAATTTTTGTATCATCAATGTTTTGAATCACGCTCCATGATCCATCATCAAGATGATATGCAAGGATGATGATGATTTGTTTTCTCTTCTTTCTTGCATATCATCCTAATGATGGATCATGGAATGTGATCTGAAACATTGACAATGCAAAAATTTACACAATTTCAATCCAGAAATAATAGCACTTAACCATATATTTGTTTATTATAATAAGTGTGATAATTTTTTGGTATAAAAGAAAACATCCAAATTTCATAATAATTTTATTATTTTCAGATTATTTTATGTAAGGAAATAAGGTATACAAGTATTGATATTTACATTTATTCTTTAAGTGCCAGTTTATTATATATATATGTATGTATGTATGTATATCAATCTTTTCTTTAGTAGATAAAATTTAAGATCTAATTATTCTTTTTACCATGTAAATCAACATGAAAGGAAAGACCATATTTTTTCCTTGGATTTAAAATTTGTAGAGACATACTACCCTTGTTTTTTCCATTTAACTTTCTATAAGAGGAATATTTAATTTAAAACTCAAAATAATTAAATCATGTTTTAAACCTTCTCAAACAAGTTAGGAAATTTGATACCAAAGACACAATCCTTTATTACCTTAAATATTTTCAAAAATGGATTCTATAATTACACTTATAAAGTTTACCTACACCCCGACATTATCCCTTTAAATTTAGAGATCAAAACATGCCTAATGTCTTCTTTAAATTACACATCTAGTTGAAAGTACAAACACATTTACAAATTGAACCAAACACCATATACACAACAGTTGCATTTTTCCCAAAACTCCACTCTTAGATTTTGAAGCTTTTTCCCAATTCACAAGACTCATATCTATTTTTGGAATCCTAACTTTGATAAACTTTCCTTGATTTCGGACTCAACATTTGCACCTAAAAGAAGAAGTCAACAAAAAATAATATGGTCAAAAATCTCTCCTCCCAACCATAGGATTGATATTCAATCCACCCCCTAGCTCTAAGGTTCATGTAGCTCTCCCAAACTTGTTTTACACATGGCTCACATTTCCAAGCTTGACACAAATCAACCATTTATTCACATAACTCGAAATTTTTACTCTAACACACAAAATGGCTATTCATGAATAACTCAACAAGGTGGAGCTCCTCCCCAAAACAAAATCCAACACAAAATCATCACAAGGGATCCAACATTAAAACTTCACATAGATTTAAAACTTCAATTTATCATACACATTAAAAAAGCATCAATAAAGATATACATAAACCAATGATACACTCCAACATTCATTTACATATCCACAAAAACACAAACCATAAAGGGTAGATCTTACCAAGATATTTGTCAACCCAAATATGAAAGAAACTCTCTCCTCTCCAAGCCCTTTCCTCCATTCTTCTTCATCCATACTTTCCTTTTCTCCATCAATAAATCTCCTCCCAAATGAGGAAGCATCCCAAAGACAAGAATAAGCAAAAAAAAATAGAGAAGGCCCTTCTCCTCACAAGGAGGAAGAATAAATAGAAGGGGAAAGGCAACCACCTTTCCATAACTTCCAAACCAACTTCCATTTTCGCCAATTTTCATAAGTGGGTAATGAGAGTGGGCTTTAGATTTTATTTAAGGTGTTTTATGGAATAAAAAGACCCCTAACCCATAGAACTACCACCTAGGAAACTTTTTATATAATTAAAACCACATAAATATTTCATAAAGCATACAATGCATAATCATATTTAAAAGGTGACTCAAGGGTCTAATAAAAAAACCCCTCACACATGCACAACCCTTAAAAAATAATATTAAAACACATATCCTTGACAAGACTAGAAATTCACAAGAATAACATAAGGGAAGTAGCTATGTGACCCCTTCATCAACATTGGCCAGTTTTAACCTGTTTACTCAATGAGAAAAAGTTGTCAATATTTTTCATAACTAATAATAATTGAAACAAAAGACATATGAAAAATAAACTTCTAATAATAATCGGCTAGAGAATTAAATATACACAAATAACATATAATTTAACTCTCCCTACTTGTATAAAACCTTTTAGAGCCAAGCAATAATTGATCATACTATTTATCATCAAAATATCACTACTTATGACAATAATACTACTATAAATAAACATTAAATATCAATCATCTTACAATCACACCCATAGTATATAATCACCTAACATCATGTAATACAGAGTAATATCAACAATAATTGAACATCTTGATCATTCTATACCTACGTAGACAAGGAATAAAACCCATCTGACTATCACAAAAAATCATAACCATTAGTTAGTTAACAATTAAAATATGAGAATCTTTGACATATAGGAACAATCATCACTAATGTGTATTATCCAATATAAAAGGACAAAATATATGCCATAAACCATCAACGAATAACAAGATCAACAAGGCTACAAGGGACGGTTCTTATAGTTTGGGGTAATACAAAATTAAAGCATGTATGGATCAAACATATGAGAGTAATTATAGGTCATGCCAAACTATTTTTATGTGTCACATGATTTGGCTTATTTTGTGAAGCATGTGTGGTTAAGTTTTGAGCCAATAGGTTATTGTGTTGCACGACACATCTAATTAGGCTGACCTAATTGATGTTTTTATTGGTTGTGATATATATATTGTTACTTTGATTTCGGTCATCGCCCTTAAAAATCTTCGCCCCTCTAAATTTTGCTAAGTCTAAGTCCAGCGGTTTTTAGTCGGGTTTTGTTAACCTTAGCGGGCATCACTCAGGTTATCCTAACTCTTTCTTATATCCTTTCCTTTTAAACTTATTCATTATCTTGTGTGGGCAGTAGGTTGGTAAGCTTGTATAACTTTTTGAAGTACCAAATGGCATTGTAAAGTCTTCAGCCTTAGAGTTTTAAATATTGGCAGTCCAAACTAAAAAATTTATAACTCCTTTAAAAGTTTGCTGGCAAATGAAAGATGAAGGATTTACAACGCTAGCGAGATTTATGATAAGTTCAAAAATCTTTGGTGGTCCCCACTAGTTTTTTGAGCCCCTTATTTTGCCAACCTAAAGGGTACTTTTCTTCAAAAGGGGCAAAGGTGATAAAAGTGCAAGTTTCTCTAACTTTGGTGGTTTCTAAAGGACTTTTTAGAACTATCCAAAATGAGTGCTAATAATGCAAAAGTAATAGTGTAAAAATGCAGAATGATCATATACAGGGAAATCAACACAAAGTAACTACCATTACCATATACAAGATGAAATTGAAGCACATGCAAAGAATCATAAAGAAAAAGCACCCAAGTATCAAAAATATTATATTATATTATAATGTATAATCGGTGTTTACAAAATCTTGGGAATACGAATTACACAATATGGGTTTTCAGAATGGCATTTTCAAGTACATAAAACAAACATCAACACATGGATTCCCTCCCCCACCTCCTAGAGACGCTTGATTTGGGTTGGTGACAGTAGTTTCTCATGAGATTGAAGGAATTGGGAAAACAGTCCCATATCATTTCACACCAGCCTCAAGCGTCGAAGGAGATTTTTTGCTTCCTCAGTAGCCTCATGTTGGGTCGTTGTTGCAATGCAAATGGCATCACCCACAAGCCCAATTCTAGGAAAATGACTAAGCCCTCCAATGGTGGAATTCACTCTGTGTAGGTATTTCAATCAAACCAAGCATTTTGCTACCCTCATTTTCCAATCATGTCACCCATAATTAGAAATCACATTGTAAATGAATCGCTCCAAGAGTTCATGGTTATGCACATGAACCTGGTTCAAGAATCTCTCCCCTAGGATATCATGTAATACTTCTTCCTCCACTTTTCTTTGAATGATTAAGACCTCCTTTAGTTGATCTGACAACAACCTGAAGAAAGGGATACACTCAACTTCTTCAATTGCAATTAATTCATTCATCGAAACACCATCACTCTGCACACTCACCATTTTTAGGTTGTCATTTGAGTTGGCTAAAACTGACTATTTCCAGTGAATTTATAGAAATAAAGAAAGGAATATCTAAGCTGGATCTCATCGGGACTTGGAAATTGAAAATATTATGAGGTGGTGTAGGTTTAATGTTGAGGTGATGAGGCTGTATTTAAATTTCCAATTTGTATCTTTGATTGGATGGTTTATGCGTGTGAGCATGTGTTAGCGCAGATTGGTCATTTAATGTAGTGCTTGGAAACTACACCAATGGTAAATCCAACTGCCACAAGGAAATATTCTAAACAAGAAACATTTGAGTGACTGTCAAAGATTGCATTAATGGAAAATGTAATCATGATTACCCTTGACCATTAATGCAGTTTTATGTATTAATTTCCAAGGTGGGCAATTAGTTGGCAAGAAACTGCTGCTTTACTTGGCAATCGTTTTGATAACCACCAAGATTGAGAGAAACTATTTCCCTATATGTGAGATAGCAGTGACTCTCAAAGGGTCCAAATTTTCTCAAGTGCATTGTGTTTTAATAGAGGAAAAGGAACAACCTCTATTTCTATTTTCCTTCAATTCATTTGTGTTTGCAATAACTCACAATCTGTGAATCATGGGTCTTGAATATAGTGTCGATTGTACCAATCTATGTGTTGTGTGTGTAATTTGAGAATGTTTTCTATGTGAGGCATCCTCTATTGCATTATATCCATTTATTATAACTGTGATTGATTTCCATTTCCCTTCCTAATGATCATCTATTGTTTTAGTCTTTTTGCTAAATGGTTCATGGTCTCTTTTTAATTCACTCACATTAACTTAATTTTATGAGTTAGTGTTTGTTTCCTTTCCTACTTTCTATTTAAAATAATACCCATTGAAAATTGAATCATAGAAGGGATTTGTACCTCTAAAATTCAAAGGAGTCAAAAATGCAATTGTGACATTTTCGAAGTTGTTAGCAATTTTAGTCTAGAGCACCTTCGGCAATGGAGTTAATATCAGTATTATAAGAAAAGAGCCAATTCATTCGCTAAAAATTTTTTGGTGACTCCACTGGGGAAATAAATTATAATTTAAACGAGTTGCTACTGGGCCATGCAAAAAAATGATACTCCCACATGAAAAAAAAATCATTTACTTTAACTTGGTTTAGATTGGATGCAGGTAGAACAAGAAGACATCATTTCACAATTAAATACACTTTCTTGGAGGTACAGAAGGAGTGTCTTTGATTATATGGATGCTAATTTTGTCTTGGAAGAAGAAGAAGAATGGGCCTAGTGACCACCTATACTCGTGGTTGAATTTCCCCTAGGGTGGTGTTTGAATACTACAATAATCCACCTCGACATCCCAATCAGCGTTAGGACCCTCCTCCGGCTCAATCGCCCCTAGGAATTGACCTAGTTTTCACCTCCTCTTACTCTATTTTGGAGTTGGTGAATCTAAATAATAAATGGCTTCAAACCCCTAGGGTAATTGTATTGGACCACTATCCATGTCTCAATGTAATGACTTACCACATGGATCAAGAAAACACTTTCCAAAATTTTCTGGTAAAGACTCACAAGACCCTGAAGAACATATACTGGCAATGACCGCTATAAGTGGAATCCTGGGAGTTCAGGAAGAAGATGTTTTTGTAAGGCTTTTTTTTATAACCTGATTGAAAGTACAGTTGAATGGTTCAAGGGGCTTGAAAAAAGGTACATAACTAGCTAGAGAATTCTCTAGAGTAAGTTTCTAGGACGCTTCAAAGATGTCATCAATGTTCCTGCTTTACTTCGATATTTTTTCAGATTGTAAAAGAAGGTGAATCTATGAGGTATTTTCTCTACCACTTCAATCGAGAGCTTCAAAAAATCTTAGTGTCTAATCAGCCCATCAAGGTAATTCAATTCCACGTATTTACTTCTACTTTAAACTCTGAGGTTCAACTTATTCTTAAAAGGGATAAAGTTTGTGGGATTGAACAAGCCCAACATGAAGTTGTGTGTATTGAAGATGATTTAATTTCTATGGGGTTATGGAAACAACATTGTGTTAGGGGGATTGTTTATGTTCGTGAATCGTTGGGTTGTAATTTTTCAAATTCTCAATGCATTCATAATCAACCCCACCCTATTGTAGAGAGCATGAACCTGGCAGTTTTGAGCTCTTCACATTTCCAAAGTGACCAAAAAGAAAATGGAAAGAATATAAACCAAGTTTGAAATGCTTAGGCGTATAGTTTAAATACTACTGGAATGGAAGAAGACCTCAGTTCATCAAGTGAAGATGAGGATTATTCACCCTAGGTAAGACATTCTTCTACACTACAAACTAATTTTACTAGTCACTCTATGGTTGATATGGTTCCTTGTAACCCTTGCAAAGGAAATCAGTTACCAGAGTCCTTATGCATCCTAGAATTTGAATTTTTTACTTTTAAAAATTTAGATTGTGAAATTTTAAACATAATGAATGGAGAAAATGAAGGCCCTTTTAACAAGGATGAAGCAACGGTAAACTCTAAGAGTATTAAAAAAATCACTGGTTTACAATTTGATCCTAATGAGAAAATTATGGTTAGAAGTGAGAAAGAGAGTGAATTGGTGCATAAATTTGAATCCCCTATTTATTTTTTGTCCTAAAGATGAAGTGGTGGGTGAGGTTTTTTATAGGGATGTTGAATTGGTAAAAGACAAGAGTATGGTAGAGTCAAAGGATCACAATGCTAATGAAATGGAAATTCATGGGATAGAAAATCATGGTGTTTTAGTTATGCAAGTGAATCTAAACCCTTTGCATGAATGATGTTTGATCTATGGGAAGAGATCGGATACAATGAGGATGATATGTTGTAGGTTAATTTTCCTCAAAAGGAGAAGGTGTATGATGAGCAGTGGTTGTTCAGGAACACGATGAGTGGTGGAATTTGCTTTAGCTACGCCATTATTCTATGGGCAGTCCAAATCTTTTCGTTCTTCAAGTGTTGCATGGGAAGATGGGATTCTTTTGGTTTGGCTCATTCTTTTCCCAACCAGTTAATGGCTTCGTATGAACCATCTTACCTATTTTCTTCTTGGTAACTTTTTCACCCTACCTTCTACATATTCCTTTTTGGTGTGTCATCTTTTTTGTGCCTAGTTTTGGTTTGGGTTTTCCTTTTTGTCTGCTTGTTTTTCTCATTTTGGTTTGGTTCCTCTCCTCTTCATGACTCTATTCCCATTGGATACAACACTGGTTTTGAACATATTTTTGGGTTAGTTGCTACGTCCTTTTAGTCCTTGTCCCTAGTCAAAGCCATTTTTACTTTGATTTTGTTCATCACCCTTAAAAATCTCTGCCCCTACTCTAAATTTTGCTAAGTCTAAGTCATGGCGATTTTTGGTTGGGTTTTTCTAACCTTGGTGGGTGTCTCTCAGAATATCCTAACTCTTTCTTCTATCGCTTTCCTTTTAAACTTATTCATTATCTTGTAGGCTATAGGTTGGTAAGTTTTTATAATTTTTTGAAATACCAAAGGGCGTTGTAAAGTCTTGAGCCTTAGAATTCTAAATATTGGTGGTCTAAGCTGAATGTTTTATAACTCCTCTAAAATTCCATCGAAAAATGAAAGATGAAGGATTTACAACATTGGCGGTATTTATGATAAGTTCAAAAACCTTTGGCAGTTCCCACCAAGGTTATGTGAACCCCTTATTTTTCCAACCTTAAGGGAACTTTTCTTCAAAAGGGGCAAAGGTGGTAAAAGTGTGGGTTTCTCTAACTTTGATGGTTTCCAAAGGACTTTTCAAAACTATCCAAAATGAGTGCTAATAATGAAAAACTATCAGTGTAAAAATACAAAGTGTTCATTGCAAGAAAATCAACACAAAGTAAATACCATTACTAGATACAAGATAACATTGAAGCACATGCAAATAATCAGAAAGAAAAAACACCCAAGTATCAAAAATCTTATATTATATTATAATGTATAATCAATGTTTACAAAATTTTGGTAATGTGTATTACAAAATTGGGGTTTTTAGAATGGCATTGTCAAGTACATAAGACAAACATCAGCACACAGATTCCCTCCATAACATCTTGGAAACGCTTGATTTGGGCTAGTGACAACAGGATCACGTGAGATTGTAGGAATTGGGAAAACAGTCCCATATCATTTCGCACTAGCCCCATGCAAAGGAGAGTTATTGCTTCCTCGATAGCATCATGATGGGTTGCAGTTGCAATGAAAATGGCATCACCCACAAGCTTGGTTATAGGAAAATGACTGAGCCCTCTAATGGCGAAATTCACTCTATGTAAGTATTCTAGCCAAACCAAGCATTTTTTTGCCCTCATTCCCCAATCATGTCACCCAAAAGATAAATCACATTGTAAATGAATCGCTCCAAGATTTCATGGTTATGCACATGAACCTGGTTCAAGAATCTCTCCCCCATGATATCGTGTAGTACTTCTTCCTCCACTTCACTCTGAATGAAAAATATCTCCTTCACTTGATCTGACAGCAGGCCTAACGATAGGGCTACACTAAACTTCTTCAATTACAATGAAGTCATTCATTGAAACACCATCGCTCTACACACTCACCATTTTTCAGGTTATTGTTTGAGTTGGGTAAAAGTGACTATTTCCAGTGAGTTTATAGAAATAAATAAATGCATATCTGAGTTGGATCTCATCGAGGCTTGGAAACTTAAAGGATTGTGAGGTGGCATAGGATTAATTCTGGTGTGATGAGGGTGTATTTAAATTTCCAAGTTATCTCTTTGTCTGGACATTTTGTGTGTGTGATCATGTGTTAGCACAGATTGGTCATTTAATGCAATGCCTGGAAACTACACTAATGGTAGATCCAACTACCATGTAACAAGATCCTAAAAAAGAAATGTTTGAGTGGCTATCGAAGATTGCATTAATGGAAAATGTAATCATGATTACCCCTGACCATTAATACAATTTTATTTATTAATTTCTAGGCTGGGCGATTAGCTGGCAAGAAACTGCCGCTATACTTGGCAATCATTTTGATGACTGCCAAGATTGAGAGAAATTGTTTCCCTATATGTCAGATAGCAATGACTCTTAAAGGGTTTGGAGTCTTTAGTGATTTTAGTCTAGAGCACCTTGGGCAATGGAGTTAATATTAGTATTATAATCAAAGAGACAATTCATTTTCTAAAATATATACAAGGTTAATTCCTTGTGTAGTGATGTGAGAGGTGAGATAATTAAGTGTGTGTGAAGATCTGGTGTAGAGTAGTGTGAGTTGTGATTAGGGTGAAGTATGAAGTGTGTTAAGTCAATTTTTTGAGCCTAATTAGAATTGTCTTCAGCATGTTCTAGATGCATTGTAATCAATTCAATCTCTGGAAGTGAGCAATTTCTTCTACTCTTTATACAGTGATTCCTTTGTATAGTGAGTTCACGTGGAAGTAATCCATTCTATCATATCTTGTAATCAGTTATAATATATTGTGAGCTATCCTCACTATGGTTTTTCCCTTTTTGGGTTTTCCATGTAAATCTAGTGTTCTTGTGTTCTTTGATGTGATGCATGCATTCTATGTTCATTTCCATCATTACAAGTTTAATATGATGCATTGAATGGATGTTTAAAGTTGATGAAGTTAATGAATTTTAATGAATATTGATTCACCCCCCTCTCAATATTCTAGGTGTTCAAAAATTCATATTAGAGCTTAGTTCATTCAATTGGCTTGATCGTTGAGGTAGATCTTGAAGGTTGAACATGTGCCTATAAGGAAGTATCCTATTCCTTCGGAAAATATTATCCCTAAAGGGTTTACTAAAGAATATTGTGAAGTTGACATGGAAGGATAACTAAAGTTATCTCTTGATGATTTGGATAAATCAAAAGCTAAGAGTAGAGATCTGAAAAAGGATATTAATGATCCAAATGAATGTATTAAGAAGTTGAGAGAGAAACTCAAGAAAGCTACAAAAAGAGTCAAGGAAATAAATGAGAAACTCAAGAAATAAAATGAGACTATCACCAGTCTGAAAGTGTAAGTTGAAGAAGAAAAAAGAGTTGAAGACTTCCTGAATGCCAAACTGAAAAAAAAAATTGAAGAATGCTCAAAGATTGAACAAGAGATTGTAACTTTAAAATCAAATTTGGAGAAATAAAATAATCAAGAGGACAAGTTCAAGAAGAGTTCCACAATAATTAATGAGATAATTGCAAATCAGAAGGTTTCTAAGGAAAAAGAAGGTTTAGGGTTTGAGAAAGTAGAGATTTCAAAGGAAAATCAAACTCTAAACAATGCTAAAAAGAAGAATGACAAGAAGAACAATGGAAAATAGATCTAGAACCAGAAGAAAGAATTGAAAAGGACTCCTATTAGATAACCTATTGGAAAAAGGTATTCATATTTTCATGGTTACTATTATTCCTACAATAAATTTGGACATATATTTGTAGAGTATTGAAGAAGAATGAATCAAAATATTCAATCATTTCCTATCAATGCTTTACATGCAATAGATTTGGTTATAAAGCTAGTGAATGCAAAAATCAAATGATGAGTGGTTACAATAATGGCATGATGTTTCAATATTTCAATGGCTACTATTTTAAATGCAATGGATTTGAGCATAATATTTTTAGATGTAGGTCTAGAATGGCTAGAAGTAAGGTTGTTCAAAAGGGTTTCATATGCCACAATTGCAACAAATCAGGACACATTGCTAAGCATTGCAGAAACAAGAAGGTTGATTCGGTAAAGAAAGTGGATTCGATTGAGATGAAGAAGGAAATGAATAATATATAGAAGAATAAATATGATAACGAAGTGAAGAATGACTATGTCAGCTCCTGGTGTAGACATTTCCTCTAGAAACTAGATGAAGATCTTTGGCTCAAGGGGGTTTTAACAGAAAATCCTTAAGCCCCTCGCCAAAGTTGTGGTGTTGATGCTTTCAACATAGTGGTACATGTGTAGATCAACATGTTTGATTTGTTGATGGTTTTTTTGGTATGAAATTTATTGTTGCAATGATTTGAGGAGTGATTGAAGGTGATTGTGTCAACATAGTGAGGGATTTCCAACTTTTGACCTAACTTTGTTCACTACAATTAATGCATTTTAGGTCTTTGTAAAGGTGTTTATATGTTATTTTTCATATGATTAAGTCATTTTTGAATGAGCATTTGAAGAGTGAAGAGTAGAGAAAAATCAATTTGAAGCATTTGGTGTGAAACCCTAATAGGCAAAGTAATTCCAATGTCGTTTGAAACCCTACCAATAGAGAATCAAAGGTATTTATCAATATTTTGTGAAACCCTAGTATTGTTCATAATGTTTACTCCACAAGTGATTGATTTCTTGCAACGGTCAAGACCTAAGTTCAAGAAGCATCCTTTCAAATCCATGGAAACTAATCTGGATGGCACTTTTTTGAGGTTTCCATATAGAGTGATGCATATAGATGTAAGAATGTACATCCATGTGAAAATGGATGAGTATAATCATGTGAAGTTGGGAGAATTATGGGTAAATGAGTTAATTGGTGATCATTTTGAATTGAAACCAGATTATGTGGGTTTGATCGAGAATAAATTAGATGTTTAGAACAATTTCCTTATTTTTGTTATGTGGATGAGTGGGTTAGATATTTCTTGAGCACAATCCATGATAAATTCTTGTGGTTAGACTTGTCGCACATGATCAACAAGATGCAATTAGGTATATCACAGGTTTTTTCTCTATAGGATTTATTCTAAAATTGAAGGTCATGAAGAATGATGTGGTAATGAAGCTAATAGGAGAAAAATTTCCAATCCTAGATGCAAGAAAGAGAGAGGATTCCTAAAAGTGTAGTTGATAAATACAAGAATGATGTTGCTTTCATGGTTATTAGAGATTGTTGTTTGATGGAAGTAGTGGAACCCATAATAGTCTGGATTCTAGAAATGGGATATGAAGTGGCAGAAGATGTAATTATCATACTTGCATATCTGATGTTGAGAAAACCAAGAGATCATGTAGTAGATAGTTTCGGAACCTATGAGGAAAAATCAAGTGAAGTGTGCCTTCAACACAAGGAAAATGAGATAAAGAAGAATGTGGAGAAGATGAAATCTCAAATGGAAGAGATATTGGGTAATACCTAAGAGCCCTACAGAGAAATCCAAAGGTATATCTAGTCCTCTGAAAGGTACTCCAAGCACAAAAAGTTCAGTTAGGACCTCTACCCCCTCTTTGGTTGTTCCCAATATCTCCAGAGCTAAGCATGTAGTTAGTGTTAAGAAAAAAGCTACATCCATTTCCCCTATGCAACAATAGAATCCTCTGTAGAGGAGAAAGAAAGAAAAAGCTACAAGAGAGAGATATACTAGCTATGATGATAAAGAGGGAGAGGAAGAAGGATCTTAGTTGATTTGAAAAAGGAAATCTGACGTCTGTCAAGTAGAGACAAGTGCAAAGAAGACCAAAGTTGATATTGTTGATACTGATAGTGAAGAAGAAGTTGAAAATAATAAGCAAGCTTTCAAGATCTATGTGAGGGAGAAGAATTCAAGGTTTGGAAAAGAAGAAAAATATCCTAAAATTAAGGGGAAGAAGAAAGAGAAGAACCCTCTCATAAGAAAGCATAGCCCCCTAAGGTTAGATGCACTATTTAATGGTATTTCTAAGCATGGGATGTTGGAAGAAACTGCTAAAATGTATTTAGAATCAAATGATACAGATAAGGCAACAATAGAAGAATCTATTGTGAAATATATGGTAATATTTTGTACTAGCTTAGCACAGATTTAAGATCAATTGCTTGATAACTTGAATAATGTATTAAGTGCTATAAGGCAAAAAAAAATTGATGAGGATGCCAAAATTAGGGCATTTTCCTTGAAGAAGACTAGTTCTTCCTTTTCCAATGAATATAGAGCTAAATTGGCTCAACTGTATAGCAGAAGGTTCAAAACAAAGCAAAGAGTCTACACTTTAATGAGAAATGACAAAGAAGATATTGAAAGGCTGAAAAATGAGACATTGCAAAAAGTTGAAGAACTTTCCAAAGAATTGGGAATGTCTCCAGAGAGTGGAATTCAAATGCAACTTGATACTTATGTCCCAAAAATCAATGAACTTGATATTGAACAAATGAGCATGCTCTATAAAATGAGGATGAACAGCAAGAAGAGACAATAACAGGTAATGTATCTCCAATTGTGGAGAATATTGATAAATAAAAGGGAGAGAATGTTCAAGAATATGTGATGATAGAAAATACCCCTCTAGATGTGGTTTCAAAGGAACAAAAGAAAGAGAGACATGACATACCAGAGAAAGATGAAGAATAAAATGAACAAAAACTACCCTCTTTGGATAAGAAGATAGAAAAGAGAAAAGAAGAGGCCAAAAATACTGAAGACTTGCCTCCTTCAGATAATGAGAAATTTATTGAATAAGAGAAGAAGACTAAGGAACACTATAACAGTGATGAAAAGGAGAAAAGGGTGCAGAAGGAAGGAGAATATAAATATTATTGGTGAATCCTCTGGAGCCTTTGGCGATTCACTAAAGGATATACTGGATATGTGTTTTCAATTTGAACCAGTAGTATTTGCACAAATCTTACAAATTCCAATGTAACAAGGACAAGTTGATATGGCCAATATCTCTCTTTTGCAAAAAAAATCAACTTGGTGATGCTTTTCATGCCTCTACAAGGAAGGAGATACTACAAACACACCAAAAGAGTGTGCAATTGATTGAGGAAGAAGTAAAGGTGTTGCAAGAATAAATTCCCAATGCAACCATTGATGAATCTTTTCCCTGTGTACAAAATTTAAAGTTATTGTTATATTCTTTCAAAGGTTATTCTGCAAGTTTGGAAGAAAATATAGAAAAATAAATGGCAAAGAAGTTCAATGACAGAAAATTGACTAAAATACCTAATAAAAGGAGTGTTGCACATGGGAAATTATAAGGTAACTTGAAAGAACATCAAAAGTTCTTAGAAGAAGCTAAATTTTTATTTCAATTATGTTTGGCATGGTCTAACTCTACAAGGAGAATTAAGGACCAGATGGACTCAATAGAGTCACAAATTGCTCAGGCCTCTGGTGTCTATGATCCAATCAGTGATGCAGAAGGTACAACAAGGATAACAATAGAGAATTTGCATTGACATTTTTTCCAATTGCAAGAAAAAAATAATAATAATAATGTAGTATTGTTAACTTAGTGATTTGGTAAGTGAAAGGCTTACTTCCTTGACTAGATCTTTAGCTAGTACTGAGAAGGTAATGAAATTGGATCCAATGCCCAGTTCTCTAGATGAAAGAGAAAATCTCCTCACTTAGTTTGAGAGCTAGTGTTGCATGTTCACCATCACCAAGAAGGATTGGGAGGCACACCTTGCAAAATTTAAGGTGTATTACACGATTATTTTACCATCTTCTAGTTTAAAATATACATTTACATATTACTTATACAGTTTTTGATTTATTTATACATATGTGAAAGTAGTGGATAATGTTTCAATACATTTTTGGTCATTTTTTATGGATAACATTGTTAGGAGGAGATAATTTAATGTAAATTATTGGAGAAGTGTTGAGTATATAATTAAAAATAGTAAGGGGGAGCTATACTCATGTGTATACATATATATCTACAAAGAGGGAGAATAGTTGACTTAGTAGTTTGAGAAGTCTAATAATATGAGCCATTTTCCCTTGATGTCAAAGGGGGAGTAGTTTAAGATTTTTGAGAGCATGTTACCATCAATGACAAAGCGGGAGATTATTGGAATTTTGTTTGTCATTGAGAATATTGATGGATGTATGATGTTAATATGGTGTTATCATTGGTTTCAACATATATGCATTGATGTATAATTGATGATTGATGAGCATGATTTAATATGGTGTTTTCAATGATGTTATCCCACTAAACAGTTGTAGAAGTGTTAATCTGAAGAAGACCAAATGTTTTGGATTATTGTCTAAATCCTAGAGTGTAGTTTTAGTGTTATGTGAACCAGTTCTGAGATCCGCATTTCTCTGCTATGAAGAATCTAGTTATGCATTTTTGAGGTAATATTAGTGCATGTTGGAAGATTCTAAATCTAGATTTTCATGACCTGTTGTCTTTCGCAATCAAAGATAGCATTGACAAAGTATTGGCTCTAGAAATGGTAGAGTTGTAGTGATAGAGTACATGATTGGAATGCTTTGCATTCCAATATAGATGAATAGCTTGTGGTGCATATTTGAGGAAATGGTTGTGGATGTCAGAAGTGTGTATGCTTCAAGTGGAAATTTCTTTGGAGATATGTGTGTCAAGTTGTGAATGAATAGTTGGTTCATTCTATTGTTTCTTCGCCAGCAGTGCCAACCTAAAGGTTTTGAGGTCATGTGGAATTAAAGCATGTATGGATCAAACTTATGTTGGAAACACAAGTGCAGAAAACTAAGAGGGGGGGTGAATCATTTTTCACATAATTTCAAACTTATTAAACCTTATTCTCATATCTGATTAATAACCATGAAAGCATGAATCAACAACACATCAGAGACAAACATAACACCAATATTTTTTCCTAGAAACCATGTTAGGGGAAAAACCATGGTGGAGGTTAATCCACAATTTTATATTCTATTAGAAGTATAAGAAGAATAAATGAGGAATGCACTTACATTTAGGCACACTGCCTACAACTCACTTCTCAAATACAAAGGAAGAATCACTTTCTTATAGAAACGTTCACATTAAATCCATCTGAAGAATTTGAATTGAGAAAGTAGCATTTGCTAATGCCTGATTACAGTTTTGGTTAAGCACATGAATGCTTCTTCACTCTTCTTCACACTCTACTCTACCTTCGAATGATCTGAACTTTATTCACACATAGCACTCACACACTTTGCATCATACATGTCTCAAAAGAGATAAATAATCGCTTATATATATTTGCAACAATAAATTACATCACTTCATGTCAGCTTCAACAAAATAATAGATGAGTACAAGCTATCGGCTCATTCCATAATTAATTCTTAATGCGCACTAACCAAAGTCGGCCACAACATAGTAGAGACCCAACACAACATCCTCGAACACAAAACACCTTCAAACAGTTTTCCATGAAGATCCACAACATGCTTCAAACACTTTGTTGGCCATGAAAATGCAAGAGAAAATCTTGGATCGTGAGCACAACGATCAATGCGGACGTGCAACACAGATAGAGCATGATCTAGAAACATCAATAAGAACCACAGGATCATACGCAACAACTTAGATTACCAAAATCACATTCTCTTCTTCCAAGAACACTAGCTACAGTAACAGAGTAACTGTAGGAACATAGAAACTCATAACTTGCTCAAATATTCATTCGCACCTCTAAAAAATTTAGAGAATAAACTAGATAGGCTCAAAAACAAACCCTTTAATCCGCAACTTCCAATCATCAACATACTTAACTTTCCATCACACTGAACTTCACTGCTTCACAGACAACCTTCAACATATTTATTACAATTTTCTCAATATCCTTGACATATACAGTCTTAAAGACATTAATGCTAATAGTGTTGACACTAATGACAGCCACATATTAGCAACACAACAACAACATCCAAAAATCTCCCACTTTGGAATTTATGGCAACAAATGATGTGAAAAACACCATCAACGCAACTAACTTCAGCACTTACTCCCCCTTAGGTTCTAACTCTTCTCTCATTCCTCTTCTCCCCTTCTCATACTTTTTCACATTACTCTTCTCTCCCTTTCTTCAAAAAAAAATCACATTACTCTTCTCCCCCTTTGACATGAATGGAAAAGGTACACACAAGCTTTGAACCACATATCTGAATCATCTGACTACTCCCCCTGAGTAGCAACCACCATAACATCAATCTGAAAAAAGATATGACTATGAATGCATGGAATGATGCAATATCTTGCACCTTAGTTCTAATTAGGGGGGGAAATCACCCCTAACTTCCCTCTGAGATACTCAAAAGTATCCTTAGGCAACGGCTTGGTAAATATTTCTGCAATTTGTTCCTTAGTAGGCACATACTCCAATCTGAATTCCTTATCACTCACCTTGTCTCTCAAAAAGCGATATTTAATAGATATATTCTTGGTTTTTGAATGCAACATCGGATTCTTAGAAATGTTAATGGCACTTGAATTATCACAGAATATAGCAATAGCTTCATCATACACAACTCTGATATCTTTCAACATCTACTTCATCCACAATACTTGAGTACAATTGTTAGCAACAGCAATGTATTTTGCCTCTACAGTAAACAAAGAAATGGCATTTTGCTTTTTACTTAACCATGAAATCAGCTTCTTTCCCAAGAAAAATGCACCACCACTAGTATTTTTATGCGATTCACATCTCCTTCCCAATCAGCATCAGTAAAGGAACTCAAATTAATATCATCATCTCTAGGATACCGTAGGCCAAAATCAATTGTTCCCTTCAAGTATCTAAAAATTCTCTTCACAGCAATCACATGAGATTCCTTAGGATCATCTTGAAATCTTGCAAAAATACACATAGCATTCATGATATTAGGTCTTATTTGTATCTAGTTTGATTTTCCTTTGGGGAATCATCATCAGTTGTCAGCTTACATCCGGTCACCATGGGTGTACCAACTGGCTTTGAATCTTCCATACCAAATTTATTTAGCAGTTTTCTCACATACTTGGACTGAGATATAAATATCCCTTTATCTAACTGAGTAATTTGCAATCCCAAAAATAATGCAATCTCTCCAATCATTGACATCTCAAACTCATTATGCATCTCATCAACAAACTTCATGCACAAACCATCATCTCCTCCAAAAATGTTATCATCAACAAAGACTTCCACAATCAAATCTTTATCATCATCAATCTTGAAATACAAATTACTATTAGCAGTACCTTTTTTAAATCCAAGCTTCAACAAGTACTTGTCCAATCTGGCATACCAAGCTCTTGGGGCTTGCTTGAGTCCATACAATTATTTCTTCAACTGATAAACCATATCTCCCTGATCAGTCAATTGAAATCCATCGGGTTGTTCAACATACACCTCTTCATTCAGTTCACCATTTAGAAAAGTTGACTTCACATCCATCTAATAAAACTTGTAGTTTTTGTAAGCAACATAAGCAAGAAACAGTCCCATAGCTTCAATTCTAGCAACAGGAGCAAAGGTTTCTTCAAAATCAATTCCCTCCATCTGAGAGTATCCTTTACATACCAGTCTTTTTTTTATTTTTGATAACTTCACCTTGTTCATTCAACTTGTTTCTAAAGACCCATTTAGTTCCAATTATATTTTTGTCCTTAGTTCTAGGAACAAGATTCCATGTATCATTCTTCTCAATTTTTTGTAACTCTTCTTTCATTCCTTCAGTCCAATGTTCATCTTTGCATGCTTCATTGGCATTACTTGGCTCAGTCTTTGAAATCAAATAGTACTCTTCAGCAATTCTTCTCCTAGTCTGGACACCTTTGTTCTTATCACCTATAGTCTGATTGTATGAATGATTCAATTTCACATACCTTGGAGTCTTAGAATGTTCTTGAACTTCTGGCTCGTGTGATCTCTCTTCAGCACTTTCACTTGTTTCTCCTTTCTCTTGTTCTTCTTGATTCACCAGATTGATCTGAACTCGATTTGAAGTCTAACCTTTGTTTATACTATCATTTTAATCATTAGAATCATATCCGTCGGTTTTGGATGGTCTAGCAATGTCTTCATCAACCCTAACATTTTCACTTTCAACAATTTTCTTCAATATCTTATTATAGCACCGGTAGGCCTTACTCTTAGTAGAATAACCAAGAAATATTCCTTCATCACCCCTAGCATA
Source organism: Sequoiadendron giganteum (assembly GCA_007115665.2). Taxonomy (NCBI): domain Eukaryota; kingdom Viridiplantae; phylum Streptophyta; class Pinopsida; order Cupressales; family Cupressaceae; genus Sequoiadendron; species Sequoiadendron giganteum. Next base: position 230,071,451 of record CM021109.1, on the reverse strand, counting down.
AAACTTTTCTATATCTTCATCTCTTCTGATATAGAATTTTCTCCCAAAGATGTTAAAATATCTAACAGTGTACTTATGACCAAACCATAGCTCAAAATTAGTCTTACCAGTATCACCTTTGATTTGTACTCAATTGAGGATATAAAAAGCAATACTCATAGCTTCTCTCTAATATATATGAGCAAAATTTCCTTCCAGCATCATAGTCCTAGTAGCATCTAGAACTATCTTGTTCTTCCTTTCCACAATTCTATTTTTTGTAGGAATTCGTAGTGCAGATAATTATCTATTTATCCCATGCACTTCATAGAAAGAATTAAATTCATTAGAAGTAAATTCACCAACTCTATCCGATCTCAAACACTTAATCTTTAGACCTATCTTTGTCTCAACTTAAGCTTTAAAGATCTTGAACTTCTCCAGAGCTTCAAATTTCTCCCTTAATAATGCAACCCACATCAATATAGAATGATCATCAATAAGCAACATGAAATACCTGTCTTCTTGTAGAATTTTGATTCTAGCAGGACCACACAGATTAGTTTGCACAAGCTCCAATATTCCCTTTGAACAATATTGTTTTCTTCTTAATGAAATTATATTTTGCTTTTCCAACTGATATTCCTTACATATGACATTAGTAGGCTTTACCAAATTAGGAAGATCTCTCACCGCCTGAGTATAACTTATCTTGATAATATTGTCAAAGTTTACATTACACATTCTTCTATGCCACAACAAAATTTCATCAACTTGAGCAATCAAACAACTTTGACTAGCAGCCTTCAGGTGAAAAATGTTACCTTTTGTTTTTGTACCTAAATCAATTACATTTCCAAAACTTCCCAATATTCTACACTTTCCATCCTCGAATTGAAGATTGTATCCCTTATCAACCATCTTTCCAACACTTAAAATATTATGCTTCAAACCTTCAACATAAAGAACATCATCAGTGTTATGCTTACCATCAAAAGAAATACATCCTCTACCATGGATTATACCACCAGTGTTATCGCCAAATATTACAACACCACCATCATAATTTTCTAGACCTACAAATTTAATTTTATCACCTGTCATGTGATGTGAACATCCACTATCAATTACCCATTCATCCTTCTCTTCAACTTGAGCAACTAGGGGTTTCTCAACATTTGTACAACTAGCAGATTTAGTAGACACAAGATTATTTTCCTTGATAGCAATAAACACAGACTCATCTTCACTTTCATTCCCTTTATCAGATTCATCATCTGTCACTCCTTCATCAACATCATAATAACACTTCTTTTGAAATTTAGGCTTGTAGGGTCTTGACTTAGGAACTCTTTTTGGACACCTTGATGCAAAATGACCTATCTTATTGTAAGAAAAAAATTTAATAGGAAATTTCCCTTTATACTTACCTTCTCCTTTGGCTTCCCTTTTGACAATAAGTGCTTCAAGCTCATTCAGTTCTCTTTCTTCTTCTTCAATCTATCTCAATTCTTCCTCATACCTAGATACCTTTCTAGAAGAACTTTCACCTAGATCATATCTTTTCTTATCTCTTCCAGAGGTAGTAGCTTTGAATGCAGATTCTATCTTAGGAAGGGCATCACTAAATTCACTCAACTCAAAAGTAGTAAGTTTACCAATCAACATATCTCTAGTTACATTTGCCACAGTCCTAAGCTCATCAATAGTTGTAGCTTTCACTTTGTATGCAGGAGGCAAGGATCTAAGCACTTTAGCAACAATCTTTGATTCATCCAACTATCCTTTACCACATCTAATACCACACACAATTTCATTCACTCTTTGCATGAAAGTAGTGATATTCTCATCATCACCCACTTTCAACAATTCATATTTCCCTTTCATACTTTGTAGCTTAGCAATCTTCACATTAGCATCACCTTCATACAAGGTTTCCAAATTTTTTGAGATCTCATAAGCAGTCTTCAACTCCATAACATTTGTCATCTCAGAATCATTCAAAGCACTCAACAATGCTTCCTTAGCCCTGATATTGTATTCAGTATCCCCGATCTCAGTGGTAGTAGTAGGACCATTTTGAGGAATAACATACCTATTACATGTAATGTTCTAGTAGGATTCACCAATTCATATCAGATGACACTCCATTCGATTCTTCCATAGAGAATAGTTTGTTCCATCAAATCTCAGACTATCCTTCTTATATGTCTGCATCCCAAATCACCTCGAGTTGTTAAACTTTTTCCAAGGAACCCACTCTAATACCAATTGTTGGAAACACAAGGGAAGACAACTGAGAGGAGGGGTGAATCAGTTGTCATAGAATTTCAAACTTATTAAACTTATTAACACTTATTCTCAGATCTCATTAATAACCATGAAAGCATGAATCAACACATTGGAGACAAACATAACACCAATATTTTTGTGTGGAAACCATGTTAGGGGAAAAACCACAATTGAGGTTAATCCATAAGTTTATACTTTGTTAGAAGTATAAGAAGAATAAATGAGGAATGCACTTGCATTCAGGCACACTACCTAGAGCTCACTTCTCAAATACAAAGGAAGACTCATTGTCTTATAGAAACATTCAGATCAAATCCATCTGAAGAATTTGAACTGAGAAAGTACCATCTGCTAATGCCTGATTACAGTTTCAGTTAAGCACATGATTCCTTCTTCACTCTTCTCTGCCTTAAAATGATCTAAACTTTATTCTCACATAGCACTCACACACTTCGCATCATACATGTCTCAAATGAGATAAACAATCGCCTATATATATCCGCAACAAGAAATTACATCGATTCATGTCGTCTTCAACAAACTAATAAGATGAATACAAACTGTAGGCCCAATCCATAATTATTTCTTAATGCACACCAAACAAATTCATCCGCAACACATTAGAGACCCAACAAAACATCCTCGAACACAAAACACCTTCAAAAAAAACTCCACGAAGATCCACAACATGCTTCAAACACCCTGTCAGCCATGAACATGAAAAACATGAACACGCAAGAGAAAATCTTGGATCACAAGCACAACGATCAATGAGGGTGTGCAACACAGATAGAGAATGATCAAGAAACATTAATAAGCACCATAGGATAATATGCAACAACTCGAATTAACAGAATCACATTCTCTTCTTCCAGGAACATCAGCTACAGTAACAAAGTAATTGTAGGAACACAGAAACTCATAACTTGCTCAAATCTTCATGCGCACCTCTGAAAATTTCAGAGAATAAACTAGATAGGCTCGAAAAAAAATAATTTAATCCACAACTTCTCATCTTCAACATACTTAAATTTCCATCACACTAAACTTCACTACTTCATAGACAACCTTCAACATATTTATTACAATTTTCTCAATATCCTCGACATATACAGCCTTAAAGACATTAATGCTAATAGTGTTGACATCAATGACAACCACATATCAGAAACACAACAACAAAATCCAACAACTTATGAGATTAATTATAGGTCAGGCCAACCTCTTTTGATGTGTCACATGTTTTGTCTTATTCTACGAAGCGTATGGTTGATTTTTGAGCCAACTAGTTATTGTGTTGCATAACACATCTAATTAGCTTGACCTGATTGATGTTTTTGTTGGTTGTGATATATATATACAAGGTTAATTCCTTCTATGGTGATGTGAGAGGTGAGATAATTAATTATTTGTGTGAAGGTTTGGTGCATAGTAGTGTGAGTTGTGATTAGGGTGAAGTATGAAGTGTTTTAATTTAGTTTTTTTAGCCTAATTCCAACTGTCTTTAGCATGTTGTAGATTTATTGTAATCAGTTCAATCTCTGGAAGTGAGAAACCCTCTTTTCTATTATGGAAGTGAGTCATTTCTTCTATTCTCTAGACAATATTCTTATGGATGGTGAGTCCACTTTGCAATGAGCTATTCTATAATATCTTGTAATTGGTTATAATATGTTGTGAGCTAATCCTCACTGTGGTTTTTCTCTTTTTGGGTCTTCCATGTAAATTCGGTGTTCTTGTGTTCTTTGATGTGATGTATAATTTCTATGTTCCTTTCCATCATTGCAAGTTTAATATGATGCATTGAATTACTTTTTAAATGATGAAGTTAATGAATTTTAGTGAATATTGATTCACCCCCCTCTCAGTATTCTAGGTGTTGAACATTGATTTCCAAGGAAAAGGGGAATAAGGAATACATAAAATGAAAGGTTTGGTGATTCACCTATATTAAATTGTGTTTCTTCTATCCCACTATATCACAAAGAATCAAATAAAGTAGCCAAAAATATTCGCACGTGTCTATGTTATACTAGCTCCTAGAAATATGCATGAATTTTAGGGTTTGATAAAAAAATATACTATCTCATCCAGAATAGGTATTCATCCATATCCTCTTCACTCTTATCCATGAAATTACTCATATTTTTTTCCTAGTATATTTCTTGAAATCTTGAAGAAACATCAATTTTTACCCCTTAGAGTGCAGGTGTATGCATGATATCCTACTTAACCTAATTAGCAATCTCATGAATATAAATATCCCCAACATCAACTTGCTACTCCAAGTCCTCTACAGATATTTTCATGTATGTTATCTCTTCATCATTACCAAAAAATAAGGGAGTTCATCAAACAAAAGTATCAAATCCTTCTGTTTATCATTACTCATTTGCTTAGTGTGTTGTTGCTAATAATTTTTTGATTTGTTTTTCTCTTAAAATAGGATATTTTTTTAGTATACAAGACATGTGGGGTTTCACAAACAAAAAAATCCTCCTCCTTTTCCTTAAATTCTTCCTTTTCTTGTTAGACTAATTAGCTCTCCAAATAATAGGTCTACCTTTGTAAAGAAAAATGGTGTTGAGACAAGAGAATCAATCTAATAGGGGAATCTAGAAGGATTTTTGAATTTCTTGAGAGAGAAAAGATTCATGAGAGAGATTCTCTTATGAGATAGGCTAAGTACTTATTAAACTTAGGAAATTGAAATGTGGAGCATGGGAGACTGCATCAACTTCTTGCCTGATTTCCTTCTCCATAGCTACCAATTACCCAATATCACAAAATCACTCTCATCCTAGTTCAACAAAATTGGCTCACTTTGAACTATAAAAATAGTCTTTAAAGAGCTTACAACAGTTGGATTAATAAAAATTGGAGGTTTGTCATAACTTAATTGACTATGCCCTTATATGTTTCCTTGATAGGGCTACCTATTTGCTTGATATTTCTAATGGTGAGGTTGATAAGGCCTAGTGTCTTATGTATTCTACATTTTAAGAGTTCCCAGATCATTACCAAAGTCTGTTTGCATGAATTTCATCTTATGCAACTCATTAGAAGGAGTAGAAGCAATGAACTAGTTGGTTTTTATAGGAATATATGCCAAGCCGAGCTAGGTGGTTGGAATTTTTGGGAATAGAGGCATGGGAGGCCTAAGAGCCTTCTTTCCCTCTTGTATTAAATAATTTTCAGCTTTGATAGCAATGGCATATGCGTCAAGTAATATAGTACCTCTCATAGATTGAATCATGACAACCACATCACAATTTAGTTCCCTCAAGTAATACTAGAAATCATGGTTAGGGGAGGGCCTCACTAAGTCTAAGATTATATCCCGTCCTCTAGAACCTGTAGTTAAAGGTCCCTTTGATTTTTTAGTGAGCTCCCTTGATAGAAGTAAACTACTTAATCAAGGATACATAGTCACTCTTATCCTTAAAACATTCACAATGCCTATCCCCAAACTCATCCCAATTATGAATGGAGTTGGGTTGCAACCCCCTGTACCATTGCAATTCCTTACCCTCTAATTAATTAGCTAAGAGCCTCATATCCATGTTATCTTGTGTGACATTATAAAGAGAGAAAATGTTTGGAACATCTTAAATATTCTCTATAGAGGTGGTTTTGTTTGTTTCAATAGTGAAGTATGGGATAATTTTTAAGGAATTCATTGGTATGTCATCCCATTGAGTAATGGAAAGAGTTTTTCCACCTTTGAAAGTGAAAAAATATAATTTATTTGGATAGCCATCCAAGTAACATGGGAAGTTTTTCTTGGCTAGGAGAAAGAGTTAACAATAGAAGACTTTTTCTTCATCATTTTTCATTTTATATATAGATAAAGGAAAATTTGAGAAATTAAAATGTGTACCTTTATAGAATTCTCTTGTATGGACGTTGGTAGATAAAGATCAACATCAACTAGAACCATAATACATGAAGTGTGCAAGATTTTTTAGCAGTCACTAGAATTTTATTTCTTTAAGAACCTAGACTTAAACCAACATATTTGACCAATAGAGTCACCATGATGTTAAAGAAACCACCTTGAAAGGAAATATGTAGTAAATAAAACATTGAAATCCTTTAGTGGATGATGTAAATTTCATCAAACTATTCCCACCAAGCATGTCAGAACTATTGTCACTTGGAATTTTACCCCTACTAAACATGCATTTCAACATTCAAAATGAAATATGTGAATAACAAATTTGTGTGACGTTGTACATGAGATCAAACCACCAAATAAGTTTGGTTCTCTTCTAGCCTAGATGTAGAGTGTTGATCCAACCCAACATATATTAAAACTAAAACCTAATCCTATTATATTGATTTCCAAGGAAAAGGGGAAGAATGAGTTTGAAAAATGAAAGGAGTGATGATGCACCTATATTAAATGGTGTTTTTTCTTGTCCACTATAGCATAGAGAATAAAATAAGTATGTATGAAGGCTATGGTTTGACAATAAATAAGAGGGAAAGCAAAAAATTAGAGATAGATCTTGTAAACAAGTTTCACACAACATACATATCCAAAAATTATCAAAATTAATTTATGCATGAAGGTTTAAGAATATTTTACACAACACATCAAAATTGAGAGATGTGAAAATAGTTAAAAAAAGTACTCAAAGGCATGAAGCTTGTTACAAAAAAATAGTTGAAGAGCATGCAAGTATTTGTAGAGAACAAAAAATAACTCCTTTGCAAAAATTAGTAGAGGATTTATTTTGGAGAGAGGAAGCTAAGAATCCATGCCAAAATATGGAAAACAAGATAGGAACCCTAGCCACAAGTAAAACCAATGAAATATAAACATGTGTACATTCCAATCTGATCTAGGTGATTGAGGAGGTGTGATATGATATTCTCTAAGACTCTACCATATCTTAGAATTGATGATTTTTGAGTTTGAGTGCAGAAAAAGTAACAATCACCCACAAAATTCATAATATGGAGATGGAACTCTAACAAAAATAGGTGTTTATAGGTAAAAAATGAGTTGTGGAAGTTTTTTCCTTCTTCAATCAGTTTCAAAATAATTTAAGATCCTTTTTTAGCTCCCATGGATCAATATTTGGTGGTTACAAGAAATTTTTAACATTAATGGCATTTTTGGGTCAAAAACATGCCTTCTAGAGTCTATCGGTGGAGTATCAAGCTCGAGCTTATCATTGTGCCAACGAAATTAAATCATTTGCAAACCCAAATAATATTTTCATTAGGCATTTCGACTCAGGATTGTAGTAAAATCATGTCCATCTCTAATTCCATAATGAGCTAATACTTTGTTGGGCATTAAGCATCAAATATCCACTATGATGCTTACCAATAGAGAAGGGGAGGGTGAGGGATTTTTAAAGTCTAACCTATGACAATGATTTAAGCATGGCATTATTAGAGGATGAATGTGGGAGTGATGTTAGTAGGGAGATGAAGAAGGATGATGTCACTAAAGGACTAATGACATTAACATCACATTAGAAGAGGGATCAAGATTTTGTGGAATTGAGGACAGAAGGTTCATGATAGGATGGTAAGTGAAAACCCAAAATCTCGATGAAGTGACTTAGAATAACTGTAAAGAGTGAAAGGATTGCATTGGAATTTCAGCATTTCTCCTACCATCCTATCATTCCTCCCATCCCAATGTGAGAGTTATGTTACTAGGGAGATGAAGAAGGATGATGTCACTAAAGGACTAATGACATTAACATGACATTAGAAGAGGGATCAAGATGTTTTTGAATTGAGGACAAAAGGTTCATGATAGGATGGTAAGTGAAATCCAAAAATCTCGATGAAGTGACTTAGAATAATTGTAAAGATTGAAGGGATTGCATTTGGCTTTCAACATTTATCCTACCATCCTACCATTCCTTCCATCCCCAACTCCCTCAAATATTGATGCCTCTATTGATGTCATCAGTCCTTTGTTGATGTTGTTCCCCTAAATCTCCATGTTGATGTAATGTTTATATCATTGCCACATTCAACCCTTGATGACATCATCGTTAAAGGTTATACTTTTAACATCCCTCATCCCTCTTGCTCATCGGTAAGAATCACTATGAAATGTTTGATGATTGATGTTGAAAAAGGATTATATTATGACATCAAATATGGATATGATTCTCTTCCAAGTCTATGTCTCTATTTCCAATAGTAAGGCTCTTCAATGTTGCAAATGATTAAATTTATTTAGCACAATTATAGGCCCAAGCTTGATACTCCACCAATAGACTCTAGAAGGCATGTTTTTTACCCAAAAATGTCATTAATGTTCAAGAACTCCTATAACCACCAAATATCAATCCACAAGAGCTAAAAAGGGTCTTAAATTATTTTGGCATGGATTAAAGAAGAAAATCAATTCTCATACCTCATTTATTTCCTACAAGCACCCATTTTTTATTATATTTTTATCGTTATATCATGGATTTTATGGGCGATCGTCATCCTTTCTACACTCAAACTCAGAAATCATCAATATTAGGTTATGATAGAGTCATAGATAATTTCCTATCAAACCTCATTGGTCACCCATATTGAATTGGAATTTATAAATGTCTACATTTCATTTGTTTTACTGATGGGTAGGGTTTCTATCTTGTCTTCCATGTTTTGGCATGGATTTTTAGCTTCCTATCTCCAAATTAAAGCCTTTATGACTCTTTTTTGTAAGAGATTTATTATTTGTGTTCTCTACAAAGACTTTCATTCTCTAGAAATATTCTATTGTAATAGGCTTCATGCCTCTAAATAAAAAAAATTGTCCTATTTTCACCTCTTCTCACTTTTGATGCATTTTGTAGAATGCTTTTACCTTCATTTTTGAAAGAATGTTGATAATTTTCTGGATTTTTATGTTGTGTGAAGCTTGTTAGCATGAGCTATCTATGGATTTTTTATTTCCTTCTTAGTTCTTGTCAAACCCTATCCATACATACTTCTAGGATGATGCAAGAGCATCCAAGAAAATCATACATCTTACTGTAACAATCAATTTTCTCTTATGAATTGGAACAAAGGTAGAATGGGAAGTCTACGAAAACAAACCCAGGTGGTGACCCCCACGATACTACAATTCGGAAGAACCCTTCTCCAGAAGATCTCTGCAATGAGCAACCTAGACCTAGACCTATTGGAGGAAATGTGTGGAATCTTCCTGTATCTTGTAGAGTCTTCATGGCTCATCACAAGATGGATATAGGGCAAGACCAATCCCAATTAGGTCTGCACCCATCCATACCTATGTTTGATGCCTCTTCAATTCCTTGGGACCAACCTACATGTTTCAATGGACATTAGAATTGGGACATAATTGAGGCTAACACGAATCACTCCTAGTACTTGGAGCTAGTATATAATCACTCTAAATTCAAAAGAAAATCAGAAAATTGATTATGAAGTTAGGAGATATGAAATTAGATTTAGGAATTAGTTATGTATTTAGTAGTGAATAGGCCTGTGGCGGCCTATGAGCTAGCACATGTGGCCTATGGATCCTATTGTAATCTACATTTGGAAAGTCCTACAGGAATGTGTGTTTTATGTTCTTAATTAATAAAGTCATGTTATTTTCAATTATCTATGTTGTGTCAAATTTTACTGCAAGGTTGGATAGTCCATTTTGGACCCTCCATCCTTGATTGCATCAAGTGGTATTAGAGTGATATTTGAATCCTTAGGTAGTGCATGTTTCGGAAGACTCTTGTGTGGATAGATCACCGACCTGAGGTAGACTGTGGGTGTTGTTATCAAAGCACCAAATTCGGAGGCAATTGCAACCCTATAGTTAGACCACCAACGTGAGGTAATCACACCTAACCTAAAGGAAAGATGTCATCAAGGAGGATTCCTAAGATGTAAAATGCTACTAGAAATATGGAAGAAATGTGGGGAAAGATGAGGACAATGAACAACTGATTGGAAGATATCAAGGTAGTTAGACAAAGGGGCATAAAACTTAGATCAAAACAAGAGATCAATGATGAGGAGCTAAGATATCCAGAAAAAAATGAATACAGTGGAGAAGAGGAGGAGTCATACCAAAAAAAAATTATGAAATCCATCACCAAGATTAGGAAATAGCCAAGAATAGAGATCTAGGTATTTATGTCCGTTGTTTGAATCTAGAAGAGTGAGATGGAAGAATATTTTAAATATGAAGAAGTTGAAGATTCAAAGAGAATCAGGTTTTTGAAAACCAAATTGAAGCGGCATGTTGTCATTTTGTGAAAATAAATTAAACTAGAGAGAAACTAGAAGGGAAAGGAGAGGATCAAAAAGTGGGAAAGGATGGTGCAAAAATTAAAGAACCAATTCATACCTACAAATTATGAGCTAGAACTGTAGAAGAGACTTTGAAACTAGAGGCAAAGGGAGAAAACAATTAAGGAGTACATAGAAGAGTTATATCATAGTTACGGGACTCGCCCGAACTCGACGAGTCCCGAGCCGAGCACCCCTGGCTGGGTCCTGGGAGCCCGGACACGGACGTGGCCGAATCCTACCGAGTCCTAGCCGGACTCGCCGCTTCCCAGAGAGTCCTGAGCCTTGGACGCGACCGGTGACAGTAGAAAGAAAAGTCAATAAAAAAACACAAAATTGACTTTAAATTTTTTTTTTTTTCTTATATTATCTCCTCAACCCTAAAAGCAACCTCATTTCATTCATTTGGAAAAATAGGAGGAGAAGAGAGGGCAACCAACAAGCTGTTGAAGACAAATACAGGGCCACATATCATTTGGGAAGCTTCATACCAACAAGGAGGTGCATTGAGAGCTCATTACCAGTGATTGGGAGGAGTTTGCATTGCATTCCAAGCCAAATATAAGAGGTAAGTTTCATTTTTATTGGTTTTTTTTGTGTTTTTTTAACAAATAATTCATTGTAATTTGAAAAATCATTGTTTTTTTTAGTTTGCATTTTTTTTACAAACCCTACTTGCAATTTAAATAATTTTATAAACCCTACTTGTTATTTCAGCCACATTCATTTTCAAATCAAAACATATTATTATTTTCACAATGTCTCAAACCCCAGGCAGAAAAGACCCTACTTAGAAACATACTGAAATCTTTCCCAGAATGAAAAAAGGAGAAGCAAAATGTAAATACTGCAAAACAATATATCATGGAGGCATAAATAGATTAAAATACCATATTGCACGCATACCCATCCATGATGCAGTGGGCTGCCCTATAGTACCTCCTGAGGCTATCTGTGAAGTGCAAGTGCAATTAGAAACTTTTGAATTGCAAAAATAAATGAAAAAAAGACAGAAGCATAAATTGGTGAGTTTGGGAGTTGGAAATGGACTTGGTGTTGTTGGAGATGCTTCTTCCATGCCTCCATACTGTCCTAGTGCTAGTACTTGTGCTAGTGGTACTACTTTTGCACCAGCTATCCCTGTGCATACTCCTACTATTGGTGGCGCTAGTACTACTAGTGCTAGTGCTAGTGGCAGTATTAGCATTGGCCCTAGAGTTCATAAATCTAGGGTGGACTCATATTTTGTACCACGCACTACTCCTGGTTCCCAACCGTCGCTTGAGAGCATGGGTTGGAACAAGGACGTACATGATGTAGCAAAAAAGACAATCGCAGACTTTTGGTACTACTACACCATTCCCTTCCATGTAGCCAGGTAATTCTTTTTCATTTAATTGTTTTAAAATTTATTATTTTAGAATCTAGATGTATCTCATTATCGAATTCAAATTTAGTGCAGTTAAAATCTTAAAACTTTTCATTTTACAATATTTATGTAAGTAACTTATTAATTTATTTATGACATGTTTTAGGTCACCTTTTTGGCAAAACATGGTTGACGCCATAACCATATGTGGGCCGGGGTTCAAAGACCCTTCTGAAGATGAATTAAAGGGCCCACTTTTGACTCAAAAAGTGGCAGATGTGAAAGCACAATTAGAGGAGCAGTGTGTGCAATGGAGGAGGATTGGTTGCACCATCATGACTGATGGTTGGACTGATAGGAGAAATAGGACACTACTTAATTTTCTAGTGTCCTTCGGAGGTAATTGTGCTTCCCTCAATGCATTGAAATTTGAAATTGATTTAGTGATTAATAATTTAATATGGCTGATTTTTGTTTTTTAATTTATTGAATAACTGGTTTTGCTTATTCTTTCAGGTGACACAGTTTTCATTAAGTCCATTGATGCTTCTGTCCAATTCAAAAATGCCACATATCTATGTGAGGCTATAGAGGAGGTGATAGTTGATGTGGGGGAAGAGAATGTAGTGCAAGTGGTGACAGATAATGTAGAAAATTATGTTGTTGTTGGTAGATTATTGATGGAGAGGCACCCTACTATATTTTGGACTCCATGTGTCGGCCATTGCATTGACCTCATGATGGAGGATCTTGGCAAGCTCCCATGGATCAAAACATGTGTGGATGCAGGTAGAAACATTTGCAAATTTATATACAATCACACATGAGTGCTTAACCTTATGAGGCAATACACGGGGTTGAGGGAGTTGTCTCATCTTGGCATCACTAGGTTTGCAACTAACTTTATCACTTTGCAATCCTTGATTCGGTCAAAGGCAGATTTAAGGCGCATGTTTGTTGGTGAGGAGTGGTCTTCCTCATCGTTTTCTACAAGCACTATAGGGATTGGTGTGGCTGATTACATTTTTTATGAGCAAGGGTTTTGGACACTAGTGGAGGAGATTGTGAAGGTAAAATTTAATTCTTTATTATGTTTTAATTTTTAATCATATCTTTTATTTGTTTATTTTCATTCACACTTATTTGTGAAACATGTTTGCACTTTGCAATTTATTGAGGCCTTGCTAGTTCTCCTATGAGTTGCAGATGGGGAGAAGCCCGCATTGGGCAACATATATGAGGGCATGGATAGGGCCAAAGAGGCCATTAGATCAGTCTATGGTGGAGTTGAGGATAAGTATCATCCCATTTAGGAGATCATTGATAGGAGATGGAAAAAGCAACTTCATAGGCCCATCCATGCAGCCGCATGTTTCCTAAATTCAGCCTTCCAATTTCGTCGTAATATCCGTGGAGATAGAGAAATTCTTAGTGGGCTCTACTTGACGATAGAGTGGATGTTTCCTGTTGTTACTACACAGATAGTGCAGGAGATAGATGCCTTCACTAAGGCACAAGGAGACTTCTTTGCACATCAAATGACCAAAGACAGTAGGACAACATTACTACTAGGTAAAAATATATTTAAGGGCATAATACTCATCTTTTTATATCGTATTTTATTATTAAATGTTGAACTTGAAACTTGAAATGAGATTGATTTTGTTTCTTTTTCTCATCTCAGATAGCTGGTGGAGGTTGCTTGGTTCTGATACACAGAACCTGCAAAATATTGCCATTCATCTATTGAGCCAGCCATGCAGTTCATCTAGTTGTGAGCGCAATTGGAGCATGTTTGAGCACATACACTCCAAGAAGTGTAATAGATTGACAGTGGAGAGGATGAATGACTTGGTTTATGTTCATTACAACCTTCGGCTCAAATACAGGAAGCTTTTTGACCATGACAACACCCCAATCAATCTAGATGAGGTTGATCCACAGTCTGGGTGGACCACTGAGGCTACAGATGCAGTCTTTAGTGACAAGGACCTTGATTGGGTGGACCAAGCAAAGAGATAGGTTGAGGTTGTAGCCATGGCTGAGGAGGATGCTAGAGCACAAGGAGACATAGCTACTATTGGTGAGAGTGGCATGGAGAGTCAGACAGAGGCAAAGGCTATGGCTGCAACTGCAACATCATCCAGGAGCCTTAGACGCCTTCATAGGAAGGATGTTGGCTCCACTATGCCATAGAGTCATAGAGTCATAGCTATTGTTTTGATATTTCATATTTGTATGGAACATTTGATGTTATGGATTTCATATTCCATGAATTTTGTATACATTTGACTAGTTTTATAATTTATATATCTAAGTATGTTATTTCCTTTAGCAACGCAACTACAATTTGTGTACTTTATACTTATGTGATCATTGTACACTTGTGTATGTGATCAAATTTTATTTCATTTGTGTTGTATTCAATAAAGGGTGCTTGAAACAAGTTTTAAATCCTTAAAAATCTCTAAATTTCTAGGTTTTTTTCAACTTTTTTTCATTTTGCCGAGTCTGTGTCGAGTCCGAGTCCTGAGTCCTCGAGTCCCGAGTCAAGTCACCCTAGCCGAGTCTGAGCCGAGTTTGAGTCTCGTTACTATGAGTTATATAAGATGATCATATAAACCAGTCACAACAAAGCCGAAAGGGAGAAGGTGGTGCGGTATATCAATGGCCTCACAACAAACATCCAAGAGGAATTAAGCTTGGTTCAAATGACAACCGTGGAGGAAGCCTACCACTTAAGGTGGAAAAGAAGTTGGCTAGGAGGTCTAAGCGAGGATCAAGAAGTAGCAGCTGGAGGTTTTCGAGAGAAAGGGCACAATGCAATGAAAGGAGACCATATTCAGAGCGGTATAGGGGAAGGATCCCTTACTTCGAGGAGGAATGGAGGCCCAAAAAGCATTCCTACCACAACCAGAGGGAAAGTGGTGATTTCAACCACAATAATGGATACCAAAATACTAGGGAGGATTCAAATGAGGATCATTCCAAGGAACCTTTTTCAAGTGTAGAGAAGCAAGGTACCATGGCTTTGAGTGCCTCTAAGGAAGTGCAAGGAAGCAAGGGGAGTATGAGGTGATTGTAGTCTACGTAGAGGAGGAAATAGATAGATCATCTAGAAACAAGGGCATCTAGAAAGGGGAGATTCTTTTGTCCTAAGAAGGACCCTACTACATATCAAAACTAAGGATAAGCTATCATAGAGGAAGAGCTTATTCTGAACAATGTACAAATCAAGAGGCAAGTGTTGTAATTTCATCATTGACAGTGGTAGTACGGACAACCTGGTTTTAGAAGATATGGTCTAGAAGATGAACCTCAAGAGTATGAAACACCCAAACCCATATCGGATAGATTGGATTCAAGATGATCACAAAATCTTGGTAAGTGAACAATATCTCATTGAATTTCACATTGGATCATATAAGGATGAAGTGTTGTGTGACATCATGCTAATGGATGTCTTCCATTTTTTTGGGGGGAGACTTTGGTAGTATGATATGAGGGCTACACATTATGGTAGGAAGAACACCTACACAATGACCATGAATTGAAAGAAGAATATTTTGATTCCCCTTGAGAAAGAGAAGAACGATGTGGTATGCGGAAATACCAAGATTTTCTTAGTGGATGGGAGGAATTTTTTGGATGTACTGAGACATGAGAATACATGTTTTTCCTTGATTTCAAATAAGTGTGGTAGTTAAGACACCAAGAGTGGCACCACAAAAGGAGAAGTACCATAGAAGGACATCTTAATATTTTTTTATTAAGAGGGGTAAATGATTTTGATCCAAAGCTATGAACCAGTGAGGTCACAAATGAGGGACCTCGTACCCAATACGAATTCCCAATAATTACACCCCAATGGGGTTTGAACCTTGATGGAAATAATAACAACACAATAACTTAACCATCACACCATGCCACTATTGGCTAGGAGTTCTTATTATTACTCAAGGAGTATCAGGATATATTATTTTGAAGAACATTTTGAAAGTACTCCCACCAATCCGAAGTATCATCCACCACATAGACCTTATAAATAGAGTAAGTTTTTCAAACAAAGTAGCACACTAAATTACACTAGTGAAGAACGTGAACTTGAGGAGGCAAGTGTAGGAGTTTCTAAAGAAGGTATTGATATGGGAAAGTTTGAGTCCTTATGTGGTACATGTTGTCTTGGAGCCAAAAAATGATAGAGATTGGAGGATGTGTAAATATTTCAATCCCATCAATAAGATCACTATCAAGTATCGGTTTCCTTTACCAAGGATTGGTGACCTCATGGATTGTATGTGTGAAGCAAGATATTTCACCAATATTGATCTCAAGAGTGGATACCATTATATCAAAATCTAGGAAGGCGACAAGTGTAAGACTCTATTCAATACCAATGAAGGATTATATGAGTGGCTATTCAAGCCATATGGACTAACCAATGTGCCAAGCACCTTCATGTGATTAATGAAAGAGGTGGTGAAGGATTTCCTAGGTAAGTTCCTTATTTTTAACTTAGATGATATTGTAATATTTAGAAAGACCAAGGAAGAACATATGTGGCATATCAGATAAGTTTTCTAGCAGTTGAGAGAAGAGAAATTGTTGATCAATATCAAGAAATATAGTTTCATGAAAACCAAGTTGTTTTATTTGGGGTTTGTCATCTCTACATAAGGATTGAAGAAATATTCGGATAAGGTGAGAGCAACTATAGAATGACCAACACCAGTAGACATTGGGGATATAAGATCTTTTCATGGCCTGGAAAGTTTTTAGCGAAATTTCATCAGAATTTTTAGTACCATTTGCACACCAATGAAGGAAACCATGAGAGGAAACCAGAAGGAGTTTAAGTGGACATCTAGAGCACATAAGTTTTTTGATTTTTTGAAATAGAAGGCAATGGAGCAACTAGTATTGGCCTTGACAAATTTCAACAAGGTCTTTCAAGTAGATTTTGATGTCAGTGGTAGTGCAATCAAAGTATTCCTAAGTCAAGAAGAGATTCCAATTGCATATTTCAGTGAGAAATTGAATGATGCCCAAAAAATATATACAGTATATGACTAGAAGTTCTATGCCATAATACAAGATTTGAAGAAGTGGATACACTACCTACTATCGAAGGAATTTTTTCTATAGACTTGTGATCCCTAAAATTTTCTACCCTATTCTAAGATGCAAAACTAACTATTAAAGTAATAAAGGAAAAACATAATAAATACACCTCAATATTAGCCTAAGGAATATCTATGCAAGAAAGATAAACAAAATAAGAAGATAAATTCTTATACCTTTCGTGTTGCTGATTTCCTTGGTTGGCCCTTGATATTTGAGATTTTGTGTGCCTCTTGGATGGCTATGGAGTTCAATAGATGCAAGATGCAAAATGTGATAAAATGCTAGTGGCTAAATGACTTGGTGGATTGGTGAAGAATGCTTGTAAATGGCTAGAATGTTGCAAATGAAAAATTGGTAAGAGTTTGGTAGCAAAAATCTCATTCCCTAAAATGAGGGGAAAGAGGGGGTATTTATAGAGGGATTTGAATTCTCTAGAGAATTCAACGGTTGAAATTAAACCAACAAGGCCAAGATGGAGGGATATGGTGAGTTGAGGACTCACAAGCCCTCACATCTTGACATGTGGAATGTGAGATGGATTAGGATAAGATGATGTGTAAGTGAGGTGGAAGAAAGGTACAAGATGTGGAGGAAGGACAACTACCTTGGAAAAAGGATGATGTGACCTCTCAATGATCACATGGGGAAGAGGAGAATCTTGGGTGAATAAAAGTGAATTAAAAATTCACAAGATTGGAGAATCTTGTGGATAAGACAAGGTTAAAAAAGGAGAGGTGGAAAGTACCTTGGATAAAACAAGGTCCTTAAAAAGGTAGGATTCACCCACATGTGACTTGATGTGACAAGTCAAAGATTCTAGAAGACCTTGGCACATGTGAGTGATGTGACAAGTCAAAGGTTCTAGAACTTGCATGGGGAAGATAAGATTCCTTGGAGGAATAAAAGTGAATTAAAAATTCACATGAGAAGAGAGGAGCTTTGGATGAATAAATGTGAATTAAAAATTCACATGGGAAAGAGAGTCAAGGCCAAGAAAGGCAAGTGGAAAGGTTGACTAAAAAAGGTATGCTAAATGTGGCTAATGACCTTGATTGAGGTTGTGTAAACACAAGATTAGGATAATTAATGAGAGATTAGAAGAAAGTGGGAGATTATGGAGGATGTGACACTAATATTGATTAAGTGGTGCACATCCTAATCATAGATTAATTTATTTAATCCATATTAGATGAGGATTATGGAGGATGTGACAAGGAGAGAGGTGAGGAATTAAAAATTGATTTTGAATCAATAGGTTAAGTGAATAAATTAAATAAATTGTCTTATTTATTTAATTTAGAGAATAAAAGGTGTAAGGTAAAGTATTTAATTATTCAATTAAATACTTTAGGAACCTTAAGCAGAAAATAAAATAATGATTAAATAAATTATTTAATCATTATTAATGACATAGATGAATAGAGTAGATGATTTTGACCATGTGGAAGTGGTCAAATTTAGATGTTTACGATACTGACCACCAAGCTCTCCAATACTTAAATATTCAAGGCAAGTTGAATCAAAGGCATATTCAGTGGTTATAATTCATGAAAAGCTATACCTTTGTCCTAAAACACCGAAGTGGGAAGTCAAACAAGGTGGTGGATGTGCTAAGTAGAAGGAGAAACTTGATGACACAGATGAGGATGGAAGTGATAGGATTTGATGAGCTAAAGAACCTATATGAGACTAATCCTGACCATATAGAGGCCTAGAAGGAAAGCAAAGAACTCATATCCACTGACAGAAGCAAGTGGTTGGACTATTTTATTCAAGATGGTATTTTGTTCAAAGGGAACCAACTATGTATCCTCAAGAGCTCGGTGTGGGATAATTTGATGAAGGAAAAGCATTCCAAAGGATTAGTAAGACACTTTGGTATTGTTAAGACTACAACTTTGGTAAGTGGGAATTAATTTTGGCCTTAGATCTACAAGGATGTCTATAAGTTTGTTCAAGAATGTAAGACCTACCAAGTAGCTAAGAGGACCAATCAAAATATTGGTTTGCACCAAACTCTTGTAGTTCCAAAAATTTCATGGGAGGATATCAGCATGGACGTTGTGCTTAGACTGTCAAGGACTCAGAGAGGACATGACTCCATATTTGTGGTGGTGGATCGATTCTCTAAGACGGCATAGTTTATTCCTTCTAAGAAGATCCATGATGCAGTACACATTGTTGACCTTTTCTTCTGAGAAGTGGTGAGATTACATGGAATATCATGGAGCATTGTTTCATATTGGGACACTAATTTTATCAAATATTTTTGGAGAATACTTTTTAAGAAGATGAATACAAACCTAAATTTTAGTTCCACATTTCACCCCCATATGGATGGAAAAATAGAGGTAGTGAACATAAATTTGGGGAACTGACTCAGATGTTTGGTATGAGATAAGCCTAGAAACTAGGACTTAATCTTACTACAACAGATTTTGCATACAATAACTCATTAAATTGGATTACATGGAAGACACCATTTGATATTATTACCAAATTACATCCTAAGGGAGTTGTGGAACTCAAAGACATCAACTCAAAGGATAACAAGAGTACAGAGGCAAAATAATTTGCAAAACACATGGAGGTTGTGCACAATAAATTCAAGAAGCATCTAGAGACCATGAATGGAAAATACAAAGTTTGGGAAGATGCCAAAAGACACCATAAAGAGTTCACTTTTGGAGATTAATTCATGGCGTATCTCTAGAAGGAGAGGTTTCTGGTAGGCACATACAAGCTGAAAAATGAATAAGTTTGGACCATGTAAGATCCTTCTTGATTTTGATAATGCCTACAAGGTGGAGCTACTAGAGGGCATTGGAATTTCACCAATCTTCAACATTACAAACCTCTATCCATTCCATGGAACATAGTCAAAAAGAGAGAACATAGAAACCCCTCACCAAGACCAGTTACCGCAACAACAGCCAAAATAGATAGAGCATATTCTAGGCAGATAGACTAAACACAACAACCAGAACAAGGAATATAGGGAATATATGGCCAAGTGGAATGACAGGCCAAAAGAGGACACAACTTGGATCTCAAAAGCTGAATTGGAATGAAGCGGATCATTTTTGGAGTTGGTAATGTGCAAGGCACACTTTTTAAATAAACTCAAGAGTCTAGTGTAGGAGCATCTTGCAGAATTATACCGCATCTTACTGCAACATCCAATTTTCCCTCACAAATTGGAATGAAGGTAGAATGGGAAGTCTATGACAACATACCTAGGTAGCATCCCCTATGCCACTATGATCTGAAAAACCCTTCACCAGAAGATCTCCTCAACAAGAAACCCAATCCCGAACCTACTGAAGGAAACATGTGGAATCTTCCTGTATCTTGTAAAGTCTTCATAGCTCATTATAGGATGGATATATGGAAATACCAATCCCAATTAGGTACACACCCATCTGCACCCATCTTCAATTCCTTGGGGCTGACCTACAGAATTTATTTCCAAATTTCTAACTATGAAACCCAGAGGAATCAGGAGTGTAGACATAGGACCAGAGGACTATGAAAAAAAATTTTCAACCCCTCTAGTTGGACCCATTCACCCTTGGGTGAATGATTCCTAGAGGAAACTCAATAGCAACATTTTGGTGAAAGGTGCAAAACTACTTAACCTCCTCGGATATTCCAGAAAGTTGTAGGTTTCATTAGATTAAGGTTTAATCTTGTGATTCCAATTGTTACTTTGCATTTTTGGGTTTATTTACTATTTTTAATCTTTCTCCAAAAAAATGTGTTTCAGCAAGTCTTCTTTGTCCTAGATCATAAGGAAAATAGCAAGATCTTCGTCAAGGTTGACTCACCTAAGGGTTGAAATTCAATCTTGGCTTAATGGATCTCTTTTTCCTAATGATATAGAGGAATATAGGTGCATTATACCCCATTTTTTCCTTTCTATTTTAGTAATTTATTAGTAAACCCTCATTTTAAAAGAAATAACATATTTCCCTTCATTTCAGAAAGATTTTGAGAATGCAAGTGTCAAGGTTGATGAAGATCTTCATAACTCAATGGTAATAGATGGATATGAATCAAATGAGCCTAATTGCAGAGAAAAAGAAAAAGCTAAGGAAAAGGAAATACAGTTTGAAGAGGAAGAAGCTCCAAAAAGACCCCTAGAACCCCTAAGTATTTGTAGAGAAATAATTTTGAAGAACAAATCATTAGAGAAAAGATAAAAGGTTTATTGAAAAGAATGAAATCTATTGAAGAAGAGGTAAATCTATGCTTACTTTATAAAGTTGAACCTAAAACAGTGATTGAGGCATACAAAGATGAACATTGGATAAAGGCTATGGAAGAAGAACTAATACAGATTGAGAAGAATCAAAATTGGGAACTTGTCCCTAGACCTCCAAACAAAAATATAATTGGATCTAAGTGGGTGTTCATAAACAAACTAAATGAGAATGGAGAAATGGTAATAAAAAAAGCAAGGCTTGTGTGTAAAGACTATTCACAAGTTGAAGGAATAGATTTTGAGAAGAAATTTTCTCTGGTGGCAAGAATGGAAGCTATTAGGATGTTTTTGGCTTTTGCAGCACATAAGGATTTCAAAGTTTATCAAATGGATGTGAAGTTTTTTTTCTTGAATGGAGAATTGAAAGAAGTATACATGGAACAACCAAAAGGATTTCAATTATCAAATAAACCTAATATGGTTTGCAGATTAAACAAGGCACTATATGGATTGAAGTAAGCTCCCAGAGCTTGGTATGCAAGGTTGGATAAGTATTTGATACAACAAGGATTCAACAAAGGTATCGCAAATAGTAATCTTTACTTTAAATTTGAGAAAGATCAAATCTTGATTGTTGTTGTGTATTTTGATGACATAATTTTTGGAGGCAATAAATATATGTGTAAAAATTTTGTATAAGAAATGTAAAAGGAGTTTGAGATGTCTATGTTTGAGGATATGAATATATTCCTTGGGCTACAAATCAATCAAACAAACAAAGGTATATTCATTTCACAATCAAAGTATGTCAAAGAAATGTTGAAGAAGTTTCGAATGGAAGACTCTAAACCGGTATGTACTCATATGGTTATTGGTTGCAAATTGAGCAAGAATGATGAATCCCATAAGGCTTATCAGAGCAAGTACATATCTATGATTGGTGGACTACTAAATCTAAGTGCTACTAGACTGGATATCATGCATGTAGTTTTTCTTGTGGATAAATTTCAAGAATATACTAGAGATTCACATGTTGCAGCAATAAAGAGGATATTCAAATACTTATAGGGTACTCTAGATCATGGCTTGTGGTATCCAAAGGATAATAATTTCACTTTGAGTGCTTACATAGGTGCAGATTGGGCTGGTTGTGTTGATGACAAAAAAAATAAAAGTGGTGGTGCATTCTTTTTTTGGGGAGTCACCATTTACTCCCACATTTTGGGGGGATACCTTATCTCTCTATTTCCCTCTTATGGGGGGTTATTGATTGTATATACATTATAGATGTATTCCTTGGGGGTATCATTTATTCCTCCTTACATCATGTTTATTTTCTTTTCTTTTCTCTCTTTTGGAGAGGAGTTTTCTCCCATTGGGTTTTCTCTTTTTCTCTGCTTGTGAGAGATTATTTTTATTGTATTTGTAAATGGATACCTACCATGTCTTAGTAGTCAGGACCCATCTCCATCTTCATCTTTGCATAGTTTACATAATAATATTATCGCTAAGTTGCACTTAAGGGGGCGTGTTGGTGTGAATAAATGTCTTGTACCTAGATAATTCACTCACTAGGTAATTAGGGGACATATTCACATGTTAAGTTTACTTAGGATATAAGATTATTTCTTAAAGTCTTAGTTGTATTTTCTAGAACTTATCTTATCTAGCTAGTATTGTTTGATTCCTAGGTAGTTAGTTTAGTAGTTGACTCATGTAATAGGATTAAGACACTTGTCATGATCTTGTCTAATCCTACCTCTCTACCTTGCCTTTATAAGCAAGGAATATCGTGTACATTTATATTCAAGCATATTCAACCAATATTCAATCTTCCATTGTTGAAGCAAGCTTTCTTGTTGTTTTCTCTCTTGTGGAAGTTATTTTGATCTAGCACATGTTCGTGGGGGTGTTGGGGAGTCACCATTTACTCCCATAGTATCATGGCTAAGTAAGAAAAAAAAATTGGTATATGTATCTATTGTAGAGGTTGAGTACATTGCAGCAGCATCTTGTTGCACATAGGTGTTATGGATGAGGAAAATATTAAAGGATATTAGAGTAGTGTATGATTAACCAATTTCTATCTTTTTTGACAATACAAGTGCAATAAATATTTCAAAGAATCCAGTGATGCATTCAAGGACAAAACATATTTCAATCAAATATCACTTTTTGAGAGAAAAGGTTGTGGAGAATGAAGTAAATCTTGAATATGTTCCTACAAAGGATCAAATTGTTGATATATTCGCTAAGTTTCTTCCTAAGGATACTTTTGAGTATCTCCTGGAGAAGTTTAGAGTTTTCTCCCCTCCTCCTTTGAACTAGATGCATAAGGAGATGCATCAGTCCAGTCGATCTCAAGATTCATTCTTTTTCTGGACTGATGTTGGTGGCTACCTCTTAGGGGGAGTAGGTAATGGTATTGTTGATTATTTCAATTAGAAAAGTGTGTGTTGTCATTGTGTAGTGGTAGTTGATATGGTATAGTTTTGTGTGTGTTCATAAGGGGGAGTATTCAAAGTAGTAAAGGAAAGAAGTTGTGGTAGCAAGCAAGTTGGTTGATGTCAAAGGAAGAAAATAAATAGTACAAATATTATGTCCTTTTCCATTTATGTCAAAGTGGAAGAGAGAATCATGTGAAAAAGAATAATTAATAAGGGAGAGAAAGAGTCATGAGAAGTGATGTCAAAGGGGGAGAGAACAATGCATAAAAGATAACTTATTCAGGGGGAGAAGTAATATGAAGAATTGCAAAGTGTTGGTATTCAAATTTGTTGTGTCTTTGATGGTTTTTCACATCATGTGTTGTAATCAATAACAAAGGGGAGATTTTTGCAAGTATGAATAGTTGGTGTTGTCACTGATGTCAACAAGTCTATGTTGTCATTAATGTCTATTGATATTGTTACAAGTGTATGAGCAATTGATTCTTTGATTAGTAGAATTATGTTGTCATTAGTAAAGCTATTGGTGTCAACCTCTAGTGTTGCTTTGATAAGCTTCTATATATGGTTGTGGAAGTGCTAAATATGATGAGGATGTGTTTCTAGTTCCTGGTTTCCAAGTGATTTAGAGAAAATTTGATAAAAAGAGGAAACAATGTGTTGCGGTTACACAGTTATGTTCTGGTTTTGCTTTGCATTTCTTCTAGGTTGAAGATTTTCCTGTTTGATTTAGGTATGTTGGTTAGAGGTGTTCAGAGGTTTTGTATTCAAGATTTGGTTTTTTGGATCATTGTATAGTATAATTTGTGTTCACTAGTGTCTGACTATGCATTGTAGAGATGTCTAGGAGAAATGTTTTTGCTCCACGTTTCTCTGCAGTTGTGTTTCAAATCTCATGATTCTGAAGGTGTATTGATGGTATTGGTAGTTTATATCAATCAAGAGGATTTGAGGTTTGGTGCTTCGGAAGATGGTTTTTCAAGTAACAGTGTAAGTTAGAGTTGTTTGAGTGTACACACCTATACATTCTTCAGGTGGAAGTTGTTGTGAAGGAGTTTTTTGGATTTTAGGGTGTTCGTGGAGTATTATACATCTTTTTCAACTGTGGTTTGTGGTTTGCAAGTCACCCTTGGGTTTGAGGAAGCGTGTAGTTAAAATATTAATGGTGTTTTCCTAGGTAACGGTCAACCTAGTGCTTACACTACATGTGAAGGATAAATATTATTTGTGGTAGTGTGTGGTTGAGTTATGTTGTTGATCTGGGTCCCAATTAAGTTTTAATGTGGTTTGCATTAACTTCTATCCACCATGGAAGTGTTTTGGTGTCGACCTAATTTGAATTTGCATGTTTGAGGTGCATAGTTGACCTTGGAGAGGGTTTCAAGGTTGAATATGGTATAAGTATGAGTTGAGTTGTTGAGAGATTTTAAGATAAATGCAAATGATGTGAATGATGTGAAGTACATATTTGTAGAGTGTGAAATTGAGTGATGCAGTGTGAGCTTTCATGTGTTAGTTTACTGGATGCAGTGAGAAGAAAGTGGCTACAATTCTTCAATCATAGTGTGAAGGTGTTGATGTCATTGTATTGGATTATTTGTTGCATTGAGATGTTTTTCTTTGTGTAACATTTCTTCTCTATCTTCTTTTCTATTCTGGAAGTGATCATTTCTTCTTTGGGCAATGAGCCCTCTGGCATTGAGCCCTTTTTGTAGTCGGTATTGATATTACTTATATTGTGAGCTAATCCTCACCATGGTTTTTCCCTCAGGTTTTTCATGTAAATCTGGTGTTCTCTTGTGTATGGTGTTAATTTTTTTTAGTTTTTGTTATTTTCTTTTCATGTTGATTCATCACAATAGAATTAAGGGTTTAATGAATGTATGTGTATCTAAATTTTAATGAGGGTTTTAAAGTTTTAAGGTACAAATCATTCACCCCCCTCTTAGTTGTTGTGCATTCAAAAAATTAAACCCACTAAGTTGGTTTATGGGAAAGGTTTATGTCAATTGATTCCTGATAATAAACCAAAAGAAATATTTGATGATGAGGAAATAAATATTGAAGATGTTCCTATAGTCTTGTTTGTAAGAACAACTAATAAATGGTCCTAAAATATTGCACACTTCATTAATTGTGGAGAATGTCCTGAGCACCTATCATTCAAGGAAAATAGGACAATCAAGCTCAAGGCTGCAAAATTCATTCTTTGGGACAACAGTTTGTATAAGAGGACTCTTGATGGAACATTTCTACGTTGTTTAGACAAAGCGCAACAAGGTAGGTTGTTGGAATATTTTCACAACTTAGCATGTGGAGGTCACTTTTCAACACCAGTCACTGCTCACAAGATTTTGTGAGCAAAATACTTGTTGAAGGTGAAAATGACACAAACAACGTTTAAACAGAATATTTCTACTCTATTTCTCCTGAAAAAGAAAGACAACATATAGTAGCCTAACTCCCAACGTCTTGGTAGTTGGTTCTCAACTGTCTAGTGTCACTCAATCGGTCCATGCAACTATAATATTCAAGGGGTTTGTGCTGGTAACAAGGAATACAAGCAATGACTTATTCATCGAGCTATTCTTAATAAAGAAAGGGGTTTTTAAATAAAATAAAAAGATAGATCAAAGGGTAAATCAGTAAACATGAATTAAACTTATCTAGCATCCAGACATATATCTTCAACAATGAATGTTTTCCAACAAATCAAGTAAACCAAAGCATGACACAATTTATAGAATAATTCATACTATTGCATACATCTAAGGTGCTTAATTAACGTCATAGTCACACAGCACAAATACTTCAAAGATTCTAAAACAACACACATTCATTCATCACCAAGATCATAGATCAACAGACTTCAATAAATTCAACTCACAAATAATCTAATGAGATAATTCACAAATAATCTAATGAGATAATCCTTAAATCCAGCTTCTTCTAATGACTTTCTTATCACTTCCAACAAGTTTTTATTAGTGGACTCAGCCACTCCATTTCCCTGAGGGTAGTAATTAGAAGAATACTTCAAAATAATTTTATGTTCATATGCCCATGAAATGAATTCAGCAAAAGAAAAAGCAGGGCTATTATCACATACCAGAGAAAATGGAACTCCAAACCTGGTTGTAATGTTCTCAGTTAGAAACTTGATGACCACCTCTGTGGTGCTATTCTTGTAAGTTTGGTCATCAGTCCAAGGTGTGTATTAGGCAGTTGCAGTCAAGATGAATTTATGACCTGCAGAAGAATTAGGATTAATTACACCTACAAAATCAAGTGCCCATTGAGCAAATGGCCTTACCTCATATATTGGTTGTAAAGGCATTATAGGATTTCTTTCCCTGGGTGCAGACGTTTGGCATACATGACAAGTCCTGACATGTTGATGTGCATCCCGAAATACATAAGGCCAATAATAGCCCGATCTAAGAATCTCATGGGCCAAAGCATCGATAGACCCATGTCCAGTTCCATGTCTTCCATGAAACTCGAAAATAGCATGCTTAGCCTCTTGCTGATCCAAACAGCATAGGTAAATTCCTTGGAAAAAAAAATTGTAGATAGATCCCCCTTTAAGCATGTAATGAGCACTCTTCATCCTCAATGCTCTCCTTTGAGTAGCATTCATTCCTTCTAGACATTTGTTATTAAGGAGGAAGAAAATTAAATCTGTATACCAGGGATCCTTAGTGAATGATTGGACAGTGTACTATTGACAAGTGATATTTTTGTCCACATCTGCCATTGCTTTTGATAAACCTTGTCCTCGAACAAGCTTCATTGGATGAATCTCTAAGTCAAACTTCTGTAATATTTCCATCCACTTCCCTCTTCATTCTCCCAATTCACTTTGCATCAAAAGGGACTTCACGGCTGGATCTAGAACTATGGCCATTACTTGACTTCGAATTATGTAATGTCTGAATTTATTTACTGCTCATACTAAGGCAAAGGCTTGTTTTCTAGTGGTGAATATCTTACTTTTGCATTCTTAAATGGAGAGCTCATAAAGGAAATAGGTCTCTCCTCACTCTCTTCTCTTCGTTGTGTTAAA
Organism: Sequoiadendron giganteum; assembly: GCA_007115665.2. Lineage (NCBI taxonomy): Eukaryota > Viridiplantae > Streptophyta > Pinopsida > Cupressales > Cupressaceae > Sequoiadendron > Sequoiadendron giganteum. The sequence continues at coordinate 230,043,687 of CM021109.1, read as the reverse complement.
ATGGCTGCACATGAATGATCAGATGCAAAGGAATAAATATAAAAAGGTTTTAATTAATTTGGGCTTTTCAAAACAGGTGCCTCAGATATAGATTGTTTAATCTGCATGAAAGCAGATTTAGCCTCTTCACTCCACTCAATATTTGCATCTTTCTTCATCATTTCATTTAAAGGTTTAACAATCTCTACAAACCCTATTATGAACTTTCTAACAAAATTAATCCTACCAAAGAAAGATCTCATTTCTTTCTTGTTGTCTGACTTTGTCAATTTTAAGATGGCCTCTACTCGATTAGGGTCTATGGATATCCCTTCTTCTAATATGATGTGCCCTAGGAGTTTCCCTTCAGATACTCTAAATGCACACTTCTTTGGATTAAGAGAGACACCATAACTTATACATTTCTTTAGAACCTTTTCCAGGTCAGCAGCATGGTCTTCTCTATTCTTAGAGAAGATGGTTAAACCATCTACATAAATGATAATACATTTTCCTATCAGATCTTTGAAAGCTACATCCATTGCTCTTTAGAAAGTAGTTCCATAATTTATGAGACCAAATGGCATCCTCCTGTAAGAAAATGTGCCCCATTTGGTGGTGAAAGTCGCCTTCATCCTATCCTCATGATTAACAAGGACCTGATTGTATTCTAAATAACCATCCAAGAATGACATCATCTGGGATCCATTAACCTTTTGTAATACTTCATCAATAGAAGGCAATGGATAATTTTCCTTCTCAGAGGCCTTGTTTAGATTCCTAAAATCCACACATAATCTAATCTCACCACATTCTTCTTGCACACAGGAACTAAATTAGCCACCCAGGTAGAATGTCTAACCAGAAAGATTATTCTAGCAGATAAAAGTTTTTGTACCTCTTTCTAGATCAAGGGCTCAATTAAAGCATTGATCGGGCGTTGCTTCTGGCGAAAAGGCTTAGCTTATGGCTTGAGAGGTATGGTATGAGTGATCACTAAAGTGTCAAAAGTTTTTAAATCATCATAACTCCAAGCAATAGCTTCAATGTTCTGCCCCAAGACCCTGATTATCTTGTCCTTGATTTCCTGAGGATAAGTCTTTCCTATAAGAACATTCCTTTTTGGGCCTGAGTGAATCAAATTAACAGATTCGTACTTACCTCCCTCACTCTCTGTAGGCACCCTTTGATGAGCCCGTGGGTCTGAGTCAAATATCCTCTCCAAAGCAACCATCCCCTTCGGAATGCTACTACTTTTCAAATCCAATATCCCTTCTGGATTCTCTTTCTCAAGATCCCAATCTCCCTGATCTCTTTCAGATTAATCTATTATCTGCCCTTGGAAAACATCAGAACTTTCCAAAAAATCCAATATATGCTAATCATCCTCAAATACCTGAAAGTGTCAGACATTATCAGGAACAACTAGGATAAAAATTAGTTCAACTGAAAATCTTTTTAAATCATAATCTTGCATGGGTTCTAATGTGCTAGCAGAAACAGCAAGTGCATCTGCAATTTGATTAGCTTCTCTAGGGATCAGGCTAATCCCAAAATCATCAAAGTCTTTGATTAAATTCCAAACTTTGTTTCTGTATGCATCCAATCTCTTGTTATGACACGTATATTGGCTATGTACCTGCTTTACAATCACCTCAGAATCTCCCATAACTATGAGAGCAGTAACCTTCTTCTTATGAGCAAACATAAGACCTCAAGAAAGCACTTCATATTCAGCCACATTGTTTGTGCAACCGAACTGCAATCTATAAGAAGAAAATTAAGTCTTCCCTTTCGGGTTAGTTAGCTCAATCCCTGCTCCACTTCTTGCTTTAGACTTGGAACCATCAAACTTAAGAGTCCACAATTGGTCCTTGGCTGGGAGTTCTTTCTTTTTAGGGACAATAGGGGGTGACTTACTTGAGATGTGTGGCAACTTGGACTTTTGTTAGTTATCAGAAATTGACTCAAGACAAAGCTCACTTGAATATTTTTCTATGTTTTCAACTTTCTCATAAATCAACTCCTGAACAACTTCTTGGGTTAAATTGCAATCCAACTCATCTTTAAGTAATGCCTTGGGCATTGGCAAAGTATCTGGGGCAGGTGTATCAAATGGGAATTGAGACACCTCAGCCTCTTCTTGAATTTTAGAACATAAAATCTAAGTCTGCTTTACTGGCAGGGAACCTTCCTCTTGAGAAAAACTAGCCTGAGTAAGAATGGTAGCATCCTTAACTTTGAAAGAAAACTCATTGATGGGGGTTGGGAGTTCTTCTTGAAATAATTGTTGGGGCTGATCTACATGAATTAAGATATCTAAGCATGATTGGCATGTTAACTCTGAATGATTATGATAATGAATCCTACACCAATTAGGAAGTAACAAACTACTCAGATCAGTTTCGTCTCCTAAAACCAACTTGTCTTGTTGCAACTTCCTTATTAGAACTTGTTGGTTGATGTAGATCATTGGGTCACTATGTTCTAGGGGCAATGTATCCCCCAAATTAAGCACAAAAAAATTAAGAACTTCGTCTTTTTTGTAAACTCCTATCTCAGTCTCAAAGTATGCTACTTCATTTGAAGCATCATACTCTGTGATCATGTGCTTGAGTCTTGGTTCACTTTCAATCCTTATTTGTGTTGCAACCCCTTTCCAGGGTAACCACATGTGAGAGAAATCCAAGGACAATATCCCCCTATGCTTTTCATTAGCTCTCGACTTAGGAGCATACCATATGTTTCTGGGATATCAGCCACTTGGATATCTATGTAGGTCTGGATCCTCAGATCTGATCCAACCTACACATGCATGTTCTTTAGTTCTCCTACAACATTAACTTCAGTTTTATCCAACTAAATCACATTCTTATTGCTTGGGATAGGACTTAATCCTAACTTCTTACATATCGAAAAAGGCATAACATTTCTCGATGCTCCAAAATCCAATAAACAGTTGTGCAAATTCTTTCCAAAAATTCTTAAACTTAAAAAAAAAGGTGGTGTATTGGCCTTACCTTTATAAATGGTTGCATTTGTCTCCTTTGTTGGAGTCACTTTACCTATTCCCTTTAAGCGATATGCCTCTTCCAAAGCCTTCAATACAACTTCTCGTTGAGCTGGGCACCACTTCATGATGTCAAAGAATGACAATGATGTCTTCTACCTCTATAATTTTGCAACAAAATCAAACTCTGAATCATTCCTGATTTGATATTTAGGAAAAGGAGGCGGATTACCTCTATTCTAAGAATCGGAAGGTCCCTTTGGTGGTGGCAGATTATTATCTACATTCTGGTTCGGCTGGACCATATTGTTGGGAGGTGCAGATGTAGTAAATGGGCCCTTATTTTGATTTCTCAGAAAATGACCACCTTTAGACTAAAAGACTTGGGCATCATACACATCCTCCTCTGGCCCATTATCTCCTTGCATAGGAAATTGGTATTTCTCCTCAATTGTCTCATAAGTCATAGCAGTACTGACTGGCCCATTCTCCTGATTGGAACTTCCTGCTGGAGGATGGGAATCAGCTTGTGCAATTTTTACAATTTTCTCCATTTCATGGCAATTAACCTCAGAATGTGTTGCAGTATCATGTAGTCTGCACCAATTAGTCATGAAATTGAGGTCAGCTACATTAGCAGTATGTGGTCTCTCCTCACCTAACTGATAGTTATGGGGAACTCCCCCATTGTTAGGTTTAGTATTCCACTGCCTACTATTTTTGTTGTTGTTGTTGAACCTCTAGTTATATCCTTTGTTCTGATTTTGGTAATTTTGGTTAGAGGAATTTTGATTCTGAAAGTTGTGGTTGGTGTTTTGACTCCCATTCTGATTGGAGTAATTTCCCTAGTTGTTGTAACCTCCCTAGTTTTGATAATTCTGATTTTGGTTGTGGGGAGGGTTTTGCCTAAGTTGTGCCATGTTGTTAGACATTTGAGATAGAGTCTTCTTGAGAGTCTATAACTCACTAGTCATTTGAACAGTTTGTTCATTTTGCACATTCTGCACTATGGTTGGGGAATGAACATGGGTTGATCCTCCCCCTTGTTGTTGATTTTGAGGTTGTTGGGAAGAATCTTGCATGCCATTTCCAAAAAAGGGCATGGTAGGTGGAGCTTGTAACTCAGAAAAAGGTCCATATTGGGAATAAGACATCCATGGGACTGTGTTGTACAATGGTGGGTTAGGCATCTAAAAATTCATGGGAGGAAGAGTTGCTTCTAACCCTCCTGACTGCAGACTTATCTGTTGTTGCAACTTGATAGCTAGATGATAAACTTTAGACAAAGAGTTAATCTCATCAGGCTGATAAGTTCTCTGCAAGAATAGGCCAATCAAGGGATCAACAGCTCTTAAATATGCCTGTATAGCAATATTCTCAACTACCAAGTAAGGGTCTTGCAACCTACAAAACATTCTTTGGAATCTAGTATTGAATAGAGGCAGTGGATCACGGTGTTCCTTTCTTATGGTGGAAAACTGGTGATACAGGATGGCAGGGTCCACATAAACCTAAAATTGATTAATAAATGCATTTTCTAAATGTGTCCAACCCAGAATAGATCCCCGGGGCAGATTTAAATACTAGCTATATGCCATATCCCATAAACAATAAGGAAATAATCTACATACCACATCCTGATGAGCGAATTGAGCTTGTGTACAAGAATCTTTGAATGCTTGTATTTGTTCCTCAGCACTTCTTGATTCCCCATGTATGTACTTGGGACAAAACTTTTTTGGGCTCTTTGGTAAGTCATGGATTCCTCCAAGAATAGTCCCTAATGGGCAAGGGTTATTCACAAAATAAGCCATGGGTAGGATTGGTTGAGTAGGTGGTGGTGATGTAGGCTGAATTGGTGGTGGTGTGGCTGGATTTGATGGAAATTCAGGTGGAGTAAGTGGTGGTGGCAATGTAGGTATCAATATTCTACGAGCATGGGGTCTAGGTCTAACCGGGGTTTGGAGTTCTTCAAATGGTTCAGGATTAGTAGAGGATCTGAGAATCCTCTCGTATTTCTCTGGTGAGAATGACACAATGCGAGCCAGCTTGTTCCTTCAAGGCCCCCCTTCTAGCGCCAGATCTGTTGATGATTAAAATGACACAAACAACATTTAAACAGAATATTTCTACTCTATTTCTCCTGAAAAAGAAAGACAACATATAGTAGCCTAACTCCCAAGGTCCTGGTAGTTGGTTCTCAACTATCTAGTGTCACTCAATCGGTCCATGCAACTGTAATATTCAAGGGGCATGTGTTGGTAACAAGGAATACAAGCAATGAATTATTCATTGAGCTATTCTTAATCGAGCTATTCTTAATAAATTAAGGGGTTTTTAAATAAAAGAAAAAGATAGATCAAAGAGTAAATCAGTAAACATGAATCAAACTTATCTAGCATCCGGACATATATCTTCAACAATGAATGTTTTCCAACAGATCAAGTAAACCAAAGCATGACATAATTTACAGAATAATCCATACTATTGCATACATCTAAGGTGCTTAATTAACGTCACAGTCACACAACACAAATACTTCAAAGATTCCAAAACAACACACATTCATTCATCACCAAGATCATAGATCAACAAACTTCAATAAATTCAATTCACAGATAATCTAATGAGATAATCCTTAAATCTGGTTTCTTCTAATGACTTTCATCACATAAGAAACAATCATGCTTCAGCACAATCACTAGCATACAGATAGATTATAACTCATCAACCTTATCAAGTAAAAAAACTTAATTCTAACACCATATTGCGTAAACCTGTAATTATATTCAACTGTAAAATGAAGTAACAATGTATCTCTGTAACAACTATGAAAAATTATATCTCCTAATATCAAGTGGCCAATTCTATTCTCTATTAGCCGACCCTTGCAATATGATACCCCAAGGGTATTTATAGATATACAAAATCTGAAGTCCTCTTCTATTTTAAGTCGACCCACCCTTTTAGGGATTACAGTTATCTTGGAAACTTAGTTAAACTGGAAGAATAAAAAAGATTGCATGGCTTTCTTCTTTTCTTTGCATGTTGCATGTAGGACTGGCAGTTTTTGAAGCGCATGGCTTTCTTCTCTCCTATCTTTTTTTTTCTTCCAGTTTAATTGAGTTTCCAAGATAACTGTAATCCCTAAAAAGGTGGATCAATTTAAAATAGAAGAGGACTTAAGATTTTGTATATCTATAAATACCCTTGGGGTATCATATTGTAAGGGTCGGCTAATAGAGAATAGAATTGGCCACCTGATATTAGGAGATATATTTTTTCATAGTTGTTACAGAGATACATTGTTACTTCATTTTACAGTTGAATATAATTACAGGTTTACACAATATGTTGTTATAATTAAATTGTTTTACTTGATAAGGTTGATGAGTTATAATCTATTTGTATGCTAGTGATTGTACTGAAGCATGATTGTTTCTTATGTGATGAAAGTCATTAGAAGAAACCGGATTTAAGGATTATCTCATTAGATTATTTGTGAATTGAATTTATTGAAGTCTGTTGATCTATGATCTTGGTGATGAATGAATGTGTGTTGTGTGACTATGACGTTAATTAAACACCTTAGATGTATGCAATAGTATGGATTATTCTATAAAAAAATTCATGCTTTGGTTTACTTGATCTGTTGGAAAACATTCATTGTTGAAGATATATGTTCGGATGCTAGATAAGTTTGATTCATGCTTAATGATTTACCCTTTGATCTATCTTTTTCTTTTATTTAAAAACCCCTTTCTTTATTAAGAATAGCTCGATGAATAATTCATTGCTTGTATTCCTTGTTACCAGCACAGGCCCCTTGAATATTATAGTTGCATGGACTGATTGAGTGACACTAGACATTTGAGAACCAACTACCAGGACCTTGGGAGTTAGGCTACTATATGTTGTCTTTCTTTTTCAGGAGAAATAGAGTAGAAATATTATGTTTAAATGTTGTTTGTGTCATTTTCACCATCAACAATACTATTGGCCCACACACTTTCAAGATGCGTACAACTGGGTACGTAAGTGTGAGTTATGCTAGCAGTTTGTGGGGAAACCTAAATTGGTAGATTTACCCCTCAAGCCGGTGGTAATTGAAGAACCCTTTCAGTAGTGGGGTATAGATTTCATTGGCACATTCAATCCACCATCAAGTGTGGTGCATATCTATGTTCTCATGACTACTGACTATTTCACCAAGTGGGTGGAAGCCATTCTAGTTAAGCATGCTACTTCAGAAGTGGTATGTAATTTTCTCAAGGATAATATCATTTCAAGGTTTGGTGTTCCAACAAAGATAGTGGAAGATAATTCTACTTCTTTCTCATCGAATGAAATAACAAATTTTTTCTTTGAATATATCGAATCAATCTTTCTCATTCTGCAGACTATTACCCTCAAGGGAATGGTCAAGCAGAATCAAGTAACCAAAGTTTGGTTACCATTATCAGGAAGTTGGTGGATTAAAATAAGAAGTCTTGGCACAAGGAATTGTATGATGCATTATGGGTAGATCGCATTACCCCCAAATGGATGATTGGCATGTCTCCATTCCAACTCTTGTATGGGTTGAATACGAAAAATTCCCATCACACTAGAATTTCTTGCTTTGAGATTGGCTAAGGCCATTGAAGATGAAACTTTTGGAAACTCCCTTGACAAGCATATCATGTTCCTTGTTGAGCTAGAAGAGAAGCACATACAAGTGGTGGATCGCATTGCGGAACACTAGAGCCAATTCAAAAGGATTTTTTATAAAAAGGTGAACTCTCATGATTTCCAAATTGGAGATCAAGTTTTATTGTGGGATAAAAGAAGAGAACCAAAAGGAATGCACAAAAATTTTGATTCCTTATGGAGAGGACCTTTCAAAATTCACCAACTCTATGGTGAGAACAGTTTTCTTCTGGTGTACCAAGACAGAAAACCATTTTCATTTCCTCATAGCGACAACATCCAAAGCTCTTCACTTAGTGAAGTGTCAAATAAGTTTGTAAATAATTGTATATTTTTACATCTTTTTTCTTTTTTTTGTCTTTTTTTCATCTTACTCTCTAGCCCGATGGATGGATGAAGGAACTTGGAGTTTGGGATTCTTCTCCCTTCGATCATTTCAAAGCATGAAAAACGAGATAGATCCTACTTGCTCTCATGCATGGTCCAATCCCTCAAAATGTCATTTCGAGCGATTCCCCTTTTTGTCTTTTGAGAAGTTATGAAAGGTCAAAATTTGCAAAAACCTTTGTTTTCAAAGTTAGCATTTTTCCTACATGTGCAAGGAGCGTTGAATTTTAGCACCTTGCATCATTTTTGCAAATTATATTAAGAGATGCAATCACATTGATTTTCACCATGACTACACCCCTTATACCACACGCTTGAAATTTATTGTAGGTTTAATGAAACTTCAAGTGTGTTTTATTTTGGGTTTTTAGTGATTTTCATACTCATTTTATTCTCATTTATCCTTCATCTGAGTATCATTTATACTTTTTTTGCTCTTGGCGCACCTTTTTTTGGTGTTCTTACAAATTTTGAGTGAATTCTTCACCATTTTTCGTTTAGGGTTTTCTTCATTGTTCTCATTGTTTTCAAGTATGTTGAAGTCTTTCAAATTCTTTTCTTTCACATTTTGTTTGCATTTTTGCTTTGTTTTCATGCACTGTAAACATGTTTAGGGTTTCAAAGTTTTGGGTTTGTGTTTGTTGTCATTTTATTTTTCTTAGCATTGTAAATAGGTGATTCTTTTCTCTCATTTTTTGTTAATTTGCATATCATTGATGAGTTGGTGTTTAAAACACCCTTTGACTATTGTTATCCTGCATTGTAAACTTGAGATACCCTACTATAGTTAAAATCAGTGTGGATTTAACCATCATTTCTGTCGAAACCTACTCATTGCAATTTGCAAAGTGGGGTTTGAACCCCCACTACCCGCGAAAACAATACTTCCATATGCAGGATACAATACAGGTTTTTTTTTTTTTTTTCTTTTACCATTTTTTGGTTCCCTAGAGGGATTTTTCCCTAAGGTTGCACTTTTAAACCAACATGCATGTCAGGGTTTAAAATCCAACATACATGGTTGATCCACCCATTCTATCTAACATGTAGGTCAAGGTTTAAACCCTAACCAACACAATCAAACACCCATGTATATATGAAACAATAAGAAATTTTGTCTTGGTTACATATCATCGCTTGTCTAACATGTAGGTCAATTTTAAACCTCAACCAACATTTTATCATTGCATACCCAATTTCCAAGCATAATATATGCAGGGGCAAGATTTTTCTCCGCACTTGCATAACTTAAAAATTTACCCCATGTTGGGGTGGGATTTTTTCCCACCCTTACAACCTTTTATTTTACCCTGATGCAAGGAAGTATAATTTCAGCACCCTTACATCTAAACATAAAACCCCATGCAAGAGCACAAAATTTCTACACCATTGCATCTGAACTATCAAAACACATGCAATGTCTCAATTTTTCCCCATCACTACATAGAATCTTGCAATTTTCTCTAACACTAGAAAATGTGAAATTTATTTCTACAATTGTTTCAAATCAGACTCTGCTATTGAATAATTCAAGTTAGTTTTAGTTTTCCTATTTTAACTCTTGGCTCACCTCTATATATATGAGGGAGATATTTTGTAATAGATACCTTTGTATCTTTTGAAGCAAATCTTTGCCCATTTGAAAAACATATTGAAACTTTTTGTTTAACGTGTAAATGAAATTTCAATTAATAAAAGAAGCAGAATTGCATCTAATCTTTGTCTTGGATCTTCCTTGTTATGTGTTGAGATTGTTCTTATTTCCTAATTAAATTTTCTTGTAAAAGATTGAATAAGTGGTGTGATATCATATTGTTTAGAAGGGGATTTAATTTGATTTTACAGACTTTGGGTTGCATTATTAAATTTTATGTTTATGTTCTTGTGTGTGCACTTTGATCATTATTCAAAGACTTTGGGTTGCGGGTTGTTATCAATGTTTTGTTGATATTTTGGTGGCATATATTGGAGGCTTTGGGCTGCAAGATATACCATTGTTTATCTTTATGAATCATCATTGAAGGTAACAATTTTTTGTGCTTTTGTGGGTTTTTAAGCTACCAACATTCACTGGTATCACTTTGATTACTCTTCCATTTGATCTAGCTTGATATTGGTTATTATTGCTTAAAATAGAAATTTGAAGTGAATTACATGTTGTAATTGTCACAAGATATAATTGTAGTTTGTGAAAGAGGAAAAAATCTATTCTGAAATAAGAGAATAGGATGATGAAAACACCCATGGTTAATTATAGTTTATATAATCATACTTAGTTATTAGTTGTTTTCAGTAAGCAATAAGAAGGGAGCCTCCCCTTGTTGAGAGGACAGATTTAATCTCATTGTAATTGTGGTTGAAATCACCATTTTGTAATTAGTTAGTTGATTACAAAATATTCACCCAACATAATGATAAATATTTATGTAATTAAAGGATTATGATAAAGATGAGAAAAAATAGGAATAATTAAATAAATAATAGATATTTATTTAATTAATGGTTAGCATAGGCTAAAATGTGGTGTGGTTGGGTAAGGTTATATTTTAGGTGTCTACAATAATATAAGTAAATAGAATAGAGAATATGAAGTGAGATGTTATAAAAATAAAAAATCAGCAAAAATGCAAAGAGGATGAATTGCAGAGGATATACAATTTTTTACTCTACACCTACCATATTTGGACAATTGAAAGATCATAGAAAACCATTTAACTTATAATATAGATAAATTTTTAAAATAGAATAAATCTAATATTTTTATTCTCTAGAAATGAAATTAAATATAGTAGGTGTAGTTGTTGAGAGCCTAGGAATTGTAATAATAGAAATTGCATACCCTATAATGTATTTTATCATGTTTTACATTCATTTTAGGTGTTTCCATTTGTATGTTTACTATATTTCATTATTGTTTTTCTTTACCATAATATTTACTTGAATGTGCTTCCTTCCTTTTAACATGTAATCATCTTGCAAAAGTGGAAGAAAAATTAACAATAAAAATTGCATGCATACAACCTATTTTATCAATTTTTTCTCTTATTTTAGGTGTTCACACTTGTATGTGTTTTTAGCCTTATCCACCCCTTGTCTAGCCTAGTGAACCATAGTCGAGCCATTGTTAACACTCACCTTTATCTTGTTAATTTTTTATCCCTATGTGTTTTATGTCCCCTTTCTATGTTTTTTATGACTCATGTGTATGCCTTGCTCATCATTTCCCATCTGATGTTTGTCCCCCCACCTAAAATTTGTAGAACTAGTATTTTTTATAATATTTCTTGTACAAGAGAGAAAAGCATAAAAAGAGGATAAATATGAAATCAAATGTAATTAATGAGAATAATTTCCAAATAATTAATTAAAATAATAAATGCACATGCATAAAGAAAAAAAGTAGAAAATCAATCTTATCCTAAGTGATAATATAGAAAAATAATCAAAGAAAAAAGTCTTAAATGATGACTCCCTGATTAACTTATGATAATGTGAATAAAAATTCACACTAACACCCCCTATAATTGAAACTTAGAGAGACTAAACACATAAGATTAAAAAAAAAAAGATGGGTCCTATAAATAAGGCTTTCAAGTATCCATTTACAAACAAAGATCTCTCATAACAAAAGAAAAGGAGAAAAAAACAAGGGGGTAAAAAACAATAGGTATGTACAAGTGATAGATCACAATTAGAATCGAATTCCCAATTAGAAAAGTGGAACCTATTTAAATTTGGGTTTATGATTATTTCTCTGCTTGGGAAGAAATAAATCCACAAGAATTGAATTCCCAATTAGAAAAGTAGAACAAGGAGAGGGAAAAATATATGATATATTTGAAAATATAGAAAATGATGTGATGACCTCAATATCATCAAATATGAAGTAAAAATCATCTAATGTATCCTTCACATTAGCAATATGAGACTCCACAAAAAAGGATTAAATATAATAAATAGGAATCCCAAAGAGGTGGATCTAGAAGACTAAAATTATCCTACTACAAGGAATCATTGGAAGCTCTTGAAGAAGAAACTATGGATTTTGAAGCAAAAATAGGTGATGAAGGGGAAGAGATATCAATTCATTTCATTTGACTACATTTCTCATCTATTAATGACGGTGTTTCCTTACAAGATATCTAAGCCTGAACCTTCAAATATATTTGTAAAATCTAGATTAGAATAATCTAATAAACTAATGTCATTCATAAATGTAAAGTTGTCTCAATTGTTGAAGTTCATAAAGTTTCAAATCATCAAGTTCCCTTAGCATGCATTCATTTATATGTGTTTTCTTTCCAAATAATCATATTTTATTTTCCATTAATTTGAATACATGATTACAGCTATCAAAATTAAATACAAAATAGATAAACTAAAATGAAACCCACCCAAAAAGATAGAACTTCTCCAAGGGCTAGTATTTCTAGCACATCAAACAAAATATAAATAACTAATAAATTAAATAAAACATGCCTAGCAATTATATCTAGAAAAATTACATAGATGACTAAGAAGAGCTCCTTTATATCTTTCTAATGTCTCAAGAATCACAAAAATCGGCAATTAATAGAAAAAATAGATTATCATACTTCTATTATTAAAAAAGAACTAGAATTAAATTATATTAAAATTACTAGCACCACTAGATAGTTCTTAGAACCAATTTTTTTAGGTCTATTTGTTTTCAAAAATTTGATATTGTATGTTGAAGATATCTCTATTTACATAAATTTTCTCATTTAGGATTTATTATAGGAACTATACAAGGTCCCAATCACCCATGTGACTAGGGTCTAAGGTGATGGAGTTTAGTGACAAAAAAAGTCAAAAATTTAAAACATTAATAAAATATTTAGTTGTACCTTTAGGGTGTAAGAATTGAGATGGCATATAAATCAAGATAGCATTAAAATTGAAATGAAAAAACCCTAAATTTTTAGATAGGATTAGGAAATGATGATATAAAAACTAAGGTATTTGTATGAATGTAAATTTATACAATTGTACAAAATTTATTTGGTTAAAAATTTAAACCCTCAAAAAATCTCCAAAAAAAAAAAATGGTTCCAAACCCTATCATGCCTTATATTACAATAGGGGTTTTTTTGTCTTAAAATCATAATTGTGGGGTAAATTTTTCTCTAAGATACACTAATTACAACTTTATAACCAAAATCATAAAAAATCTAAGAAGAAATTTACAAATCTAGAGCTCCGATACTATGTTAAAACCAAAAACAATTGCCTTATTTCTTCTACAAGAGAGAAAAACATAAAAGGATAAATATTCATGAAAATTAAATTCATGAAAATTAATTACCAAATTATTGATTATAATAACATATTTATCCACGTAAAGTGGAAAAGAAAATCAATATTGTCCAAGTGATAAGGTAGAACACCAAAAGAAAAAAAAATATTCCTAAATAATTACTCTCTAATTAACTTATGGTAATGTGAATATAATTTCACACTACTAGTATTTAATTTTTATTTCTTTCTCTTATAATTAACCCTATCTTTTCCCTTATTTTCCTTATTTATTATGTTTAATATATCCTTACAACTTAAAACCACTTCCAACCACTTTATACTATCTTTGTGCATCTTACCTAAAAATTTGGGGGTCCTAGCATTACATTTCATGACCACCCCTGAGGAAGTTCTATATATTTTGGTGAGTTCAACCACCAATATTTAATGAGAATAATTAATTATCATCTAATACATTTCTTGCATTCACTTTTCTAAATTTATTTTAAAAACTATAAATAGACCATCTTTCATCTCATTTCATTATGAAGTAATTATGTATGTTATTGTCCAAATGCTCTGTAGTTTTCTTTGTCTTTGTTTTCTTAAATTAAATAAAAAATTAAGTGAATGTGTGTGATGTAGAATTTATTTTTTCATATTTGAAATATGGATTTCCTTTCCTCTCAATCATAGACCCCCTTAGCCGCCTTAAATATTTCTAATTATATTTTCACCATAATTTCTATACATTTCCTTCTTCCATTGAAACCATCTAATCCCCATTTTTTCTTTCCAATTTTACATGCATATTATCCCGGCATCCCTTATCCCAAATGAACAGGTTTAAAATATCATCGATTATCTTTATTATATCTATTTATCATCTCCTTGTATCCTATTTTTCCTCTTTAATATATTTTTGTTACCTTTGCACTGCCTCGGGCTTTTTCCACTTAGTGCACTTCCATAGTCTAAATACCTTTATTTGCATTATAATTTTTATATATTTTTGTTAAAAAAATCACAAGAGGGTTGACTAAGTTAGGCTCCTCTTCAACACTTTTTTTTTATTTTTTTATGTTTCGTAAGTGTTAAGGAGCAGATATGTGTATCTCATCATGGATTTTATTTGAAAAATATAAGTTGTCAAATATAGCTGCCATTAGAACCCCTTTTTCAAATGATTTATCCAAGGATATTTAAACTTCTCAAAAACTACTCTTTGTTCTTTTGATGATATTATTTTCTTACATTTTCATTTTTAATCAAGCATAGTTAGTTCAAATTTTATATTTATAATTTACAGTTATAGTGTATTTGATGTGTTTATGTTGGATTCTTATATGGATTCAATTTTAGGACAAAAAACTAGTATTTTCACAATTAGGGGAGCATTAGGATTCTTCAATTCCAAGCTAGGACATTCTAAGACAAAATTTTTGAATGCACAAGACAACTGAGAGGGGGGTGAATTAGTTGTATTTTAAAACTTCAAAACCCTCACAAACATTCAGATCCACATTAATTTAATTAACCATTAATCTGTTAGAATGATTTATCATGAAAGCAGATAACAGAACAAAACTAAATCAATACCATGCACAAAGAAACACCAGATTTGGTCACGCCCATAAAAAGATATAGAAGTCGCGATGAATCCTAACCTGGGAATTGGACATTCCAACAAGTGACTAACATATTCTCATGGTCATTCATTTATTTGTCAAACCAAGGAACGTATACTTTAAATGAAGCGACATTGTATGTGCACTAAGAACCAGTTTTAGCCATAACTTTCTAGAAGTAAATGCTTGAAAGGAATTCTAATTCTGATGCAGGGACATGAAGTAAAGTCTTACTAACTTAAACATCACTTAACTAAAACAGAAATCATAACAACAATTACTGGAAACAAAAACCATGAACTAGCCTTATGCTGCAGGAACAGACACAGGGATGGATTACTTATGCTGCAGGAACAGTTTAAGACTGAGTTTGCATCAAAGCTTACAGAAATGGAATTCTAACAGATAAATAACAGAAAGCAAATAGCTAACTACAGATACTCACTAAGTGGGCCCCCTTAGCAAGCATCAACCAATTATGCAAAAATAGAACTCAAAACTTCATCAGTTCTTATTCATACTTTTCAATCTCATACATGGCTATTGCTTGTAAGAAACTTAATGCAAAACTTTGTTCTTCATTATAACAGTAAACAATTACAATCTATTGTATCTCTATTCTCTAGTCTAAAATTCTCTTGATCAACCTTGTTCACTCGCGCAAGAGGAACCTTTATTTAAAGAGAAATGACTAACTAACTAATCAACTAACAGAGGAAGATGCGGGTATAAATGTCGCCTGAGACGGAGGAACAAACTTCATAAATGCGAGTCTATCCGCTCAACTGTCTCAGAGGAAATCTAGAGCTCCACTCCTTCCTAGATAGATGATTCATTTGGTTCTTTCCCAAAGACTCGAACAAAAGAATCTGTGCTTTGAACGACTCCTTCGCTGGTGCGCTGAAGACGGTCTTTTCCCGTGAGTTCTGCTGTGTATTGACTTGTTCATATCAGCTCCAACAACCTATAGAACACATGGCAACAGAGGCAAAAGAAGGCATGCACTCATAATAGCACGACATTCTTCATTAATCACATGCATTCAATTCATCTTACTTATTCAAACACTACATTCATCGCATCAGTCAATTGGGAAGTCAAAACAGGGCTATGATTATAGACAGGCTAAGGTATTTATGCATCAAGAGTATAGGATTTCTTATCATCAAATACTACCCATAAACATTAAAAGTTTGTAACCATAGAGTTTAAACATTCATAAAAAGAGAGCAAGATTTTCTAAAACTTATAATCATGACATCCAAATTATAGCCATATTATGGGCTCATCATCTGCCCCCTACTTTATCCAATGTTGGTCCTCCAGCATTAGTCTTTCTGTTTGTATCTCAGAAATCCGTAGGAGTCACATGGCCTTGTAATGTAGTCCCAAATCTGAAGTAAAAACCCCTGCAGTTCTGCCATCTCTCATATCTTCTGGCTTTTGTATCTTCATTGAGTTCTGTGGCATGATAAGGATATAATGGCCATAGTAAAATAGGAGGTCTAAATGTTAGTGGCATCCATAATTCAAATCTTTTCTGGAGGTCAATCTGCATGTATCTTTCGGACCCCCTGAGAGCTACTATTAAATGCAGGGGACTATGAGGCTCGAACTTCTTCAAACCAACCATCAACTTTTCCCATCTGGTTTTGCTTCTGGAAGCTGCAAGCTTCTAGAATGAATATGGTTGGCGCATGAACTCGTCATAGACTTGTTTCCTTAAATCAAATATCCTCATCCTAGCTGTAGGATCATAAAAACCATACGTAACAGAAAGTCAGGCCCTCAGAAATTATTTGGGGTCTGTGCTTTCTGATCTCAGGGGAAGAGGTTCTCTTCTCTCAGTCTCCTCATAGTCTTCAGATTGCTTTCCATAATTAAATTCATTCGCTGCCCAAGACATTAGTGATCTTAAATGGATGTCGCCAATAAACAGGAGTGGATTCCACTCAGTTTTATCAGGAATTAATAAACCATGCAAATAGAACTCACACATGGAATTCCTCAGCCAATCAGTTCCCATTTGATATGCATCATAAAAAAATTTAGCAGTGGTAGGAACAGGGTCAAGGTCTTTAGAAATCTTCATCCACTGAAACCACAGAAACTGCTCTTTGAGGCACATTGCATAAACTTTAGGCGGTGGCCTGCATTCCATAATCTGACCTGCTACCTTCATCATTTTATTCATCTTTTCCTTTACCTCCTAGATTTCCTGTTTCTGTCTTTCAATTTCTTTCTTCAGCTTCTTCTTCTCTTCCTTCCACAAACTCTGTTGCATTTGAGTTTCAGCCAGAAGGCAGAAACTCAAATTCTGAAGTGTCATAGGATTTCAGGTTTCCTTAAGGTGCTCTAAGCATTGGGTTAGCAGTGGTTTCTTATATCCAACTAATGTGTGGCATGTTTCAGAAGATAATAGGGTTGCATTGGATGTCCTAGGTTGCTCCGGTTGCTCCTGCTCTTGTTGCAGGTCAACAAGGGATTTTGCTTCCTTAGAAATTTTGTCAACTGCCTCAACCAAGTCATCAAGACTCAGCATTTTCCTCCCATCAGTATAGCCTTGTTGTTCTTCCTCAAGTTCCCCTATTTCTTGTTGCATTTCAACAGGAATTTCTGAGGTGTCGGGTGGGATATTCTCAGATGTACTTTGAGAATTTTCAGGAATGAATTCCTCGGACTCCTCAGAAATGACAATTATTTCCGGTTGGGTAGAAGAGGGTGGGGTAGCCTAACTTTGTTTTCTTGCAGAAGTTCTTCTTGGTAATGCAATTGAGGCAGAAGATTCATGGGCAGCTTTTCTTTTCCCAGGTTGCATGGGGGTTTGAGAATTGGAAGGAGAGGATGATGAAACCGCGGTGGCATTGGGTGTTGCTGCAAGAGAAAGTCGGGTAGCTTGTTTTTGCTTCTTGGCATGAGGGTTTTCTCCTAGGGTATGCCCAAGGCTAGATGGTTCGTCTATCTTGGTTTTTCCTTTTTCACTCCTTGTTGCAGACCTATTTTTAACACGGGTAGAGGGCTCAGTTATAACAGCTGCAGGACTAGGTGCTGCAGGAGAAGCAGGGGAATCTTGTTCAGCTTCTCTACTTGAAGACTCTACTTGTTTTCTCTTTTTTTGGGTCGTGCAGGCAATGTTCTTGGAGGCTCAAGAGGCTACAGCCCTTTCTGGGCAACAAATTCTTGCCAAGAAAGGGGGGAAACGTCCCTTACGGAACGCTCAATCAATTTTTTAATGAGGGCATGATGAGAGATTGAATTGTCTTTCCCTTTCTGGGTTTCACTAGCACTGCGCTCTAAAAATTTTAACAAAAAGTTAGAGACATTTATAGCTAATCCATGCCTTATATGGCTTAACAGCTTAAAATGATAGGAGTGCAAAAAAGAAAAGCGTCTCTCGCAAGTTAAATACCTAATTATATAGGAGGCATACTCAGAGTAGGGGTAAGGTAGAGACACTCTTCTGCACCCTTGCTTTGAAATTGGTAATACCCCTCCGTTTTGATTCTTGTTCAAATTGCTTTATGCTATGTTTGGTTGCAATTACTTTGATACTGGATACATTTTGTTATGATGTTTTGATCGTTACTATTGAGCGACAACTATTATTGTGGGATGTAGTTATCTGATTTTGTTTCACATGCATTATGGATTAATGATGTTGTAGAGTTAGCATGAGATATTATTATGAGATTATTGGAATTATGATGGAAGTGTCAGTTTTGATGAGTGTATGGGTGAAAAGGACGAGTTCGCATCACTCGCTTGCGAGCACCCTGCAAATCCGTGATTTCTTCTTCACGGTGTGTATTATATGCTGGATATATTGTATGATATTGTTTACTTGGTTGCGAGATTGCAGGTACATGACATTGACTCCACCTAGTTTCACAGGTTTGAGCGTGTCGATCCAACGATTAAGTTGAACGGGAGATACTAGCTAGGTAACATGTGTCAAGTTTACACCATAGCCTTAGTGTGTCGTTAGTTGTGTGTGTCGAGTCATTGTCTGTCTTGCTTCGATGTTATTTAATTATGAAGAATTCTTGATTTGGAAATAGATATTTAGAATAATTGCATTTAAATCATGTTGATGGTTATTTAATTTAAATAATGCAATGTGGATAAAAGTTTATATTTAAATTAATTAATTATATTTAAATTATTTAATTAATTAAATTTAATCCAAGGGGGTTGAGTTTAGTTATTAAATAATTAAATTAATTAATTAAACGTGATGCAAGAGAATGAAAGGAAATAAAATAATTAGAATTAATTTTGGAATTTAATTCCAACGTGTGGGAATTAAATTAGAAATTGTAATTAAATGTTTATTTGGGAAATTGGTTGCAACTTTGGAAATTAATTTATTATTTGAAATTGTATTTTAAATTGAAATTAATATCTAATTTGCATGTAGTGTGAATTAGGATTGTAAAAATTGAAATTGAAATTAATATCTATTTTGCATGTAATGTGAATTAGGGTTGTAAAAATTGAAATTGAAATATCTAATTTGCATGTAATGTGAATTAGGATTGTATTAGGTATTTTTGATTTATAAAGAATATATGTTTTAATTTTAGGGCAACAGAAAGAGATTTAGAAAAAATACATTTTTACAGCAGGAAAGAAATTTTGGAAAATTTGCACAAGGGTTTGAAGAAAGTTTTGATTGTAGAATTGATTGAAAGAAAGATTGTTTGCATTTGTTTAGTTTTGGATTGAATTCATTGGAGGACTGAAGAAAATTCAGGAAATATTTGGAGGAGGCTTGCATCAAAAATTTATCTCTTCCTGTAGCTTCTTGTACCAGGTTTTCCTCATTGTGTTTTATTGTTCTTGATTGTTTTTTTTTAAATAGTAGTGATTAAAGATTTGTTTGTTAAATCTATTTTAGAAAATAAATTTGATATTAGAAGAAAAGAATTAAATAAATTTACAACTTTTGCTTGTGAAAATCTCAGTTAAATTTAAATTATTTTGGGAAAACGATTTTGTTGTCATTGAAATCAAACATAGAGATTGAACAATGCATTTAGAATGTTTTAGAAAATGAAACCCTCTGTTTATTAGTAAAAATCGGATTTTAAAATCTGCAGGATAGTTATGTTTTTTCATGGTAAAATGGTCTAGTTGCGTCGCCTATAACTCCACTTACACAAACTGGATTGTCAGAAAATTTAAAGGGTTTTTGCATTTTGAAATTTTTCTTATCTCTGTCAAAAAATCGCAAATACCCAGATCATAGTTTTTGAGTTATGCTTGAAACATGAGACTGCTGTTAAGTTATTTTCCCATGGCTGTTCTGAAAATAAAATAATAATAAATTGATATTTATAAATATTAATGTTTTAGGTATTGTTATTATAATATTAAAATATTATTTAATAATATTTTATATTATAATTTATAATACTAAAGTATTATATTTATTTATATTATTTTAAATAAAATTTGTATATTAGATTAGTGGAATTAAAATTATAAACGTATGGAGAAATTATTGTTTATTTTAAAATGGCATGTTAAAGTTTAATTGAAGGAGTTAAATATTTGATTTAAAGAATGCATAATTTAAAATTTAATTGTGGAATTTAAATTCATGTGTAAAAGGTCCAATTATTAATTTGATTTAATTGGAAAAATATATTTATATTTTGGAAAATTGATGATAAGGGATATTTTATTTTGAATTAAACAATTTGATATTCTGTAAAGAATAGAAGATATGTTAATGATTAAATATATTTAAATATATTAATTTATATTTAATATATATATATATATTGAAGGTATATATCCATTTGAGAGAATAAATAATATTTTATCTTATTTTATTCTACTGTTTGCAAATTGGGTATTATTAGTGTTCTAAAAGAAATGATTAGTATGTGTAGAAAATATATAGAGAAATATATTTTTTTAATAGAAGTAATTACTTGATTTAAAAAAATATATTTATTTTGTTAATATGATTGAAGAAAATATATCAAAATGTATATATATATCCATGAGTATTTTCAATCAGTATTTACCTTGTTTTATTTAAGTGCGTGTTATTTAGCTTTGCATAAAGAATTTAAAAGATAAGTTTTGAATGTATGGTCAAAATTGATAAAGAAAAAGATATCTAAATATATTGAAGAATTATAGAAATATTTATATTTAAATGTTTGTTTTAATTAATGAGATTTAATTAGAAACAATATGAATGTGTGGTCAAATAGATAAACCAAAAAATATTTTTATACATTGATGAAATTGCATGTTTTTTAATGGATAGTTGAAGAGACATAAACTCCAAATAGAAAATTGAAAAGATTGTTTGCAATAGTGTTAGGTTGCATTAGAATTAAATTTAAAAACTATCTATATTGAAAAAGGCAAATAGTTATTATGTTTTATTTAGTTCCATAGAATAATCTAGTCATTGTGAATGGAATATTAAAGAATATATGTAATTAAATTTATTAATATATATATTTGGTGTCTATATAATATGGAGTATATATATATATTAAGTATAAAATTCATTATCGTATTTTATTTTAATGAGATTCATGCAATATATTATTGAATAGAGATTTAAAAATGGATTGATTAGTGTATATGGAAAATAGATAGAGAAACAATATGTTATTATATTAAAGTGATTGAATGTTTTAAATAGAAAATTGAATGAGATGTAAGATATGGTTAAGAAATAGAAAGAGTTTACTTGCATGGATTTGTGTCGATTTAAAAGTAAATTAAGAAGTTGTTTTATTGATGAGGCAATCAATTATGTTATTTAATTAATTTCTATTTAGATTAATTGAATCATTGTGATTGGATTATGAAAGAGATATGGATTTAGTATATCCAAAAGTAGTATCTTCTTCATGATTATCTTAAAGGATTTAATTCTCTGTATTCAGTAAAGGGAAGTAAGTTTAATTGTTTTAGATTTCCAATAATGAAAAGGGAAATAGGGGTTATGATTATTTTAGATGATCTAGTTATCGTGTCTTTGACTTTGTCAACACTATCTATTGAATGAGTATGGATTTAGGAAATCCAAATATTAGATTTGATTGATGACTTGAATGTTTTTGTTGCTATGTCGTCAAGTTGCATTGTTGGTTTTGGGATTTAGTGTTAGTCCTAAATTATAAGTCTTCCAGAAGAACTTAGAGGATAAGGGTTGTTGAATCTTTATGCCATCCGGTTGTTTTCCCTTGGGTAGTGCATGGCGTCTTTTCAGTTTTACCCGATTTTCACGAACGGGGATGTTTGCACCTCCTTGGTTTAGGAGCAGATTATGGGATTCGTGTCTCCTTGTATGAAGTGACCTTGTTATGTGGTTTCATTTTGTTGCCTCCTGTGAAAGGAGTGGACTATGTGTTTTGTTGTCTCCAAGATGTTTGGAATGAGTTCTATTATTTGTATCCTCCTTGTGTTGGAGTGGATTATGATGCCTAGTTGGTATGCACTTGTGTTTCCCTTGGTGAATTGTTTGGGTGTGTGTTGTCCATTAGAATAGTGGCTTTTGTTAGGGGCCGGAGCCCAAAGTGGTAAACCGGGTAACCTTCAAAAGTGAGTTAATCAAGTGATAATTAAATTAATGTACTTAGATGATTAGGATGTAGTTCACACTAATCAAGATAATTTAATCCTCACTCATAGACACAAGGGCTCGTTTAGACTTGGGATGAGTGAGAAGGCCTGGAATGGAAAGATCAATTATCTTGTCCTTACGAGAGGTAGTTGATTCCGCTTGAGTGAGTATGAGTGCTAGGATTCGGTTGAGGCCACCAGGATTACTTGTGTTGGAGCCTATGAAGAATTCCCAGAGGAGATCTCATGACAAACCTTGCGATGACACTCTATCTAGGACAACTGTTGTTAATTGTTTTATATGTACGGTTCTGTGAACATACTTGATCTATTTTATGTCTGGAAGCAATGTGACTTATCTCAGTGATGTTGGAGTTGTACTTGATTTGTACTTGTATTGTACTTGAGTTGTACTTGATTTGTACTTGTATGGTGAATGAGTTGTACTTGTTAATTCATTTGGTTGGTTATAACAGTATGAGTCAGTTTGATTCTGTCTTTGGTTAGAGGTAGTAGAATCTTTGTCCATGTTACTTTGTTACTATCTCCTAGCATGGGGGGTGGGCCTTCGGATACCACATTGGTAGGGTGGAACATGCACCAAAACCATTGGGTCCCCATCGATCTTCAATACTTGGTGGCGAGGCATCCAGATGGACAGCTCACGATTCTTGTTGTAATTTTTTGCATTGTAATATTTCAATTTGTATATGATACTTTATCCTTCTTTTGTAAGAGGTGGAATTATGTAATTGTAATACATTTGTACTAGTGTCTCATTCTGGGAATGAGTGATGTAACTATTGGATTAAAATAATGTTTATGAGATTGTATCTTGGTTGATTATCTTATTATGTTATGTGGTATTCTTATGATGTATGATGTTTATTTCATACAGTTCATACTGCTATGGTTATATGTAATATGTATGTGTGGGTTTAAGTAATCCTAACCTTGTAGCCTTAGAGGTTGTTGTTAATTAGTAAGTGAATGTGTATGTTAAATGCACTTTATAAAAAAAAATTGGTTCGCTTAAGATGTTAATTACAACTTCCCATAAGGTTACTTGGCGAGGCATTACAAAATTTCCAAGGGTCCGTCACCTGGCATTGTGAATTCTGCCCGGCAGAGATGGCATCCCTTCCTGTAGAAAAGTCTTCACCAGATGCAAGAAGACCTGTTATTTCTGCAATTCATTCCTCAGTGACTGCCACTGCTAAGCCCCATACTATGGCTTCTCCCTCGGAAAGAGTTATTAAGAATTCGCAAGCAACCTCGTCATTGAAGGAATCGATGCTCAAGAAGTAATTCAACCATCCACATATGCTAAATGCTTGCACTATCTGAGGGTCTTGTGTCAAGGCTTCGTGAGCCGCTGATTCACGACGTACAAGTTGACCACCCATTTTCTCAACTGTTTCTGTTATAAACCCTGAATCTCAACTTCTTCTGAATATTACAAAAACTCTTTTCTTTGCTCTGCTTCTTTCTCTTTTTGTTTTACCAGAAATAATGTAAAAACAATTGCATGCAATGATTTCGAGGAACTACTTAACTAGCAGTTAACTTGTTGATCTAGAAAAGGCATGCATTCATTTGGCGGTATGTACGATAAAAAATTGTTTTCACTAAATGTGGCCATAGCAAAAAAGAAAGAATTGTTTCAAATTATCCCCACCCCCTACTTAAAATGTGACATGTATCCACACATGTGGGAAGTATAGGCGAGGCATGGGGAGTAATGACAGAATTGATTGATAGATGTAATGCAATACATGAACAAATAAAATTAATGAATGATATGATGAATAGAAAGAATATTGCATACCTTTTAATAAATGCCCGCGGATGTTGGTAGATTTCACAGTATAATCGGAAATGACGTTTTTGGAAAAAAACCATAAATGAACGTGGTACGGGAGATGGATGACGTGGATGGGTGACATAGAAAAGAAGAATGAAATGAGTGATTGATGGCGATGGATAATGATGAAGAAAGTGGCTTTCGTACAGAAAACCTTTATTATGGACGTTTTAACATAAGTCAAAGAGATGCTACAAGAAGAGGACCGAAGCCCTTTGCTGCATGAAGATCACTGGCCACAGGAGAAACAAACTATTGCATGAATTCCTCTTTTGAAGCCGGTTTATGGTACAATCGAAGACGGTGTCCATTAACCAACAGTTTGAAGTGGACAGGATCGATTGTCACCAGTTGTACCGAATCATTATCAAATACATTCTCAATTTCATATGGACCAAGCCACCTTGTTGTAAGCTTACCCTGATTTTCTTTATATCTAGAGTCGTAGAGTAAGGCCCAATCACTAGCAGAAAATTGCTTTGTCTTGATATGGTGATCGTGCCACTTCTTCTTTTGTTGTTGCACTACTTCAGTATGCTGCAGGGCAGCTTTTCGCATCTCATCCAATGCATTCAACTGGAGGAGGCATTCTTTTTGCACTTCAAAGAGATCAATCTATAGCTGTAGAGCAGTCCTTAAGGTTTTATGTTCAAATTCAATTGGCAACATAGAAATCTTACCATAAAGTAGCTCAAAAGGTGTGAATCCTGTAGTAGTTTTCCATGTCATGTAGGCCCAGACTACTTCTGGAAGATGGCTGCTCCAATCCTTCTTATGTAGCTTCACTGTTTTGGTGAGGATTGCTTCCAACTCTCTGTTAGTAACCTCCACCTGGCCATTTGCTTGAGGGTGATATGAGCTTGATTTCCTGTGTCTGATTTTATAATCATTCATCAACGCTGTAATCAGTGTTGATGTGAATTGAGCTCCCTGATCAGTGACGAGTTCCCTGGGAACTACAAATCGAGTGAAGATTTGTTCATACAAGAATTCAGCAACTTTTTTGTCCCTGGCATGTGCCATTGCCTTTACCTCCACCCATTTGGTTACATAGTCAGTGCACACCAAAATATAGGACTTTCCATTGGATGGCGGGTCTATAGGACCAACAAAATCCATACCCCACTTGTCAAAGGGGGTTACTACCACTTGAGGCTGCAGAGGCATTTCATCAGTCTTTGTTGGTCGCCCCATTCGTTGGCATTTGTCATATTTCCATGTATATGCTACAGCATCTTTGTGTAAAGTGGGCCAATAATACCTTGTGTTAAGTACCTTCATTGTTGTTCTTTTAGAGGCAAAATGGCCATCACATGGCTTGTCATGACAAGCATGTAGTATGTCATATGTCTCGTCTTCCCTCACACACCTACGCATGACTTGATCTGGTCTAGTATAGAACAAACAATCGACTATCCAGGAAAAGTTGAAAACTTCTCAATCAGCAGCTTTCTCTTTTTTGGGGAGAAGTGAGTTGAAATTCCGTTGGCTGCCAAGTAGTTTGCAATATCTGCATACCATGGGGTGCGAGCAACAATATAGAATAGATGTTCATCAGGAAAAGTATCATCAATTACCTCGGATGTGGCAGGTGTAGCTATTTGAAGTCTTGACAGGAAATCAGCGACCACATTTACTTTGTCTGGCTTGTCAATGACTGTAATATCAAACTCCTACAACAACAGTAGCCACCTTGCTAACCTTCCAGAAATGGCAGGTTTACACATAAGGTACCGTATTGCTGCATGATCAGTGTGAACAAATACTTGGTAGCCAGTTACATAATGCCTAAACTTATTCAGGGCATACACCACTGCTAGCAACTCCTTTGTGACAGTGTAATTCAATTCTGGCCCTTGTAGATTCTTGCTGATCAAATAGATAGCATGCTCAATGGAATTCTCCTTTTGTCCTAACACAGCCCCTATAGCATGATCAGATGCATCTGTATGTATGTGAAAGGGCAGAGTCCACTTTGGTCCTTCAAGAATAGATGCTTTAGTAAGTAGGTCCTTCAGGTGCAGGAAAGACTTGTCACAGGCCTCAGTCCAGTGAAATTTAGAGTTCTTAGTTAATAAGGCATACAATGGACTGGCTATTTTGCTGAAATCTTTTATAAATCTCCTATAATATCCAGTATGGCCTAGAAAGCTCCTTACCTCTTTCTGCTTGGTAGGACAGGGTAGATTAGAGATGACCTCAATCTTAGCAGGATCAACCTGTATTCCTGCAGCAAAAATATAGTGACCAAGCACTATTCCTTCTTGCATCATCATGAAACACTTTTGACTGTTCAGCGATAGGTTGTGATCTTCATATCTCTGTAGTACTTTCTTGAAGTTTGCTTGAGCTTCCTCAAACGTTGTACCATAAGCAGTAAAGCCGTCCATATATATTTCCATGCAATCATGTGATATGTCTGAAAAGATGCTTATGACTGCCCTCTGAAAAGTTGCAGGTGCATTACAGAGACCAAAAGGCAAGATTGAGTAGGCAAAAGTCCCCCAAGGGCATGTAAAAGTAGTTTTTTCTTGATCTTTAGGAGCAATTTTGATTTGATTGTACCCGTTGAAGCCATCTAAGAACAAGAAGTACTTTTTCCCAGCTAAATTATCTAGAACTTGATCAATGAATGGAAGAGGAAAATAATCTTTCTTTGTTGCCAAGTTGAGTTCTCTGTAGTCTACACATACCCTCCACTTTCCTCCTTTCTTAGGAACAATAACCAATGGGGAAACCCACTGGCTATCTGAGATTGGGTAGATAAAACTAGCATTCAGCATTTTATGCAACTCCTCTTTAACAATCTCTCTCAAGGCTGGATTTATTCTTCTTTGAGACTACCTGACAGGTCTGAACTCACTGTTAATGTATATGCGATGTGTACAGAGTTTGGGGTCTAAACCCTTCATGTCACCATATTCCCAAGCAAAAGTTGACTTATGACTAGTAAGCATTTTAACCATGGATTCTTGTTGCTCACTGGTGAGGGTTTTATTGATGTTCACAGTTTTTCCTGCTGCTTACTCAATTTGGGAGGTTAAATCAACCATAGATACTTCAGGAAAAAATGGCATTTCTACCTCGTGGGGTAGCAAGGTGTGTAAGCAGTCAGTTGCTGCAGGATAATGAGCTGATGTAAGCGAAGGAAGAATGGTCTACAAGGAACATGGATTTTTTTCACAATCAAAGTATTCGGTACCATAGTTATTCAGCAGGATATTGGACAGTATACCCTCTTCTTTTTGTTGTGCAATGAAAGGCTCTCTAGTAATCATCATTAATTTGGCCACGGAGTTCACCTCCTCTTCTTCTCTCAAATCTAGCCAAACAGCTTCTCCACACTCAGGCTAGGGTTGGGCTGGAGAATAGAGGGTAAGCTTCTTTTTGTTATACCCATCAGATATTGTCATGTCACCCGATCTACAACCAATGTAAGCGTCAGCAATAGCCAATCAAGGCCTTCCTAGTATGATAGGATATCCCCCCAATGATGCCTTTGGAGATAAGACCATAAAGTCAGCAGGGTACTCCCAAGAATCCAAAGTGACTACAAGGTCTTCAACTACCCCATCAGGTTTGACAGTTGAGCTATCAGTAAGCTGCAATATTATAGGTGTAGCCCTTAGGTCTGAAATACTAAATTTTACAACCAGGTCTTTTGTCATGACATTGATAGCTGCCCCAAGATCTACTAAAGCATTCTTAATTTGCACCCCATTAATATTGATCTCCACAACAGGGCTTTCTGGATCAGAATATTTTGGGATGGTAAGCTTCCCTAGCATTAAGTCAAAGAGTTGGCCTATGACATGGACAGTTTGAGGGTCTTTCTTTTTCCTACCCGATTTCTTCAGACATGCCTCCTTAATGGCTTTGTTATAGATAGGTACCTCTTTGATTGCTTGGAACAAGGGAATTTTCACACAGATATGCTTTAGTTGGTCAAGGATGTCAAAAATAGGTTCTTCTTGTTTTTTAACATTTCCACCTTCCAACCTTTGTGGAAAAAGAGGGGACACTTCATTAGATGCCTTAGGTAATGATGGAATCTGAACTGGCTCAATTGGTTGGGAAAGGTCATTTGTATCCTCATCTTGGTCAGCTTCTTCAGATGGAAATTCTGAGATTATGGGAGGAGATGGTGCAGGTAACACAGTTCCTGAACGTAAATTGATATTATTCAGGTTGAGAGCATAGGCAGGCTGATGATTAGGATCAGCAAAATAGACTTGTTATTGTTATTGTTGTGGCTGCTGGTTATTTGGATTGGGTGTTGCTTGAGCTGGTAATTGGGTTGGCTTTGGGTTGGGACCCTGATTAGCTGCAATAGGTGGCATAATGGATTGTTGATGGGGTTGCTGCAGGAAACCAGTGGATGGATTTGACCATTGCTGGCATCCTCTCCATTGGTTAGACTACTGCCAATTTCCTTGCGGAGACTGCCACTGATTTTGTTGTGGTGGTTGCCAATTCCCTTGTGGGGATTGCCAACGGTTTTGCTAAGCATTTGGCTAAAGATTATTCCATTGAGTTTGAGAATATGGGTCATAACTTGGAGGATATTGGTTTTGTCATTGATTATTATATGAAACAAAATTTTGCAAGGGGTCCTGAGGTATACCTTGTCTTGGGGCCCATGGCCTGTGCTGAGCAACAAAGAACACCTCTTCCTCTCCTTCAATAGTTTTGAACATGGTAGGAATATGGTGCACCTCCAAATTGGCCATTGATTTGCATCTACAGTCCCTCTTCTTCTGTCTGCAGTGAGGGCAATATTCAGCCAGCATCACATCAGCTTCTTCCTTCTTCCTTCTAGCTTGCATTGTGTCTAGCTGAGTAGCTACATCATTGATGATGTCTTGCTTGAGGTCAGAAAACAGATTAGAGAGTTCTCCTTTTGATACGTCTGAGCCACTTCCTTTGGCAATAGAGGGTCTAAATCCTCTGTCTTTCTTTACACTTGCCCTAGAGTAATTGAGACATATTGTCTTGATGTCATCCCAATTACTTTGGGTAATATCTCCTCCAGCGATGAGGTCTAGTGCTTCCATGCAAGTATCATTGACTCCCCTTAGAAAGAGAATTTTTTTAGACTCCTCATTTAGCTCATGCTGAGTATTTTTCTGCACACTGAACAAAAACCTAGAGACATAGTCCTCCAAGGTTTCATCCTCCTTTTGTGCCATCTTGAAGAGGTCCTCTCCTCTCATATCATTTCCCCTACAATATTCCTTATACTTCCCTAAGAACAATTCCTTCAATTCATCCCAAGTGGTTGTTGCATTGCCTCCTAATCCCGTGAACCATCTTAACGCTGACTCCTTTAAGGTAGAAGGAAACAATTTCATCTTATGGGCATCAGAAGTATAATCATAACTCCTACATAGGATGTCAAATTCGAACAAGAAGGTATGAGGGTCTTCTGTAATCAGGCCATAGAACTTTGGGAGCAATGAAGCAGGGATATTTTTGAGATTATTGTTGTCATGGAACTCAGGGAGTGGAAAGGGAAAAGTAGGCACTGCCATCCTTGGTGGTGGTCTTGGGTTAGCTCTTGGCTGGTAGACAACAACGGCTAGTGGATTGTTATGGGTATGCAGGTTATTCAACTGTGATGCAAGTAAATCAATATTATCAGGTATATCAAGCAGGTTCAAACTGATCTCCAAGGAAGAAGAAGATGAAGTGACAAGGTCCTGTCCGGCATCCAAATATGGTTCTTTTGGGACAATTTATGGGTCAATCTCTGGGTTATTTTCTTGGATATCTAAATTTCTAGGAAGGAATCTTCCAAATTGGTCTCTTCTTTTATGCATGTAACGGATTTAACTGAAATGAAGAATTTCTAAAATTTTTGAAAGCTAAACTATTGCTAAAAATGGTTAGGACAGGTTCTCAGTTTGACACCATCCCCGGCAACAGCGCCAAAAATGGTCGCACCCATAAAAAGATATAGAAGTCGCGGCGAATCCTAACCTAGGAATTGGACATTCCAGCAGGTGACTAACATCTTCTCATGGTCGTTCATTTATTTGTCAAACCAGAGAACGTATACTTGAAATGGAGCGGCACTGTATGTGCACTAAGAACCGGTTTTAGCCATAACTTTCTAGAAGTAAATGCTTGAAAGGAATTCTAATTCTGATGCAGGGACATGAAGTAAAGTCTTACTAACTTAAACATCACTTAACTAAATCAGAAATCATAACAATAATTACTGGAAAAAAAAACCATGAACTGGCCTTATGCTGCAGGAACAGACACAGGGATGGATTCCTTATGCTGCAGGAACAGTTTAAGACTGAGTTTGCATCAAAGCTTATGGAAATTGAATTCTAACAAATAAATAACAGAAAGCAAATAGCTAACTATAGATACTCACTAAGTGGGCCCCCTTAGCAAGCATCAACCAATTACGCAAGAATAGAACTCAAAACTTCATCAGTTCTTATTCATACTTCTGAATCTCATACATGGCTGTTGCTTGTAAGAAACTTAATGCAAAGCTTTGTTCTTCATTATAACAGTAAACAATTACAATCTATTGTATCTCTATTCTCTAGTCTAAAATTCTCTTAATCAACCTTGTTCACTCGCGCAGGAGGAACCTTTATTTAAAGAGAAATGACTAACTAACTAATCAACTAACAGAGGAAGATGCGGGTATAAATGCCACCTGAGATGGAGGAACAGACTTCATAAATGCGAGTCTATCCGCTCAACTGTCTCAGAGGAAATCTAGAGCTCCACTCCTTCCTAGATCGATGATTCATTTGGTTCTTTCCCAAAGACTCGGACAAAAGAATCCCCTTCGTCGGTGCGCTCAAGACAGCCTTTTCTCGCGAGTTCTGTTGTGTATTGACTTGTTCATATCAGCTCCAACAACCTAAAGAACACATGGCAACAGAGGCAAAAGAAGGCATGCACTCATAATAGCACGACATTCTTCATTAATCACATGCATTCAATTCATCTTACTTATTCAAACACTACATTCATCCCATCAGTCAATTGGGAAGTCAAAATAGGGCTATGATTATAGATAGGCTAAGGTATTTATGCATCAAGAGTATAGGATTTCTTATCATCAAATACTACCCATAAACATTAAAAGTTTGTAACTATAGAGTTTAAACATTCATAAAAAGAGAGCAAGAGTTTCTAAAACTTATAATCATGACATCCAAATTATAGCCATATTATGGGCTCATCAAGATTTACGTGGAAAATCCAAGAAGGAAAAAACCATAGTGAGGATTAGCTCACAATATAAAGTAATATCAGCATCAATTACAAAGGGCTCACTATCGGAGGGCTCGTTGCCCAAAAGAAAGAAAGGTTCACTGCTAGAATAGAAAAGAAGATAGAGAAGAGTGTTACAATGAGACATCCATACCAATGCAACAAAAAAGTCCACGACAACATCACCAACACCTTCACAGTCTTATTGAAGATTGTAGACACCTTATGCTCACTGCATCTAGTAATCTAACACATGAAATCTCGTACTGCACTTCACAAACACACACCTTACAACTCTTCAATTCACATCCTTCGCATCACTCACACCTATATTATCATTCTTGAATAACTCAACACATATTTATACCATCTTCAACCTTGAAAACATTCTCCAAGGTCGGCTATGCACCTCAACCATGCAAATTTAAATTAGGTCGGAACCAAAATATTCCTATGGTGGAAAGGAATGAAGGCAGACCACAATACACCTTAACTCAAACCTAAATCCACTCATACACACCATGCCACACTCCCACAAACATCAAAGCAACTTTGCAATTAGTGTAAACACCCAAGTTCAGTCAAACCCATATAAACACCGTTAAAAAATTAAGTACACACTTCCTCAAATCCAAAGACAACTCGTGGACCACACACCACACTTGAACACAATCTAGAATATTCCACAAACACCTTGGAGTCCAACAAATTCCTTCGCAACAACTTTCACTTGAAGAATGTACACACCCAGTACACACAAATAATTTTTCCATACACTATAACTCAAGAAACCAACTTCCAAAGCACCAACCCTCAAACAACTTCAACTAAAGAAAGATGCAAACACTATTAGCACCCTTCTAGATCCGCAAGATCTGGAACCACTCTACAAAGAAATGTGGAGCAAAAACATTTCTCTCAAAAACCTCTACAATACACAATTCACACATTGGTGAACATAACTTCCTCTGCACAACAATTTAGCACACCAAATTTTGGATGCAACACCTCTGATAAAATTATCCAAACCACACAAGCAGATCTTCAGCCCAAAATAAATGCGGAGCAAAACTATAATGTTACTCTACAACACAAAACACCGTTGCAACACATTGTTTCCTTTTTTTATTCAAATTTTCTCAAAATCACTTGGAAACCAAGCACCAGAGACACATCCTCAACATCTTTAGCACTTCCTTATCACTGCCAAGCCAACTGTAACATAGCAACTCAACCATACATCCATAGGCATAAGCTTATCAAATCAACACTAGAGGTTGACACCAGTAGCTTACTAATGAAAACATAATGAAACTAATCAGAGCATCATCAGAGACAACATCAACTCAATACCAATTGTACATCCTTGAAACAAACTCCTCATACTGTCGACACCAATGACAACACATGTTGAGATCAATGAAAACACCAATTGCACATACTTGCAACAATCTCCCCTTTTGTCATTGATGGCAACATGATGTGAAAAAACATCAACAACAAACACATCAGCTCTAATTCTTAATATTCTGCTTCATACCAACTCATTATCTCTTTTCTCCCCCTTACACAAATAACTCATTACTCTCTCTCCCTTTTTCACATGGCTTATTCTCCCCCTTTGACAGCTAGCTCACCTATTTTTGCATGACTTATTCTCCCCCTTTGACATCAATGGAAAATGACAACAGATTTTCATTCCTCCCATTGATATCAAATAGCCTTGTACTGCTCTGCAACTTCCTTTCCTTTATTGCTCTGCATACTCACCCTTAGGAGTGCACACTATACTATATTAATCAGCAACCACTGCACAATGACATCACTCACTCATCCTGAATACAACAACCAATAATGCCACTACCTACTCCCCCTAAGAGGTAGCCACCAACATCAATCCAAACCAAAAAATGAATCTTGAGATCCACTAGACTGATGCATCTCCCCATGCATCTAGTTCAAAGAAGAGGCAATAACCCCCAACTTCTCCCAGAGATACTCAAAAGTATCCTTAAGAAGAGCCTTAGTAAATATATCAGCAACCTAATCCTTTTTAGGCACATATTCAAGTTTTACTCCATTCTCTACAACTTTCTCTCTCAAAAAGTGATACAAGATTGAGATATACTTTGTCCTTGAATGCATTACCAAATTCTTTGATATATTGATAGCACTTGTATTATCACAAAAGATAGAAATTGGTTCATCATAAACCACCCTGATATCCTTTAATGTTTTCCTCATCCACAACACTTGTGTGCAGCAAGATGTTGCAATGTATTCTGCCTCTACAGTAGATAAAAACATTGAATCTTTTTTCTTGCTTAGCCATGACACCAATCTAAATCCAAGAAAGAATACACCACCACTTGTATTTTTCTTTCCATCTACACAACCAACCCAATTTGCACCTATGTAAGCACTCAGATTAATTTCAATATCCTTTGGATACCACAAGCCATGATTTGGAGTTCCCTTCAAGTATCAGAATATCCTCTTCACTATTGCAACATGTGACTCTCTACGATATTCTTTAAATCTAACCACAAGACAAACTACATGCATGATATCTATTCTAGTAGCAGTTAGATATAGCAATCCTCCAATCATTGATCTATACTTGCTCTGATTAGCTTTAGGAGATTCATCATTCTTGCTCAACTTGCAACCAATAACCATAGGGATACGTACCAGTTTAGAATCTTCCATTCCAAACTTCTTCAACATTTATTTGACATACTTTGATTGTGAAATGAAAATACCTCTATCTGTCTGATTGATCTATAGCCCAAGGAAGAAATTCATCTCCCCAAACATTGACATTTCAAATTCTTTCTGCATCTTTGTTGAAAATTTCTTACACATAGCTTCATTTCCTCCAAAAATTATGTCATCGACATACACAACCACAATCAAGATTTGTTATTTCTCAACTTTGAAGTAAAGATTGTTATTTGTGGTACAAGTTATTGAATACTTCTTGTAACAAATACATTTCTAACCTTGCATACCAAGCTCTAGGAGCTTGATTCAACCCATATAATTCATTCTTCAATCTACAAACCATATCAAGTTTATCTGATAACTTAAATCCTTCCGATTTTTTATGTATACTTCTTTTGATTCACCATTCAAGAAACCAGACTTCACAACCATTTGATATACATTGAACTTATTATGTGTTGTAAAATCCAAAAACATCCTAATAGCTTCAATTCTTTCCACCAGAGCAAATATCTCCTCAAATTCTATTCCTTCTACTTGTGAGTATCCTTTACACACAATCCTTTCCTTGTTTCTTACTTCTCCACTCTCATTCAATTTGTTTCAAAACACCCACTTAGTTACAATCAAATTCTTATTGGTTGGTCTTGGGACAAGTTCCCAAGTCTAGTTCTTCTAATATGCAATAGTTCTTCTTCCATAGCCTTGATCCAATACTCATCTTTGCATGCTTCAATCACTATTTTAGGTTCAACTTCATAAATTAAACATAGATTTACCTATTCTTCAGCAACTTTCCTTCTTGTCAGTACACCTTTTCTCTTATCACCTATTATTTGTTCTTCAGAATGATTCTTCTACACATACTTAGGAGTTTTATGAATCTTCTTCAATCTGCACTTCTTTTTCCTTATCTTTTTCTTCTTTTCTGTAAGAAGACTCATTTGATTCATATCCATCTATCATCACTGAATTCTTCTATAGGTCTTCATCAACCATGAAACTTGCACTTTCAACAATATTTCTTAGCCTTTTGTTGTAGCACCGGTAAGCTTTTCTTTTAGTAGAATATCCAAGATACATTCATTAGACCTTGCATCAAACTTTCCTAAGTTTTCTTCATCTCTTCTGATATAGCATTTTCTTCTAAACACTCTAAAGTATTTTACAGTATGAATCCTTCCATACCATAGATCATAACGATTCTTTGTGTTGTTTTTTCTTTCTTGCACTCTATTAAGTATGTAAATAGTAGTATGAATTGCTTATCTCTAGTAGACTTCTGGTAGATTTGTTTCTTTAATCATTGCCCTTGCAACTTCTTGAATAGTCCTATTCTTTCTTTCAAACACTCCATTTTGTTGAGGAGTCCTAAGGGAAAATAAATGCCTCTTTATTTCATGATTCTCACAAAAGATATTGAATTCATTGGAGGTGAACTCTCCACCTCTGTTAGACCTCAAGAACTTGAATTTTCTTTGAAAAAATTAACCCATGTCATTCTAGAATAACCGTCAATCAATAGCATGAAATACACCTTGAAGAATTCTTACACTGGTAGGACTACAAAGATTTGTATGCACCAATTCCAATAGTCCGATAGAAGTTTGTTCTTTTATTTTGAAACTTCTTCTTGCTTGCTTTCCAACTTGGCATTCCTTACACACAGCATTGATAGGCTTTTTAATCTTTGGCAGATCTCTCGCAACTTGAACTAAACTTATTCTCACTAGGCTATCAACATTGATGTGACACATTCTTCTATTCCATAGCCAACTCTCATTGATTTGAGTCATGAAACAATAACCATCAGAACCTTTGAGCTAATAGACATTTCCATCTATCCTTCTTCCAGCAGCAATCATGTAGTTTCAGAGACTTTTCTGACCTCACAGCCATTATCCTGAAACATAAGATTGTACCCTTTGCTACAATTTTTTCCAACACTCAAGAGGTTATGTCTTAAACCCTTAACATAGAGAACATCATTAGTATTATTCTTTCCATCAAAATTAATTAAACCTTTTCCACATATCTTAGCAGATGTATCATCACCAAACCTAACAAGTCCTCCATATTTTTCATTTAAAAAACTTACTCTTGTCACTAGTCATATGATTAGAGCATCCACTGTTAATGATCCGGTAGTTCTTCTCCTATCTAGCATGAAAAGAAAATACCAAATTTCCTTCAGTATTAGTACTTTCTTCTAGAGTACTTTCCTTCACACATCTCTTAGAGTTAGCGGAATTAGTTTCATCTTTTAAAGCCTACATGAACAAGCATTCACCTTCCTCATCGTCCCCATAATCAGCTTCATCATCAGATATACTAGCATCTTCTCTAACATAATATTTTTTCTTAATCATCTTACCTTTGTTCTCCCTATTTTTGTCATTCAAATCTCTTTTTAGACATCTTGAAGCATAGTGACCTATCTTTCCACAACTGAAACATTTGAAAGGCAACTTACCTCAATACTTTTCAGTACCCTTTTTCATTCTTCTTACAAAGTTAGCTTCCACATCATCAAGATCCTCTTGATCTGATTCCACAGTCTTCTCTGATTTTCCAGCCTTAAAAGTAGTCTCAACTTTTGTATTACTTGTACCAAATTCTCTCATTTCAAAAGCAGTTAAAGAACCATACAACTGATCTCTAGTATATTGGTTCAAATTTTATAATTCTTCAATAGCATAAACTTTATGACCATAAGACTTAGGAAGAGTTCTGAGTAGCTTCTTTTCCACTTCTTATTCTTTCATTTCTCCACCAAGACCTCATATTTTGTTGACAACTTTATCCACCTTCTACAAGTATCTTGTGATATTTTCATCTTTAGACATTCACAAGGTCTCAAACATGATCTTCAAATTTTGCATCTTAGCTTGCTTGACCTTATCATCTTCTTCATAAATTATTTCTAACTTTATCCAAATTTCTTTGTTTTTTAGATTCATAAGTTTCACCAATTTAGAATTAGCAAGACCACTTAAGAGAGCATACCTTGCTTTACCATTTATTTCATAGGCCTTGATCTCATCATCAGCCATTGGACCATTTGTAGGTATAGTATATCTCATTTCAACAAACTTCCATATTTCAAATCCAAGAGACACTAGAAAACGGTCCATCCTTGTCTTCCAAAAAGCATAATTCGATCCATAAAACAAAGGAACATCTTTTTTGTGTGCCATCCCAGATCTACCTCAAGTGGTTAAGCTTTCTTCCAAGGAACCTTTCTCTGATACCAATTATTGAATGCACAAGATAATTGAGAGGGGGGGTGAATCAATTGTACCTTAAAAATTCAAAATCCTCACAAACAATAAGATCCACATTAATTTAATTAACCCTTAATCTGTTAGAATGATTTATCATGAAAGCAGATAACAAAAACATAACCAAATCAATACCATGCACAAAGAAACACCAGATTTACATGGAAAATCAAAGAAGGGAAAAACCACGGTGAGGATTAGCTCTCAATATAAAGTAATATCAACATTGATTACAAAGGGCTCACTACCAGAGGGTTCACTGCCCAAAAGAAATAAAGGCTCAATGCCAAAGGCTCACTTCCAAAATAGAAAAAAACATAGAGAAGAGTGTTACAATGATAAATCCATCCCAATGCAACAAAAAAGTCCACCACAAAATCACCAACACCTTTGTAGTCATTGAAGATTGTACACACCTTTTGTTCACTGCATCTAGTAATCTAACACATGAAGTCTCACACTGCGCTTCACAAACTCGCACCTTACAACTTTGCAATTTGAATCCTTTGCATCACACACACCTATCTTAGCATTCCTCAACAACTCAACACATGTTTATACCATCTTCAACCTTGAAAACATTCTCCAAGGTCAGTTATGCACCTCAACCATGCAAATTCAAATTAGAATGGCATCAGAACATTCCTGCAGTGGAAATGAATGAAGGCAGACCACAACACACCTTAACTCATACTTAAATCCACTTATACACACCACGCCATGCTTCCACAAACATCGAAGAAAATCTGAAATTAGTGTAAACACCCAAGGTCAGTCGAACTCGTGTAAACACCATTAAATAATTAAGTACATGCTTCCTCAAATCCAAAGATGACTTGTATACCACACACAACACTTGAACACAATATAGAATATTCCACAAACACCCTCGAGTCCAACAAATTCCTTCACAACAACTTTCACTTGAAGAATGTACACACCCGGTACACTCAAATAATTTTTTCATACAGTATAACTCAAAAAACTGACTTCTGAAGCACCAACCTTCAAACAAATTCAACTAAAACTAATAATGCAAAGTTTAAAACAAGGAGGAAGAACTATGAAGGAATACACTAAAGAATTTCATAAGATCTTGATTAGAACTGGACATGTTGAAGCTAATAAAGAAAAGGTAGCTCGATACATCAATGGATTAAAACCCAATATCCAAGAAGAATTAAGTTTGGTGAGAATGTACACCATAGAGGATGATTGTTAGTTCTCACTGAAAGTTAAAGGAAAACTGAACAAAATATTTGAAAATAAACAAAGAGGAAGAGGTCATGGTGGAAAGATAGGTGGGAAATCATATGGAGATCGAAATGAGGATCAAAATCAAAAAAATAAGAAAAATGAAGACTATAGAAACAATAAAATCAAAAAAATGATGATTCATATTTCTCCTGTGATCAAAATGCAAGAGGAAGAGGAAGGTCCAGTAGTGGAGGTGGAAGAAGAGGTTTTAAAGGATTTTGCTTTCAATGTGGAGAAGAGGGCCACAGAGCCTATGACTTCCCTCGAGATCAAGGAAAGACAAATAAGAGGTCTAAAAATAATGCAAGAGTTGCACATGTTGAAGAAGATGCGGAATCTTCCCGATCAGAATATGTTGAAAGAGGAGAAGTGTTAGTCACTAGAAGAGCCATGTTAAATAAACACAATGAGCTAGACCAAAGGAATAATTTGTTTAGAACAAGATGCAAGTGTCAAAGCAAGGTATGTAAGGTTATTATTGATGGTGGAAGTACAGATAATTTGGTTTCTGAAGATATGGTAAATAAATTGAAGTTGGAAAGAAGAAAACATTTGCATCCATATAGGATTACTTGGCTACAAAATGACAAGAATTTTTTTGTCAATGAACAATGCTTGGTAAAATTTAAGATGAGGAAGTATTATGATGAGATAATGTGTGATATTATGCCTATGGAAATTTTCCATGTTTTGTTAGGAAGACCTTGTCAATTTCACAAGAGAGTAATGTATGATGGGTATGCCAATACATACTCATTGACAAAAGATGGAGTCCAACATAAATTGAATCTATTGAAAGAAGAAATGGAAAATCTATGCAACAATGCAAGAGTATGCTTAGTAGATGGCAAAAAAAAAAGATGGTATGAAACATGAGCATGTGTGCTTTTCTTTAATTCCTAAATCTAACCAAGAAAAAGTGGAAGATGCTCCCATAGAAGTTGTAGATTTGTTGAGTGAGTTTCAAGACATTGTGTCTAATAATGTACCAGAAGGCTTACCACCAAGAGCTAGTTTGTCAAACAAGGCAGCCCATAGAATGACTCTTACAAAAAGTGAAGAGTTGAATAGACAAGTACAAGAATTGTTGAAGAAAGGTTTGATCATAGAGAGTCTAATTCCATGTGCAGTACCTGCAATATTGGCACCAAAGAAGGATGGAGAATGGAGGATGTATACAAACTCTCAAGCTATAAACAAGATCACCATCAAGTATAGGTTTCCTTTACCTAGGATAGATGATATCATGGATTGCTTGAGTGGAGCTGAGTACTTCACCGAAATTGATTTGAAGAGTGGTTATCATCATATTCGAATCAAAGAAGGAGATGAATGGAAGATTGCTTTCAAGACCAAAGAAAGTTTGTATGAGTGGTTGGTCATGTCTTTTGAGCTAACCAGTGCACCAAGTACTTTTATGCAACTTATGAATAAGGTACTAAAAGATTTTTTGGGTAGATTTGTTATTGTTATCTTGATGACATTTTAATTTTTAGCAAGACATTAGAAGAACATTTGATGCATATTAGAGAAGTTTTTGAAAATTTAAGAGAAGAGAAATTGCTCATTAACTTGAAGTGCAGCTTTGTGAAGAAAGAGTTGGTTTACTTGGGATTTTTTGTCTCAAGAGATGATCTTAAGATGGATCCAAAGAAGGTGAAAGCTATCATTGAATGGCCTACACCTAGGAGTGCTTCAGAGGTGAGACCATTTCATGGTTTAGAAAGTTTTTATAGGAAGTTTATTAAAGGTTTCAGTAGTATTTGTGCCCCACTAACTAGGACCATGAGAGGAGACAAGAAGGAGTTTAAATAGATGATAGGGGCAGCAAGAAGTTTTGATTTGTTGAAGAGAAAGGTTACAAAGCAACCTATTTTAGCACTTCCAAATTTTAATAGTGTTTCAAATAGATTGTGATGCTAGTGGCAATGCCATTGGAGCAGTTTTGAGTCAAGAAGGTAAACCCATTGCTTACTTTAGTGAAAAGTTAAATGATGCAAAAAAGAAATATTCAGTTAATGATCAAGAATTTTATGCCATAGTTCAAGCATTAAAGAAGTGGAGGCATTATATTTTACCAAAATAATTTGGTTTATTTACTAATCATCAAGCTTTACAATACTTGAATATTCAAGGGAAGTTGAACCAAAGACATATGAAATGGGTTAATTTTTTGCAAATTTATACATTTGTTTTGAAGCATAGGAGTGGAAAGTCTAACAGAGTTGCAAATTCTTTAAGTAGAAGGAAAAGTTTGTTAACAGAAATGCAGGTTGAATTTGTTAGGTTCAATATTTTATACCTAGATGATCCTGATTTTGCAAAATCTTGGAAGGCTTACATGGAACCAATTGTAATGGATAGAACCAAGTGGTTGGATTATTTGATCCAAGATGGTATATTATTCAAAGGGAGTCAATTATGCATTCCAAGAAGTTCTATGAGAGAGAACGTAATCAAAGATAAACATAGTGGAGGACTTGCAGGACATTTTGGTCGTGATAAGACCATTGCACTTGTTATATAAAATTATTATTGGCCTCAATTGCAGAAAGATGTGAAGAAATATGTACAAAGTTGTAGAGTTTGTCAAGTCGAAAAAGGAACAAGTCAGAACACTGGTTTATATCAACCATTACCTATACCTGAGACGCCATGGGAGGAAATCATAATAGACTTTGTTCTTGGTTTACCAAGATCACAAAGGGGACATGATTCAATTTTTGTGGTGGTAGATAGATTTTCTAAAATGGCTCATTATATTCTCTGTAAAAAGACTAATGATGCTATTCATGTTGCAGAATTGTTTTTCAGGGAAGTGGAGATTATATGGTCTACCAAAGAGCATAGTTTCCGATAGAGACACCAAGTTTGTGGGGTACTTTTGGAGGATTTTATGAAAGAAATTAAAAATAGATTTGAAGTTTTGTTCAACCTATCATCAACAAACAAATGGGAAAAAAAAAAGTAAATAGGAGTTTGGGAAATTTGTTGAGAAGTTTGGTTGGAGACAAGCCAAAAGGGTGGGATTTGATTTTACCACAGGCTAAATTTGCTTACAACAATTCACTCAATAGGAGCACACATAAATCACCCTTCCAAATTGTTTATGGGAGCAACCAAGGAATGTTTCAGAACTAAAAAAGATGGACAAAGGAGACAAGAAAAGTGCAGATGTTGAATATTTTGTTGAACATTTGAAGGGCATCCATGAAGAGGTAAGAAAGCACATCAATAAAATGAATTTTCAATATAAGACTAAGGCTGATTTGAAGAGGAGGCATAAGGAATTTCAGATTGGGGATGAAGTTATGGTTCATTTGAGAAAAGAGATATTTCTAGTTGGTACGTATAACAACCTAAAAATGAAAAAGTTTGGACTGTTGGCCCACAGTTGTCGTTGTACTAAAAGGTTGACCTATTAATGCCCAATACAATCGGTAGAGACATGGATCGCACGAGAGGAAATTAGTCCCTTATCACGAAAGCGTTGACCATCTTCCAACAATATCCCCCTCAGCGTTACCTGAGGGGATTCAAACCTGTGACCCAACATTCTGATACCAATTGTTGGCACATGGTTGGCATTACACCAAAAGGTTGACCTGTTAATGCCCGATACAACTAGTAGAGACATGGATCGCACAGGAGGCGATTAGTCCCTTGTCACAAATCCCAAGGGGAGAGTTGACCATCTACCAACATGGACCATGCAAAATTGTGAGAAAACGTGATTCTGGAAATGCATATGAAGTAGAATTTCCTAATGAGCTTCATATGTCACCTATGTTCAACAGCTCATATTTAACAAAGTATCATGAAAGTGAAATTGATGAAGAACAAATAAGAACACAGTTGCACATTCCAGCACCTATTTCAGAGAAGAAAGAGATAGAAGAAATTATGGGCAATTAGGTGAGTAGAAGCACCAGAAATAAGCAATATTTTGAATACTTGGTAAAATATTGTGGGAGGCATGTAAAAGACTCATCTTGGTTATCTGAAGTTGAGGTTAACTATCTTGGTTTTCCAACACTTGAGAAGTAACAGGGTCACCTTTTCTTTCTACCCTGGGTGTCTGATGCAGGAGCATCCATGGTGGACAAGCTATCAAGCATCAACCAAAAAGAGATTTTTTAATTTTGTCTTTTGTCTACTTTTTAATGATGTAGGTGAATAAATTAAATAATGCAAGCCAACATTTAATGAATGATTTGGTCACAGTTGGCTCGCAAGTTTGTTATGTAAATTATTATTTGATTTTTGGATTTTCAAGGCACAACCCAACAAATGCTTTCTCGAGCATTGGAATTCGAGGTTGGAGACAGAGCATAAACAATTAAAGTTTTCATTTTCCCTATCTAACTCTCTTCTTCCAATCTTGGGCATTGGGAATTGAGTAGCCCTTTGTAACCATTCTTGGTGAATGTGGCAGCTGGGAGGTTATGGCATGGAATTTTGGGGGTAGTTTTCTATCCATGGTTTGTAAATCCTAGAGTTTTTTCTATAGATGGAAGTGTCTTTGTATGTTGAACTGATATTTGGGAGAGGGGTCTTTTGGAAAAGTTTGATTTTGCAAGCAAGATTGTTGTGAAGAAGACCAGTGATGTGATGTATTGGCATAGCTCTTGTTTTTGTTTCTTGTTTAAATTTGATATAGATCATATCTGTAATGGTTTGCATCAACCCATGAGGTTGTATAACTTTGGAGTTCCAGATTTCTTAATAATTTGGAAGTTGCACGAGAGTTTGAAATAAATTGTGAAGTCTAGTCTTTTCTTGAAATTCCTGCAATTCAAGATTTGTGTTTGACATTTAGTTGATTGTTGAGAGTTTGTAAGAGTAGGATTGTTGGCTCTTACCATCACTAAAGGAGAGTTTTATGAAATTTCTTAACGAAGGCTCAACTATAGTTTATAAATCTGAGATCAATTTTGTAGATTTTTTTCCTTATGATGTGAGGAAACTAAATGATCTTTTTTTTTTAAAATAGGGAATTTTTAAATAAGCCTATAAAATTTCAAAAATATGAATGGTTCTTTGAATATTTTGATGATTAAGCAATTAAGCCAAAGATCCCTATAGACATGGAGATTCAAAATTATAAATTTAGCAAAGATGATAGTAGATCAATAATTTGTCCTCCTATTGGTACCTTTGGATGTGAATTATACTAGGGATATTGCTAGAAATAATTGTGTGGAAACTATTCTATTATAGTGTTCTTTTGAATAAGATGTAATATGTCTTACTCATTTTGAATATTGTTTCTTTTTTGGATCTTTAGCTAGATTTTATG
The DNA here is from genome assembly GCA_007115665.2 of Sequoiadendron giganteum. Taxonomy (NCBI): domain Eukaryota; kingdom Viridiplantae; phylum Streptophyta; class Pinopsida; order Cupressales; family Cupressaceae; genus Sequoiadendron; species Sequoiadendron giganteum. The sequence goes on along the minus strand of CM021109.1, from coordinate 229,999,469 downwards.
TCTAGTTTGATGGTTGATATGGTTTGTTTGACATATTTATCTTGTAACTTGACTTATTTTTGTAAAATGTCATTAGAAAAAAAGGTGAAACCTTCAAGAATGATGTCCCACTGGGTGTGCTATAAAAAAATTTACTACTCCAAATAGACAACCAATGTTGAGAAGGCTAGATATAATAGATATGGGGGTAGTATATTGTGGAATTCAAGCATACACAACTTCCAAGAATGGGAGAAATATTTGAAGAAGGTTATCTTCCTTTTTAAACTAAAAACTAAACTAATGGTTATAAAGGAAAGGGTTAGAAAGAGATAACAATATGGAGTGAGAAAATAAAATGATGGGTAGTGATACACCAAAAAGAGTGATCAATAAACTCTCCTTGATGCACACAACCAGTCCTCATTCATGAAGAGGAAAAATTTTGTGATGGGGTTTCCTCAACTTACTTTATACAAATCCATCTATGTAAAAACATAAATAGATCACTTTCATCTAGGAAACATAAGTAGAAAAACATAAAACACATTCAAAAAATTAAACTAGGGGAACTATATAAGATGGGATTTGAAGAAAAAGTCCAAAATAGTACTTTCATTCATTGAGAGCCAAAATATCCATGAAAAATGGCCAATCCATCTATATATAGATTTACAAAAATATAAATCAATCTTAACTATTGATCTAATAAGGTGATCTAAGTGACCAAAAAAATAACTTGCAAGCTAAGCCTAAAATAGATTCCAGTTTTAGCTAACTTATCTCACACCTCATAAATCAGGTAGGAATTGTTATGTTGAATAATTAAGGGGAGCCATAACAATTATAATTTACTAGCATTTTAATGTTCTAGGGTATTTTACTAAAATGGGATATTTTATTAAAATCTAAAGGTAGTGAAAATTTTGCTACTTTTATTTTCTCCTACTTCCTACCATACTTGTATTTCTCGGACTTATTCCCCACTGTGTATGGCATTATCCATGAATACCTAACTTCATTTTATTAATCATATATATTAGACATTTCATTGATTAATCTACATCATGGCATTGACACATTTATTATCATTCCTCCTTTACTCAATGTTCCCTTGTATCTAATCCTTTCCCTATTGGTGTGGATTACTTAATTGATCATCTAGATATGATCCATTTTCCAATACACTAGTATTATCTTACACAAACACACTCCCTCCACTATTATGTATATGATTTTTCATATGTGTTATTGCCTTATCCTTCTACTTATTATGATGTTATACATTTACATCTCTATCACCTTATCTTTTCCTCATTTATTATATCTTTATTTATTATGAGTCAACATCCTTTCCTTATACTCACTAATATAATACTTTTACCTACTTTAAATCTTACACCCCTTCATTAATAGTGCCCTTGTTACCCATTCATGTAACTTATTACCTTACCCCCTTAAAGTTTCATAACCTTCACCTACTCTTCCAACAACACCTATTTCTCTAAGACTTAAACCTTTTCCTTCTACTTCCTTTGAGTTACCATCTCCCTCTTCTATTCTACCATCTTTACCTTTTTTATTCCCTTTTTTCTTCCTACATCACTATCCTCCCAACAACCCTTGTTACTATCCCTTGACTTTTTTGCCCCTTCTTATATGTTAATAAATTTCTCTTCCACTTCTAGTATACCATCTTTGTCCACTTTATATCCTACACCTCCATCTCCACTATTTAAAAATTTTCCTTTTTATTCTTATGCATCACCATCTCTCTTCCAATTGTACTATTACACCATCTGCATCCACTTTACATCCTATATCTCACAATAGCCTTGCTTTCTATTTCTTATAAGTTACCTACGTCTTCTATGCATCTTAATATTACACCTCTTTACACATATGCTACATACTTTCCTCATAATCATGATGTAATACCTCTTAAATATGAAAATTATTTATCTCCTACTCCTAACTAGAGACATATTTATGTACTAAAATTAACGATAAAGATGTGAAATTGAATTCGCTCACCCCTCCTCCCCCTTCTTTCTCAACACCTCTAAAGTTGGTATTATTCCTTTCATTTATGATCCTCACATATTACTATCCTAGTAACATTATTTATTTATGTTTTGATAAATATAATGACCACAAAGACCCTACTTGACATGTGCACCATTTATATACCTTTTTTCGATCACTAATTTTGATGATCTCATCCTAGCTAAAAAAAATCCTCAATACATCGATATATATGATGCATTAGATTGGTTCTATGCTTTACATCCTATGTCCCTAAACTCATTTTTTGATCTTGTACACATGTTTTCTCTTATACAACTTTCCTTCTTGTATCCATTCCACTTAAGAACATATTATATGATCTCTTATTTGTCACCAAACAATCTAGAGGAAATAGATCATATACCACTTTCCACTTCTCCTAAACATCTTTTTCCCCTTCTCTTGGACAAAAGATTAATCACTCTTCCAAATATCACATTTCAAATAAACCCTAAAAAAAATCATTAATCCTACTACATTTTCCTTGTCATTGCATATTAAGCATTCTACTAATCGATGTCAAGCTATAGTATCTTATTGATGATGTTAGATGCTTATTTATTTTATTGATATATCTTCCCCTTCTATTCATGATAATAATATTGATTGGTTTCATGACCTATCATCATCCCATGATATATACAGCAATGATCATCCTAATCCTCCTAACTTATCTACACATGATCCTTCTTCACATGACATGCATGATGCTTCTACAAATTGTCTTGCATGTCTTCCAAATATAGAGTATCCTTATAATTATTGAACAACACTCTAAGGATAGTTCCAGTGTTCCTCCTAGCTTTGAATTATTCACCAAATATTCATGCAACTCTTCAAAGTATCCTTCCTATGTTTCTCCTTACATAACCCATATATCACCAACAAATGATTCCATATGATCCAACTATCGTTACCTTTTTTATTTATTACTTGATTACATCTTAGACCATCTAAGCTCCCTTACTCTACACACATTTATGAGGTTTATAACATTAATGGTAGATTGACCTAATGATATTAATAGATTATATACCAAAGAGAATAAATATTGTTATTCAAAATTGTCTTCCTATATGTGCATCACTTTTTAACTACATTCATTGACCTTTTTCCCATCACTTCTCCTATATCCATATGTCTCTTTCCATGATATATTCTTTGATCTAGTCACTTTATTATTTGAATTTAAATCCCTCCATATTTTAATAAGCCAATTTCTCTCATATTTGTCCCTTTGCACACTTCTCCTATGGTATATAGTATTTTTATAATCAGTTCCATGTATGCTTGTTTATCCTTCTCTTTCTTGATATATGATCTCTTCAGTGACTCCTACACACTTACAATTGAATCACCCCTTTCTTTCCTTATTAATTATTGTCATATTGTAAATGATGAATTGTCCTTTTTGAGGATTCTAGTCTTTGGCCCAAACTTTTATAGAAGTTATATGCATCCATGTCCACAAGGCACTCAAGAATCCTAAAGATGTATGAAAGAACAAAACACACTTTCTTCTAGGTTAGTATGAAAATATATTTCAAAAAAATTATTATGGAATGTAATACTTGCAAATGCCACAAATGAGAAACTATCAAAACTCTATGCACTCTACAACCACTATCAATTTGGGCTTTAGTATAGACATACATTACTATGGCTTTTGTTGAAGGGTTGCCTTGTTGCCTAAGTCAAGCAACAAATCAATCATTTTTGTGATGGTTGATCTCTCCAAGTATGCCCATGTCTATTCATTGGCCCGCCTTTATAAAGCCTCTACTATTGCCCAAGTCTTCCTTGACTACAATCTTCCACCTCCATGGTATGCCCATTTCCATTATTTGCAACTATGATCCCACCTTCACTAGTAACTTTTGCAAGGAACTATTCAAGTTGCAAGGTATGCAATTGAAAATGAGCTCAACATATATGTCAATGGTTAGATAAAAGATATTATATAAATGTTTGGAGACAGATTACATTACTTTGCTTCAAAACAATAGACTCAATAGCTAAATGGCTACACCTTACAAAATGGTGGTACAACACCTCCTCCCATTCTTCTACCAAGATATGCCATATGAAGTTATGTAAGACTTATCTCACACATCCTACTTGTTATGACTTTCAAGGTACATGTTTCTAATTCCATTCTCATCCATCGAGAGAATCTCCTCTACAATTTCAAACAACTTGACATTGGCATAGAATTGCATGAAACAAGTAGATCAACAATGCTTAAAGAACACATTCACTGAAGGGGATTTGATCTTTCTGCATTTCCAACCATATAAGCAAACATTCCTCAAGCTTGTAGGCAAACAAAACTAAGCAACACTATGTACCATTCCAAATACTATAGTAAGTTGGCAAAGTTGGCTACAAGTTGGATCTCTCTCCATCTTCCAAAATACATCACATTTACCATGTCTCCTCATTGAAGGTCATCCTTGGACATTACATTTGCATTTAGTCGACACTATTTGAATTGTATGATGAAGGATCCATCATCCTTGATCTAAAAGCTATTACTGGTCCACATTCATGCCAGCTCTATAACTACACCATCACAAATGTTTGAGCCTAGTGGTGAAGGTTGCAACAAGAAAACACCACATGAGAATCTTTGTACCAACATCAGTAACAATTTCCACAATTCAAGCACTAAGGACAAGGTTTTCCAAAGGGGGAGGGCACGTTAGAACTTCATGTCTTAACATTTGGTTATTACAACCCTTAGATCCTATCTATTTATTATGAGCATTGTGATTAGGTGTGTGGATTTATCTCACATTGGCTGTATGTCATAAGTTACTCTTTGTGGGGCCTTTATTATGAGGTTGTAATGAAAGTGATCATGTATTTCATTATGGACCATGGCTCTTAAGGAGATTGCCCGCTCAAAGAGGCTAGCGGTACTTGATTTGAATTAAACCATATTTGCAATCGTTCTTCCGAGCATTGTATTCATTTTAGCATGTTTTGCTTCCATTTGATAATATTTTGTAGGTGAGATCCTAGGAGAAGCTTAAACTCAACACGTCATCTTTGTCGAGATTAATTGGGCATTTGTTAATTTCAAAAACCTTGGTTAATTTCCTTACAAAAATTATCCTCCTTCACTAGCACCACGGTTGCTTCTATGTGGATGTGGTGTTTGTATTGAAAGAATGTTCAGCAAGCATGGGTTTGTTGATGTGTTCACATCTAATATCCACACTATGCTCTTTGATTTTGGTGCTGATCAAGAAGCGTTTCCAAATGTGGCGGTTTCACATCATGATTCAATTTTACGGACACCAAACTTTTGAAGCAATTCTCTATTATCTTCTGGGGAAAGAATTGAACTCATCGCTTTTGTCTATGGTTTGAAAGTTCTAATACCGTTTTCATCTAATCGTTTGCAAATCCGTTTGTCTTTCGCTTTGTATGAACACTCAGTAATGTGTTTTGTTGTTGTATCCATTCAAATTAAAAACCCAATTCAGGTGGAAAATTTCTTGGAAAATATGCTCGTCATAACAGACTTGAATAACTATGCTAAGTTGCTGCTATTAATGGTGGCTAAGGCTATATAAGAAGCTCTTATCCCCAATCCCTTCTTTTTTCGTGACGGTGAATCACATATATAATCAGCAACCTTAATTTAAAAAGTTATATATTTTTTCCAATACGCCTGTTTTTTAAGATTCGTGGATTATAAAAACTGTCATTAATATTATGTGACGTCCATTCATAGCCAACCTTGAAAACGTCACATTTTAACATTTCAACAATAAAACATATGCAGAGTTGAAGGAAATTTTTCAAGTATCACAATTTCTGGAGCTATAAATTTGGAATTTCATTCCAACGGTTCTTCACAATGCGACCTTTCTAATGTGTTGCCTTTTGGAGATGATTCTGGAAATAAATACAATTATAACAGCAAAGAGGTGTTGAGAAGAACGCTTATCCAAAGGCACAAGTCAATGCTTGGCTATTAAGAAGCTTTGAAAAAGTTCTTGTCCTGGGATCCAAAACACACTACTTTTGGGACTTGAAGAAATATAGCTGAGGTGATTGCATCAAAGGCTCAATCATGTGCCAAAGGGCAAAAAGTGGCAACATCGAAGTTCGTTTTTCTCATAAAGTTTAGATGGCTTTTATAAGTAACAAATAAAAAACAGGAGATCATCAATCACATTCTTATATATCATGATTCTCTAATGATGTCATTTTATATACTGGACTGCAACTACTGTTAGAAGAAATATTACAAGGGGCAGAGTTCATAAATGCACGTCTTTCTGGCATTTGAAGGGTTGCGCAATAGCATTTAAGTCCCCCATCCCTAAAGGGCCATGAAAAAAAATTAAGATTTAAACGTTCTGAAAAGCTTTACGCTGGTCAAATTCACACGATTTGACAAATCTCCCAAAACTTGGCTCACAAGCCTACATGTGCATATAGGATTTCTGCTAAGTAGTGTTGTCTATCTAAAATGGTAAAAGCAAAATTGATTTTTTTTTAAAATACAAGGAATGCCTCTTCCTGAAGCACTTGAGTCTATCCATCAGAACTAAAGAAAACTGACTACCAGAGATATTGATATCGATTACTATCATATTGTCTCTTCCTCTAGGTGATGTAATCCATTAATCTAAAAATTAAACTTATGTTAATTATGTTGAATGTACTTTCGTAAAAAAACAATTATATGGGACTGCATTACATCAGCCAATGATAAAATATCACCTTGACATAGCCCATAAGGTAGTGTGTGAATCTTCGCTAGAAGCATCCCCATGCACCAAGCATGCTAGATAAACAAAGATTCCAGGATAAACTGGAAATGAACAATGAATTGAATTTCATTGTCTTTCACCTACAGAACTAGTAATAAATGCGAGCAAATTAACTCTACCTAACAAAATTTGAACAAATACTAATCTAATTACTAATTGGTATAAGGGAATTAAATGAACCAAACAGAATGTCACTTAAGCCTATATTTTAGAAGTGTACTCATATTTTACATGAACTCCATGTTGGTGCAGGATAACTGATAGCTCTCAACCTGTGAAATACACCATTTTGGCAGTCAATCCCTGGAACTGATTAATTAATCTCAAAAAGCCAATGAAATAACAATTCAACAGAAATGTGCCTCGCCTTGCAGCAAACAAAGACAATGGGGTTATGAAAAGAAACCAAAATAACTAAGCTATTGTATGTACAATGGTCCAGTAATGGCAAACCACACGACTGCACCTTATGGCCTAAAACTAAATTATAACAAATTGGCTGCTTTGATCATACAACCAAATCTAAGAAATTGCAAGGTGGACATTTTTCACCAGATGCAAGAATAATAAGGAAAGCCCTTCAAACAGTTTGTTTATATGCAAATGTACAACAAATATTCTAATAACAATTTTCAAAATGTAACAAGTTGAGTACCTCAAAAATTACATTTAGACACAGGATCCCAAAAAATATTCTTATTGAAGCAATCTGATAACAAGTGAAAGAATCCAAAAGTCTTCTAATCCAACCATTAACTCAAACACTGTTCTTTGCCCAAACTGCCTCCTGTAAGAAACTTGTACCAAATAAAGTGAAACAGCGAAACATAAACCAGCACGATTGCCCACAATTGTTACTCTTAACTCCAGCAGATTAAAGCCTTGGCAATTAAGGAATCAACTGCTTTCTTGCAAAATACAAGCAATACAATAGCAACACCACTGTGTCTTCCATTTCTAGATGAGAAAGACAGATGAATACCTCCTGAATGTTCCTAGATTCAGGACTCATACTCAATATTAGGATCAATCTCCCCCTTCACCTAATATAATGAGCCTTTTTACTCTAAAAATAGCCAATATACAAAAACGCGACCAAAGCTTCTGTTCTCAGAACTGTACAGCAACATCTGTGATAACTGCGGAAGCATCTTGCTTGTTGATTTCAGTGGCAAGCAACACATCATTTTCTCTTTTTGAACTGCTTAAAGCAGACCCCATAAGCTTTACTTGATCTAGTGCTGTATTTGATTCTACTTTCCTGAAGCCCTGTGTGCTTTCCCCAGCCGAAGTTTTCTCTATACCAATTGAAACATCCCCATTTCCATTGCTCTTTAATTCAGTTCTTTCTGAGGAATGCAAATCCTTACCTAATTCATCAACATCACTCGATCCAAATTCAATGGTATTATTCTCAATATTGACTCCTGGTAAATCAAACAGTCCATTTGACTGTTGCACTTCACCTTGAAACAATTCAGACTTGTCCACCTTTGCAATCACTTCATTGCTAATACTGGCAGAGGAATCCTGATCTGCCCTTGATGCATTCCCCATTACATTCTCAACTGATCTGTTAACAGATCCTTTTTCTATTTTATTTGAAGTTCCTTGTTTTTGGCTATCAGATGTTTCATTAGGTTTACTCATTGTCGATTTTTGAGAAGGTAATTTAGTCAATGACCTCCGCATTGTCTTCTTCACATCTGTGTTATTCGGCGGACCCCCATTTATCTTGCTTTCATCCAAACTAAGACGAGATGATCTACTGCTGTTATTCCGTCCTAGCTTAGGTGATTTTGGACGCGTTGTAGGTATCTGCATCTAAAGAAACTTGATCAGAGACATATTAAGATATGATTCTTGAATCTGCTGAATGATACAACAAAAGATTTAAAACAAAAAATTAAATACAAGCAATAGCAAACACCACCAAAATAAATTGCACAGTAAAGGAAACACAACTTCTAAACCATTATGCACTATCAAAGGGAACGGATTTCATATTCACTAGGACCCATTTCAAATCCTCTTCAAATAAGTCCAATAGCAGCACTGGTTCATACAGTGTAACATATCCTATTCAACCTGTAAGCTTTACTCCATCTAATTCTTTCACTCCATTTCAATAGATTTGTTTTCTCTTCACTTTTTGATTTTAGACACATGCAAAGGTTCAAATAAAATAACTTTTCTCATGGTAGGCAAATACAGGGAGACCTATATCAGTGACTGCTATAGCATTGAAACTTAAAAGCAAAAGCAATAATACATACATTGGTTATTATTTCTTTACAGTTTGTGAGAACAAATGTAGGGTGGCAATCAATGATTTGTGTATGGTGCATGACTTTATCAACAAAATATATACTTCATTTACTTTCCCATTGAGGGCAAGGGGCAGTGGCTCATTGCAGTGTCCAGAGAGCAGCATCCCAGATGCCACCTTACCAAGAAACAAATGATTTTTTTGTGAAATTGTATAGGGTTCAATGCAGGGTATTTTTTATGGGTTAATATTACCCAATTGTCTATTTTCACATAAAATCTAGAAAATAAGATTCACCAATTAAAAAAAGCACAAATTCACCAATTTTGCACAGAAAATTTACTGTAATTAGATTCCCCAACCCAGCACCATACATGTATTAACCCTATATTTTTCCTTACTATCTGCCAAAACAGACACGTTCTTCTACTTTTTGAGCTTAAAAGATTCACCTAATATTCCTTCAAAATTTTCCCTGATCTGAACTGTAATTTAACAGTGAAGGCAATAGAATTCAGACTGCTGGCTGGCAAAAAACATTAAAATATAGGCTGGAGTTGCCTGTTCTCTGGAGTAATTTTGGCAGGGATAAAGAACTGTGAAGGCCAAGTAATTGACCAGAACCAACTCATGCAGTGGTTGATCAGGCTCCTTTTGGCTGTTCTTGGAACCCTGCATTCACAATTCATTCTCTGCTGCCTGTTATAGCTGCCTTCAATCGTGTGGAATCTCATGAAGCATGGGTGAGCGTCAGTAACTGCCCCAGTCCCTTGAGACTGCTCCAAATTCCTGCATATGTGGCATTGCCATCAAATCTAATGCTTTAGGAAGTTCATAAAGTAACAGTTGGTTAGTTCATAACTAGAAGGCACTTGTGCTCTTACAGTTGTTCCACCTTATCCATCATTTGACAATATTATTCTCTTGATGTTTTTCAAATAGACATTTCATCATTGTATTACAGCTTTTAGCTGCTACTGAATGTCTTCAATTTTGATTCTCCAATTTCGATTTGATCATTTCGTGAAAGACATTTATATATACTGATCATAGTTGGTTATTGCAATCTCCTAATCCTTCACTTGTGTATACAAAATATGAATTCATAAATGAGGATGCTTTAGCACCTGCAAAATCTACAGAATCCAGAAATGTATTGTTTGTGAACCCTCCTGATGCATAAATTCCTTGAAACTAGATGTAATATCCCATTTTTCAAACTGAGTTGAAATCAGCAGACCCAAAGCCTATCTTTATTCCCCATAGGCTGAAGGAAGGATTCACAAGGGAATAATATAATAATAATTAATTAAGTGTCTAAAAGTACCTAAATTATCACATTAAAAAAAACACTTCATTATTATTACTTTGAGCCAAAAAGTAAACAAAAATCATAAAGTGAAAATATTGAATATTTGAAATTTTGAATAAAATAAATATTAATTACCTAAAAAGATACTAATAATTAAAAAGGAAAATGTATGAATATTGAAATTAAAATTAAAAGCAACTTTAACTGTTTTTAGGGTTGTCGGAAAAAGCACAAAAAAGAAAACAATTAAAGAAAAAATAAAAATTCTATCATTGCACAATTTCCAAAAACTCTTGTAGAGAACTTCGGTTCAACAATTTTACTTGAGGACAAAAACCCTCTCAGATCAGCAAGAATTGGAGGGCAAAAATCTTCTAATTCTTTTGTTGGCTTCATTGAGAGGTCAAATTTGGGCTTACAAGTTATTGCAAGTTTAACAGATTAAAAAATCCCAAAAAAATATATTATTTACTTTATAGGCATTGCTATTTCAAAATAAATCAGATATTACATTTTATTTGCTGGTCAAATGTTATAAACCCAGCCGTACCAATTTTGATTGCAAAGTGGTCCATACTGTTGCAATGGCATGGGATTTATTTTACAAGGTGATTACTGAGTTGAATTGTTTTGAACTACAATCCTGCCAGATCATCATTTTAAATATTTGGAATTAGAAGGTAACAAGTATCGCACCCCATTTGAAGCATTATTTGTAACACCAATGTAATCACTCCTTGAAGGGTGACGTGGAGACAAGGCACACTACCCCAAACCCAGCCTCCCCTATTGGATATTATTCAACCTGAAGAAAAAGGTAATCATAGTTTTGAGGAATAGACATCGCAGGGCAAGGGTGAATAATAACATGGGAATTGAAGGGGAATTAAAGATCACAGCATGTAAGATTTTAAATTGATTTTTTTTATCCAGCCGCACCATCCCAAAATTGCTGCTGTGTGGAAAAAAGTGGGGCACTCAAATGTAATCGCCCATCCAAAGTTAGGAAGAATTAAACATAAAAAGAAAGAAGAGATGAAGGAGAATAAGCGGAAGCTGAAATTTTTCTCTTATTCAGCAGGTCAAAAGGGAATCGCAGCTGTCACACAAGGAACCGCAGCAAGTTCAAAGGCAAATCAAGAGATCTGAAAAAGGGTATTGCAACTAGCAATCAGATTTTTTATTATTCAAATATTATCTGAAATTCAGATATTTTTTCTATTATTTTGTTATGAATAATATATCAAGAATATTCAATTCAAATAAAAGAAAAAATTTCAGACAGATTTGTTATTTAAATTTTGCAATTCAGAAACCAAAAAGAAAGTATCATTGGAAAATTTGAAAATTTTGTAGAATTTTCAAAAAACATTGGCAAAGCTTTTCACAGTGGTATTATAGCCACTTTTCCTACTAGCTGTGGAAAAAATATTATGTGAAAATTTTCATACTGGGTTTCATGCACGGAGGTGATAGAAAATCAAAATTTTATCAAAGGGAAAGAAGCAAAGACCCGGATCAGCCGGAAATCGTTGCAGGACAGTAGGACACAGAGGTACCCTAGAAAAACAAGGAGGTATTGGATCAAAATAACAAGGATGCAGATGATGTCTAGTATGAGAGGCCTGTGCATGGACAAGAATGGTTAGCAAATATGATGGCACAATTGGTTTCGACTATGCAAAATAACAACGTATCGAGGGCATATAATGGTGAAGTTAGCTCATCAAGGGTAAATGTTCACCAAAACATCGAAAGGCCAATTATACGTTTTCCTACGAGGCCTTTCCAGCCTAATTTTATTTGCAAGGAGGAGGTGGTTGTTGAACCAAAAATTCAAACTTCCATTGCTAATGACATAGTGGCCAATTACAAGAAGTAAAAACTTCTGCCTACTAAAATTAAGGAGGCCAAGTCACTCACAAATTTTATGAGCTTGATGAAAAACAAGGGTGGTCAAAGAGCAAAGACAAGACAACAAACAAATCCACGAGATCTCAAACAGGCATTAGGGAAATTGACACTTCCCACATTTGATGGATCAAACAAGTGTACCGCATGCTCCTAGATTCAAAAATTGAACACATTTTTATCATTAAGACCAATGACAAAGGATGAGACCACCAATTTCGCTATCCTTCATCTTGAGGGTGTAGCACAAGTTGTGGTACCATGAGTTGATCACTCTAGGGCACTGTCATATTCATTCGTATGCAGAGTTCAGTAACAAGTTGATACCTAAGCTCAGACAGACACACAAAATTGATTCCTATGTGGTTGATTTTCAGATATTGTCAGTAATGGTACCTAATGTTTCAAAGAGGAGACTAGCGGTGTTGTTTATTGAGGGCTTAACTGAACCTCTTAAAGGTTTAGTCGGAGCTTTTAATCCTATATCCTTACATGAGGCCATTAAGGCAGGGCCTTGGATCTCGAAACTTCAGATAACAGGGGCAGATTCCAACTTACAGGACAGCAAAGACCAGCACCTCTTGGACAATCAAAATCAGCACCCTTTGGGCAGCCAAGGACTTCCACATTTGGGCAGCAAAAGAAACCTTCCCAGCCAAGTTACTATAACAAAGAGTTACCTAAAATCACTAAGGAAGTGGAATATAGAAACAAATTCTAGAGGAAGAAACTTTGCCTTTCGAGCAAAAAACATTGGGAACCAAGGCATGGGTGTCTTCCGAAGGGGCAAGCTCATTACGTAGAGGTAATCTTTGAGGACGAGGAGGAGACAAAGGAAATTGAGGAGTACAAAAGGAGGAAGAGGCAAAGGTAGAGGCAGAAGTCCATGAGGTGGAAAGGACTACTGGTAGTACTTCAGCTGCACTATCAAGTGCACCCCGGTATCACCCATTCAAAGTTCGTGGAGTGTTGAAGGGACAGAAGGTGACAGAAGGTGACAGCATTGATTGATGGTGGGGCAACCCACAACTTTATTGATGAGAGTTTGGTTAGACGAAGGGGTTTACCTACAGAAAAGTTTCAGGGATTTGATGTCACAAAGGTGAATGGAAATACCATACCATGCACCAAGAGGGTCAACAGATTAGATATTACATTAGGCTCATATAAAATGACTAATGATTTCTATGTCATTGGTATAGGGGAAACAAACCTGGTGTTAGGGGTACAATGGCTTCATTCCCTTGGAGAAATATCCCAAAATTTCAAAACCATGGAGCTAAAATTCCATCATGATGGTAAGGAAGTTGTACTTTGTGGTATGGCCAATGGTGCTCCTACAAAAATTTCAGCTAAGAGAATAGAGAGGGCCTTATGTAAGGGAGAATTAGAGTGGGTGGTAAAATGCTTTGTAAGGGATACTTCCACACCCGAGGGTAAGAGATCTTATCCAATTGAGATACACACAATTTTGGATAGCCATGGCGTAGTGTTTAGTGATTAACCTCATGGATTGCCTCCTAATTGAGAATTTGAGCACATTATAGAGCTTGAGTCAAGCTCTAAGCCTATCATGGTTACTCTGTATCGTCACCCAAGAGCTTTCAAGGAGGAAATTGAGAAAGCCATTAAAGAGTTGTTGGAGATGAGATTCATACGTCTGAGTTATAATTCCTTTGCCTCATCAATAGTGTTGGTGAAAAAGGATGTCAACATGAGAATGTGTATAGACTATCATACAAAGAATCAAAAGACCATTAAGAATAGGTACCCAATACCCACGACTGATGAGTTGATTGATGAACTACGAGGCGCAATGTACTTTTCAAAAATTGACTTGAGGTTTGGGTATCAACAAATCAATGTAAGGGATGAGGATGTTCACAAGACAGCTTTCAGATGCCACTTTGGACACTTTGAATTCTTGGCCATGCCCTTTGGGTTAACCAATGCACCAACTGCATTTCAATCTTGTAAGAATCATATCTTCAGAGGACAGCAAAGGAAGTTTGCATGACATATTGGTGTATAGCAAGACTTGGGAAGAGCACTTGGATACAGTGTTTGGGATCCTTAAGAAGCAAACTTTGTTCACAAAAGAATTCGAATGAGTTTGGGATGATGAAAATTCTATAATTGGGACACATTATCAGTGCACAGGGAGTATAGGTGGATCAAGAGTGTTGATGATATACAACCACATGATGAATACTCTAGTTCGACTTGTGAAAGAATAAATTTAAATATAGCCATAAGGCTATTTAAATTTATACATCGATTATCAACATGAAGAGGCGCTTCATATTGTAATATTTAATAAAGTGTTTTTTATTTAATAATAATTAAATGTATTTTATTTGTGGGCCGACTCTAGAAGTGACACGATTTTCTAGAGAGGCGCACTTCTTGATAGGCCGACCTCTCTTGGTGAAAAGGTGCGATTCATTTGTAGTTGCCTATATATACAAAGGCATTTCATTGTATTTGAAATCAAGTAATTTAAGCATTTCGATTCTAGGAGAAGAAGTTCAAATCTGAGCAGCAAATCAATTCAAGGAGATTCATATTATTTGTATCATTGCATCTAGGAGAGGTGTTGTTTATTGTATCATTGAGGCATTGTGTTTATGCCCAAGTTGTAAGCAAATTGCTGCTCATATTTATAACAATATATAGGAGTTATATTGGCTGGGTTTTTTCTCCCTCAGGTTGGAGGGTTTTCCCAAGGTATTGGTTGTGTTCTTGTGTCATTTTTGAATTAATTTTTGTGCACATATCTGATATTATAAAACTAAGATGGTATTAGAGCGGGTTTGAAGAGGATCCCGATCAAATTTGTGATTATATCAGCCATATCCTTATTTTTAATTTCTCATCTTTATTCACCTTTTTTTCTCTCGTCAAGATGGTGAATGGTCTTAAGATTGAGGATAGGCTTGAGGGAGCATCAAACTTCACTTCATGGAGATTCAAGTTCATGCTCACCTTGGAGGAAAGCGAATTGGCAGAGTTTGTGGAGAGCTCCGCCCCCGAGCCTACGGATGAGGAAGAAAAGACCCTATGGAAGAAGAAAGATACCAAGGCAAAGAAGATGTTGGTTGATTCGATGAAGGATCATATTGTTCCTATCATCTCCATGTTAAGGACTGCGAGAGAGATGTTCAAAACCCTAGAGGAGATGTACGAGATCAACAATACCAGTCGGGCTCTTGCACTGAAGCAACAACTTGATCACTTGAAGATGGCGAAGGGAGAAACTATCATTGCCTACTTCGTGAGAATAACCAAATTGAGAGATCAGCTCTCATCTATTGGGCACGTTGTCGATAGCAAGGATCTGACCATGTTGGCTCTCAATGGTTCCCCTTCATCCTAGGAGTCTTATATTTAGGAAATCAGTGCAAGATCAAAACTTCTCACGTTTGATCAATTGAGGGCTGACTGTATTCAAGAAGAATCTAGGTTGGTTGCAAGGGGCATTGGAAAAAGCCCCATTAATGAAGATCTTCATGTTCTTGCCTCTCAATCCTCAAAGAAGAATGGAAGAGAAGGGAAGAAAGCGTATTTCAAAAGAAATAGAGATAGAGGAGCCAACAGTGGCCCCGCATTTAAGAAGAAGAGGGACCTCTCCAAGGTCCAATGTTACCGATGTGACAAGTATGGTCACTTTGCAAAAGAATGTCCTTCCAGGCCTAGGCAGCAGGCCACCTTTGCTAATGTTGATGAAGTCTCCATGCAAAAGGATACAAATGAGTACATGCTCTATTCTGCCTTGTCAAGTAATGTATCTACCGACACTAACACTTGGCTGATAGACAGTGGTGCCTCTCGCCACATCACCGGATTCAGGGAGCATCTATCTAATTTGGTGATGAAAGATTCTAGCGAACAAGTTATTATTGGAGATGATGCTAGTTACTCAGTTAAGGGAGTTGGGACTTCATCTCTACATTTGGATTTCAGCGATTCCTTACAATTGGATGATGTACTATTTGTTCCAAGCATCAAGCGGAACCTTGTTTCCATATCAGCCTTGGAAGACAAGGGCTATCAAGTTGCCTTTTCTAAAGGCAAAGTTCTCATATGAGCGAAGAACTCTAACTACAAGATTGCCCGGATGATTGGAGTTAGACATGGGTGTCTCTACAAGTTATGCTCGCGCCCCATTCAGGCTCTAGTACATGACTCTGCGAGTTTGGGTGATCTTTGGTATCGAAGATTGGCTCACCTTCACTTTCAAGCGCTACCTGTTATGGAGAAGATGGTAACGGGCCTTCCTAAATTCGACCAGAAGCATGAAGGAACCTGCAAAGGCTGCGCTTTGGGTAAGAATACAAAAGGTCCATTCCATAATAGTGAAAAAAGATCCAAATGTGTCTTAGATCTTATTCATTCTGATTTATGTGGTCCAATGTCTATTGCATCCTCGAGTGGTTTCTTGTATTACATTATTTTTATTGATGACTACTCTAGAAAGACTTGGATCTATTTCTTGAGATCTAAAGAATCTGAGGAAGTGTTAGAAAGATTCAGAGAATTCAAAGCTTAGGTGGAGAATCTATCGGGGAAGAAGATCAAAGTTTTTTGATCCGATAACGGAGGAGAATACACTTCTAATATCTTCCGTAACTTTTGCATTGAAGAAAGGATTAAGAGGGAGCTTAGCATTCCTTGTAATCCTCAACAGAACGGTGTTGCGGAGAGAAAGAACAAATCTATCGTGGAAGCAATCAAAGCCATGATTCATGACCAAGACCTACAACTCTCATTTTGGGTTGAAGCTTCCAGGGCTAGTGTCTATGTCCAGAATAGAAGTCCTCACAAAATCTTGGAGAACATTACTCCTGAAGAAGCATTCTCTGGGGTGAAACCTGAAGTAAGTCATTTGAGGATCTTTGGGTGTCCTGTGTATATTCATATACCTAAGGAAAAGAGGACAAAATTGGAACCTTTTGGCAAGAAGGGAATTTTGGTAGGCTATAGTGAGACTTCTAAAGCTTACAGAATCTACATTCCGAGTCAAAAGACTATTGAGATCAGTAGAGATGTCACATTTGAAGAGGATGTTGCATTTAGAAGATCCAAGGGATCTCATATGGAGATTGATGAAGAAGAGCCTCCTCAGGATATGGAAGTTGATCCAGCTGAACCCTTGGAGCCTAATAATGGGCCTACAGATATAGTGATTGGAAGAAAGAGACCTCTTTGGGCCAGAAAAATAATGCAAGAGGCAGAAAGTTTTGCAGCCCCAAGAGGTACCTTCAGAGAAAGCAAAAGACCTAATAAGTTCTCCGATTATGTAGCTCTGATGAGTCGGATCATTGAGTCAGAGCCTTCCAGTGTTGAAGAAGCTTCTAGTCAACAAGTTTGGAAAGATGCTATGACTGAAGAGTATCAATCTATACTTAAGAACGATGTTTGGGACATAGTTCCTAGACCTGAAGACAAATCTGTAGTGTCTTCTAAATGGCTCTTCAAGATCAAGCATGTGGCTAATGGGAGCATTGAGAAGTACAAGGCCAGATTCGTGGCTAGAGAGTTTTCACAAAAAGAGAGAGTTGACTATGAAGAAACCTTTGCTCCTATGGCTCATTATACTTCTGTCAGGACCATTATTGCTATTGCTGCATCTAGAGGATGGAAGATTCACCAGATGAATGTAAAGACAGCCTTTCTGAATGGTGTCATAGAAGAAGAGGTTTACATTGAGCAACTCGATGGTTTTGAGGTACATGGGAAGGAGTCTCATGTTTGCAAGCTAAAGAAGGCCTTGTATGGTCTTAAGCATGCTCCTTGTGCTTGGTACGAAAGGATTGATCGTTGCCTATTGAGTTTGGGTTTCTCAAAGAATGATGCAAATTCTAACCTCTACTTCAAGGTAATAAATGGTGAAGCATTGATTCTGGTTCTGTATGTTGATGATTTGATTATCACTGGAGAAGATCACCTAATTCTAAAATGTATGAAGGAGTTAGCTTCTGAGTTTGAAATGAAGAATCTTGGTCTTATGCATTACTTCCTTGGCTTAGAAGTTTGGCAATAGCCAGATGAGATGATTCTAAGTCAAGACAAGTATACTATTGACATTCTAAAGAGGTTTGGTATGATTGATCGCAAACCTATGTCTACACCTATGGAAACAAAATTACATAAGTTGAAGGAGGCTGCAGCTAGTTCAAAACTGGTGGATTCTACGATGTATAGGCAGCTGATTGGTTCATTGATGTATCTAGTTAACACTAGACCTAATATTTGTTATGCAGTTAGTGCACTTAGTCAGTTTATGTGTGAACCAACGCAGATACATCTTGTTGCAGCTAAACATATCCATAGATACTTGTGTGGCACAATTGGATATGGATTAAGATATTCTATAGGAGTGGATTTGGAGCTGCATGGTTTTACTGATTCTGATTGGGCAGGGTGTGTCACTGATCCGAAGAGTACCTCTTGTTGTTGCTTCAGTTTGGGATCTGCTATGATATCCTGGTGTAGCAGGAAGCAGTCTTTAGTGGCATTAAGTACAGCAAAGGCAGAGTACATTGCAACTTGTGTGGCAGCTCGTGAAGCAGTGTGGCTTAGTAAGCTCCTTACAGGATTATTTGGACAATCAATGGAGCTTACTATCGTTCATTGTGATAACCAAAGGTGTGTGAAGCTTTTTTGTCAATCCTGTGTTTCATGACAGAACAAAGCATGTTGAGATCAAGTACCATTATATCAGAGATATGGTATTGAGGAAAGCTATACAATTGAGGTATATCAGCACTGATGAGCAGACGGCAAACATTCTCACCAAGCCTCTCTCCAAGATAAAGTTTGTATACTTTCAAGATAAGCTTGGTATGGTGGAGAATACAGCCTTAACTGAGAAGGAGTCTCAATATCAATGATCCTCTTTAATGAGTTCTTCTCTGTGAGAGAAGTTCGAGGTGAAATCCCTTGGTTATGAGTTCTTCTCTAAAAGAGAAGTTTGAGGTGAAATCCCTTGATTCCACCCTCTGGGAGAGCCATGGTGGATGTCATGTGTGACTCCATGACAACATCACGTGAGGGAGTCTGTGATGACTTACTTTTACTTGTGTTTCACCCTCTGGGGTAGCCATGGTGAAAGTCACGCTGAGCTGACAACATCACATTGAGTGATGAGCACTTGTACTTACCATCCATGGAGGTAGCCATGATGGTTGATATCACGATGAGGTGATATTTGATGTCATGATGAGGTGATAAGCTCTTTTTCTTTTTCATGGTTGCAGCCATGTTGGTTAACATCACTATGAGGTGATACATTTTTTGTACAACTGGAAGTATTCCTCCCTAGCTGAGAGGGAGTGTTGATGATATACAGCCACGTGATGAATACTCCAGTTCGACTTGTGAAAGAATAAATTTAAATATAGCCATAAGGCTATTTAAATTTATACATTGATTATCAACATGAAGAGGCGCTTCATATTGTAATATTTAATAAAGTGTTTTTTATTTAATAATAATTAAATGTATTTTATTTGTGGGCTGAATCTAGAAGTGACGCAATTTTCTAGAGAGGCGCACTTCTTGATAGGCCGACCTCTCTTGGTGAAGAGGTGCGATTCATTTGTAGTTGCCTACATATACAAAGGCATTTCATTGTATTTGAAATCAAGTAAGTTAAGCATTTTGATTCTAGGAGAAGAAGTTCAGATCTGAGCAACAGATCGATTCAAGGAGATTCATATTATTTGTATTATTGCATCTAAGAGAGGTGTTGTTTATTGTATCATTGAGGCATTGTGTTTATGCCCAAGTTGTAAGCAGATTGCTGCTCTTATTTATATCAATATATAGGAGTTATATTGGCTGGGTTTTTTCTCCCTCAGGTTGGAGGGTTTTCCCAAGGTATTGGCTGTGTTCTTGTGTCATTTTTGAATTAATTTTTGTGCACATATCTGATATTATAAAACTAACAAAGAGAAGATTCAAGCAATCAGATATTGGTCACCACCCACCTGTTTGATGCAATTGAGAGGGTTCTTGGGACTTTGCAATTATTACAGAAGGTTCGTGAAGGGATTTTCACAACTTGGTGCTCCATTGGCAGAGTTGACCAAAAAAGGTGCATTTGGATGCTCTAAAACAACCCATGCTGCATTCAAGAAATTCAAGGAAGTGATGAGTTCATGCCCAATACTCGTTGTCCTAAATTTCTCCATTCCATTTGTTCTTGAGTGTGATGCATCAAGAGAAGGAATAGGGGTTGTTTTGATGCTGAAGAGGCGTCCTGCTGCATTTATGAGTCAGAAGTTGAAAGATTTAGAATGCAAGTTCTCCATCTACAAAAAAAAAATGTTGGCTATCATGCTTGCATTAGCCAAATTCCAACATACTTAGTTTGTGGCAGATTTGTAGTCAAAACAAATCACAATAGTTTAAGGTTTTTCTTCAACTAGAAGTACTTAAACGACAAGCAACAGAAATGGGTGAGTAAGCTTCAAGCTTATGACTTCAATATAGAGTGTGTGAAAGGCAAACATAAGGTGGTAGTTGATGCTTTATCCAAGAAGCCTTATCTATGTTCTATATATGAGATCTTTGATGGCAAATACAAGATAACAAATATAAGGTAGTGGATGATCTCATCCTCTACAAGGACAACATCTATTTAGTTCCTTAATCAAAATTTAAGAGTAAGGTCTTGTAGGCTGCCCATGATACTCCCTTGCCTAGTCATCAAGGGTATCAAAAGACTCACAAGAAAGTTAGGGACAAATACTTTTGGAGGGGACTCAAGGGAGAAGCCCACCAATACATCAGGGAGTGCATCACATGTCAATAGAACACGGTGAAGCATATTTTTCCACTTGGTTTATTAACAAGAACGGGAGAGTATTAACATGGACTTCATTATAGGACTTCCCAAGGTCCAAGGGAAGAGTTTTATCTATGTTGTGGTGGACAGACTCACCAAATATGCCCACTTCTTTGTCATTCCCACTGAGTATAAGGCCCCACAAGTTGCTCATTTGTTTTTCAAGGAGATTTTTAGGCTACATGGTTTGCCTAAGAACATTGTGAGTGACAGAGACAACCAATTCCTCAATTTGTCTTGGCATGAGCTCTTTCATTTGACAAGTACTAAGTTGACTCCTAGTACTAGTTATCATCCTCAAACAAATGGACAAACAAAAATTGTGAACAAGTGGATTGAAGGATACTTGACGAACTCTGTAGTAGGGCAGCAGTCAGCTTGGGTTAAGTGGCTTTATATGGGTGAACATTGCTACAACATGATGTATCATATGTCAATCGATATGTCCCCTTTCAGAGCATTGTATGGTTATGATGCCCTTTCCTTTATGGACCTTGTTGTTGCTAACAGTAGAGTACCAAGGGCCCAAGATTTGGTTGCACAGAGCCAAGACATATCGAGTGTCTTGAGAGAAAAGCTTCAATATGCTCAAAACCAATAGAAGTTGTATGTGGATCAGCACTATACAAAGAGGAGTTTTGAGGTAGGTGATGATTTTCTTGAGGCTACAGTCATATAGACAATCTTCTATCAAGAAGAGTGGCATTGAGAAGCTCAAGCCCCATTTTTATGGGCCCTACAAGATCACACGGAGGATTGGTGAGGCTGTGTATGAGTTGGAGTTACCATAGCACAACAGGATACACAATGTGTTTCATGTTTCATGCCTCAAAAGGGCATTGGGATAGCATGTTAGTCCTTCTACCGAGTTCCCTCCCTTCGATGATGAAGGAAAATTGATACTGGTACCCAAGATTGTTTTGGATGTCAAAGAGAAGAGGTTAATGAACAGGACGATCATAGAGTATTTGGTACAATGAAAGGATCTTCCTATAGAAGATGTCACTTGGGAGGGTGCAAACATTCTGGAGCATCCTAGATTGCAATTGCTTGAGAGCAAACAATTTCAAGAAGGGTGGATTGCAATGTCCACTTTTTCAAACTGAGTTGAATCGACAGACCCAAAGCCTATCTTTATTCCCTATAGGTTGAAGGGAGAATTTACAAAGGAATAATATAATAATAATTAATTAAGTGTCTAAAAGCCCCTACATTATGAAAAAAACAGGACAATTTATTATTATTACTTTGGGCTAAAAAGCAAATAAAAATCATAAAGAGAAAATATTGAATATTTGAATAAAATCAATATTAATTAATTAAAAAAGAAAAAGTATGAATATTCAAAATAAAATTAAAAAATACTTTTTAAGGTTGCTGCAAAAAGCAGAAAAAAGAAAACATTGGAGGAATAAGAATTCAGTTTATCATTGCACAATTTTCAGAAACCCTTATGGAGAGAACTTTGGTTCAACAATTTTCCTTGAGGACAAAAATCCTCTCGGATCAACAAGAATTGGAGGACAAAAATCTTTTGATTCTTTTGTTGGCTTCATTCAGAGTTCAAATTTGGGCTTACAGACTATTGCAAGTTAAATAGATCAAAAAAAAAAAAAAATTTAAAATTGTTTATTTTACAGGCGTTGGTTATAAACCCAGCCGTACCAATTGTGATTGCAAAGTGCTCCGTACTGTTGTAATGACATGGGATATATTTTAGAAGGTGATTACTAAGTAGAAGATTTGTTTTGAAGCCCTGATGCTACCAGATCATCACTTCAAATATTTGGAATTACAAGGTAACAGGTATCGCACCCCTTTTGAAGCTTTATTTGAAACACCAAAGTGAAAGCTCTTTGAAGGGCGACGTGGAGGCAAGGCACACTACCCCAAACCCAGCCGCCCCTATTGATTATTATTCAACCTAAAGAAAAAGGTAATCGCAGTTTTGAGGAATTGACATCACAGATCAAGGATGAATAATAAAGTGGGAATCGTAGGGGAATTAAAGATCGCAGCATGTAAGATTTTAAATTATGTCATTTTATCCAGCTGCACCATCCCAATTGCTGCTGTGTGGAAGAATGTGTGGCCCTCAAATGCAATCTTCCATCCAAAGTTAGGAAGAATTAATCAAAAAAAGAAAGAAGAGACGTGGCAGAATAAGAGGTAGCTGAAACTTTGTCTTATTCAGCAGGTCAAAAGGGAATCGCAGCTGTCAACAAAGGAACTACAGCAAGTTCAAAGGCAAATCAGGTCTGAAAAAGGATATGGCAACTAGCAACCAGGTTTTTTATTATTCAAATATTACCTGAAATTCAAATAATTTTTCTATTATTTTGTTATGAATAATATGTCATGAATATTCAATTCAAATAAAAGATAAAATTTCATATAGATTTGTTGTTTAAATTTTGCAATTCAAGAAACCAAAAGAAAAAAAAAGTATCATCAGAAAATTTGAAAAATTTGTGGAATTATCATAAAACGTTGGAAGGGCTCTTTACACTAGATACAACAATTCAACAAGGTGAGCCATTTCCATTTATGATTTTTGTTTGAAATGATTCTATTTCTTTGAACTTTCTATAAGATCCCCTTCGTACCTCTCCCCCACACACTTCCAAGCCTTCAACATCCACTTCCATCACCATTTTATTCATTTGTCCATCTCCCCAATTCCATTATTGAAGCCTTCGTCTTAGTGTGTTGTCATTTCCACTTGGTTTTTCCTAAATTCACCATCAACCCACCTTCAAACCTCAAATTTGCAGACTTCACCCCATCTTCTTTCATTGCCATTAAGCCATCATGGAGTCACTTTGACATTTTATTGTGTTATCCATTAACTCTTTGTGAATGCAAGCCTTATTTTGACACAATTAGGAGTTGAGAGCCATTACCATATCAAACCCATATTTAAGTGCTTCAAACTTGTGGTTTTTCATTGCTATATCAGTCCTCTTTGAAGCCCCAAAACCCTTTTGGATTGAACCAACACATTGTTCACAAAACCATTCTCCCACCCTACTTGTTTTGTTGAGTTTCGGTGCACCTTTTGCCATCTTCCTACAAGTTTTAATAGTCATGCTTTGATTTTTTGAAATAGATCACTTATGACTTGTTATTTATCAATATTTCAATGTGGAATCATGCTTAAAAGCCCACAAGGAAACCAAGGCAAACTCCCTCTTAACCTTTGTTTTTGTATGGTTTGCTTGAAATTGTGGTCTTGCAAGTGGAATACAAGAAAATTGATGAAGAATATCAGAAAGTTTCAAGAGGAATATGTTCTTAAAATCACCTAACAAAGCTCTCTGTAAATTTTCAGCCAATTTTGAGAGTTTTCAAACTTTTAGCTAGTTTTCAAGATCTAATCAGGACTTTTTAAGACTTGCCAATTGTCAGATTTACATAAAACAATCCACAGATGCCCAGAAGTGGAGCCATTGATTGAAGATGTATCCATTCAGATCTGTTCTACACCGTCCACCCCCCCCCACCCCACCCCTCAAGGGCATCTCTGTTTTTGCCAGTTAGTGGTTTTCTTAGTGAAGTTTTACATTGCCTATTTCTAGTTTGAGTGTGCAAGTGTCTAAATATCAGACCTAGCTCCTAAATATCAACTATCTACTGTTTTCTACATGTTATTTAACTGACATTTAACATTTAAAAAGAAACAAAAATTCCTCTTTTGTCATTCCCTAAGTGAAAAAAAATGCTTAAATTTGACTTTTGATTTCATATCATATTTCTGTTTTCTCAATTTGGTTAGTTAACTTCAAATTGCAGTCAGTGTCTGAGCCAACAATCCTTCCAGGTTTAGGTCCTTTAGCTAGAAAAAAGGGCCTAATCCCCATAAAATGACAAACTACTATTGGAACCCAAAAATATGGTGATTATCCTCTTGGTAGAAGCATGAAACATTTCAGTTGCTATCCTATGTTACCAGATTCGCCTCTGGAAGCCAAGGTTCGGGTTCTGATTCGCTCCTGGTTCGGATCCTGGGCCGATTCGCCTGTGGGTTCGACCAGGATCCTTCATTTTGGGGTATGATTTCCCAAGCAGAACCCAAGAGAACCCGGGTGAACCAAGACAAAACCCATGTGCCTAGGCATCCAAAAAGTGTTTTTTTGAGCATTTTTTTAATGTTTTATGGAGTTTGACTCTGACCCATGCCCAAGGGAACCCTAATAGTGACCTCTAAATCACTCTAAACACCTAAACTACCTCATTCTTATTCATTTGTTTTGCAAACAAGCATTTTCATTCCAAAAGGCTGAGCTTTCATTTTTGCTTGTTGGATTGAAAGTGGACTGTGACACAACTTTCTTTTTTCAAAAATTGTTCTGCATCATTGAACTAAGAATTTATCACATCTGTAGAGAGCCAGAGGAATACTACAAACTAAAACACGTTACACTTTTGTTCACACTGACTTGATGTACTCTCCAACATCTCTCTTCTCTCATGTGGAGAGTTAGAACTGCTTGGCCATGCCTTTGCATCATCAGGAAAATTTCGCACTTTTTGACAATGTCAAAAGCATGGCTGCATACAGATTAGGCAAAAGACCTTTCCTTTTAGATTAGCAATGTATGGAAGATTCAAAAAGTATCCTTGATATTACAAAAAGATATGTGTTACACTTCAATTGTGCACTCACCCTTTGGTTCTTTCAAAGAAAAATCTGCTTATGCCACTGTTACACTGTACAGGTAAACCAGATTTTTATATTAAGCTACCACTCTCAAGACCAATGTAACAATGATACAAAATAATGTTTGAGACTACACGAAGACATCAAAATGGCTAGTGTAATAAACAAATTATTATGATTTCTGAAGAATGTTGATAACTCTACTCAGTTGGCTTCTTTTTTCAAAATCATACAAATTGAACCCTGGCATCAATAGACTCTGTATATCAAGCTACCACAATTCAAGTTTCAATGATGAAAATTTATCATGCATGTTTTAAATGACATTCAAGTTTATGGTGGTTTTGTTGTTTATATGATGTTATGTGATATTCTAATCCTAATTCATGCTTATAGGCTGCATATATATAAATATATGTTTTTTGTAGTAATGAACCGAACCCCCCCGCCCCCCAAAAAAAACAATTAGCTGAACCGGCAAACAGAACCCCCAAACCCAAACCCGACCCAGTACCGGAACCAGCTACTTAGTTGCTATCTAACCTTTTTTGTTTTATATCCAATGGGCCTAGTGCCCATTAAGTGACATATATATTGTTTTTCACTAAATTACTGAATTTGCTCAGTCACGGGGCCATGTTGAAGCTCAATAAATAAGAGCATAACACATGCACTACTCCAAACATTAAAGTTAGCATCAAACCCTGTTAGCTTGGTTATGCAAATGGCCCAATTCCCATGAAAGAAACACATCAAATAGGTTCTAATGAGGTGGGAATCTCAATTTTTTAAACACTCCACATGTCTAAGAGGACGAGGCAAGCTTATATTTCCCTTCCTTCAGCACATAAAGCAAAAAGTATCTAGGATTCCTCCATTCTTCTACCTGCTACAGAAAAGACAAACAGTATCATAAATAATAGTTTCTGATCACCTTCAAGTGAATAGAACTGCTCAGAAAACTCTTATCAAAAGAAGCAGGAAGCCCTTGTTGAATCTACAACTACAAGATTACAATCAAACGAAAAACCATGAAAAAGGATTACAAAGTTAAGGGAGCTCATTCACAAAGATTGTGATAACCATAGCACCAAAAATCATTTCGGGAATATATTGGCAAACCAAAATAAAAAAGATATTTTCAAAAAATCAGGAAAAAATGAGATTTTCAAAACCTTAAAAAGAGAGAGAGGCCTTTTAATTTTTATATTTAAAGGCAATTTAAAAGCATAGAGATACAGAAAGCAAATAAGATTTTTTCAAAAAATAGAACAAATATCAGATTTTCAAAACCTTAAAAAGAGAGAGAGACCTTCTAATTTTTATATTTAAAGGCAATTTAATAGCATAGAGATATAGAAAGCAAATAAAAATGACAGCTCACCGAATGATTTTTGAAATATAGATTTTTTTCATTTATGTTAAGATTGCTGATTATGTTGCATTGCACAAAGCATACTGCATAGTGCATAAATGACTAGATGCTAATAGTTTACAAATTTTTAATTACAATATACTTTGTACAAAATCAACCTACAAACTACTTTACAAAGTTTCAAAAAATTGCAAAAAAAATCTCAGCAATGAAAAACATTCAACAGTTGAATTGGTTTCTGAGTCTAATTTTGAAAATTTATTTAACTGTTAAATAAATTAATTATTAAATGACTTCAAAGAAGAAACCGAATAAAAAGTTCCAAAATTTTCCAAAACCTGCTCAAAAACACCAAACCCTGCTTGAAAATGTTTGGACTCAAAATCTGCTCCATAATCCCATGCAAACCCTGCTCAACAATCTCTTTTTCCAGCAAAATAAACCCATGCAAATACAAATGAAAACAAAAGCAAACATTTTAATGTTCAAAAATCACACAAATTCATAAAAAGTCAAACTTGGCAATTTATTAGTCAACCTCACAATTAATTGCAAGTCCTACAACTTACTGCTGTTTTTTAAGAGATTTGTCAAGTAAAAATATGCAAAAGACTGTCCAGGCTGGGTCTCTGGAAAAACTGAGATTTTACCAGTCAAAAAAATCACCTTTGCACACGGTTCATGATTTATTGAGAGTTCTTCACAATCTACACATCTACGACTCTACGGTGATCACAACAAAGAAAATGGCAAAGCAAAGGTGATGCATAGTTGCCATTCAAAAAAGTTCTCCAATATAAACCAAACTTTGACATTTATGTAAATTATTGTTCTAGTAATATAATCACTCCTGGCTTTGTTTAAATATATCACAATATGTTACCGTGACAGTAATTGTAGTACACTAAGGAGTATTACTATCTAGTATATATAGGATATATTAAGTAGTATTTATTTACTATACATAATATACTGTGAAACATTACTAACAGAAATATATATTTCACCCCCCAAATCCTAAATTTTGGGAAATCAGTGACACAGAGACCTGCACCGCTGGTCCCACCAACATAGATTAGAATTACTCTCTTCCATAATTGTAGACTGTGTGGACAAAACCTTCCAATTCCTAATGATGAGGCATATGTTTATGTTGGATACATCATTTGATGTTCAACAAGGATCAAGCCAGCCATAATATCATTGTGGCATACCTTTTTAACTGAAGAATACACCTTTAAGCTTACAAAAAAAAGGCTGTGGGTCATTAAGATTATCATAATGTCTCTCTAAATTTATATTTTCTAATGATTAACAAGTGAGTCACAACTTTATGTCAACAAAGTAGATGAAAATATGCATGTTTTGGCTCACTTCAAGAAATCCACAGAACAAACAAGTTATTTACCACAGGTTGCTGAGAGGATATCAGCACATAAGTTTAAAGACAACAAGATAAAGCTAAGTTACCAGTTCGGCCTGTTCTAGCTCCTGGTCCTGGTTCGAAACAGATTGGGCTTGAGGTACTGGTCCGGTTCAACACTGGTCCGGACAGGGTCCGACCCACAGCCTGTGGGTTCCATCCTGCTGGACCAAGATTGAACCCAGTTCGAACTTATGGACTGGTTTGCATGGTGTCTTCCTTGTTTTCCATGGTGGTCAGCACTTTAACGCTGCCGGTTATTCCAGTTTTAGCTCTGTTTGTCTTTGACAACAAAGTAAATTCGTTGAAGGTGATCGGAATGCTATTGGGGATTTGGGGGTTCATTTCGTATGCTTATGGCAGCTACCAAGAGTCGAAAAAGGCTGAGATTCCATTGCCAGCCTCCCCAGTATAGCATGGGAGGCACTTTCAATGAAGACAGTGGTGGCTGTATCTTTAATGTCAGCCGTTGCGAAGGCGCTCTTTATAAACGACAATTCCTGGGCAGAATTTAATCTGTATACACGTTTTAAGGATTGAATTAAGAATTGCCAAAAGTGACTCAACACTCTTCTACACGATGGTATACATAAGAGAACTTTTTAAATTTGGAATCCACCAGCCTTTTCCTAATAGTTTAAATGCAGATTGACATATTACAAGGGATCTAAACCCCATAGAGAAGGACAATGCTCTTATCTAAGGATAGATAAAAAATCAATCAAATAAAATATGTGTACAATTTCTGTTAAAAAAAAATATTAATAGAAGAAAACTGAAAATATTATTATAGTACTTTGTTGTTTAGGAAACAATTAAATTATATAAATAATGTAATTGTTTAGCATAATACAAAATATTTATTAGTCATTATTGCAAAAAAGTTGATAAAAATATTTGTAATATTGACAATTTAAAAAATAAAGTTATATAAAGAATCATAATTGAAATTTCATGTGTACAATTTCTGTTAAAAAAAAATATTAATAGAAGAAAACTGAAAATATTATTATAGTACTTTGTTGTTTAGGAAACAATTAAATTATATAAATAATGTAATTGTTTAGCATAATACAAAATATTTATTAGTCATTATTGCAAAAAAGTTGATAAAAATATTTGTAATATTGACAATTTAAAAAATAAAGTTATATAAAGAATCATAATTGAAATTTCATGTGTACAATTTCTGTTTAAAAAAAAATATTAATAGAAGAAAACTGAAAATATTATCATAGTACTTTGTTGTTTAGGAAACAATTAAATTATATAAATAATGTAATTGTTTAGCATAATACAAAATATTTATTAGTCATTATTGCAAAAAAGTTGATAAAAATATTTATTTGTAATATTGACAATTTAAAAAATAAAGTTATATAAAGAATCATAATTGAAATTTCAAGAGGTGTGATGTTATAAAAATAGTGTTAAACATCTTTAATTCCTAAGATAAATTTTGACATTATTATGAGGATCGACTAGATTTAATTTAATTTGCTTTTAGACATTATTATGTTTGAACTTTAATTTATAATTTTATATCATGACATTTAGGTATCACTAATATTTTAATATTTGACTATGAAAGTGGTGGTGTATTTTTGCTATGTTATTTGACTATGATATGGTGGTGTATTCTGAACTTAATTACTGCTGCAAATATGTTTATATTTCTGATTATTATATGTTTTTGTATTAACGAACCCAAAATGAACCCAACCCCAAAAAAACTTTGCCCGAACCCTCGAACCCGAACCCGAACCCAAAACCAAACCGATAACTTAGAGATAAAGCAATTAATGAAAGAATCTTACAGCTATAAGATGAAGGAACTCAATCAAATAAATTTGGCATGCTAAAGGCATACTCAAGAGTCAAAATATTCATTTTTTAGACTTTTTGTTAGCTAAGTAGGGAAACACTATAGATTACTGACAGGTAGCATGCTGGCAAATTGAGGAAACTTTTCCACAAACAAGCCACATCAGAGGGTCTTAACTTCTATCCTGGTCCCCAGGACTTGCTGGCAATCTAATCCACATTTTGGGTCTTCTCAATCAACCAGCCACATAATTAGCCATGCACAAGCCCAGCAGAGTTGGAGCCCAGGTCAGACACTAGACCCTGGAGGATGGATATGCATTCTTTTAATGTTAGCCATTCATTTCTACCAGTTATCCATAATTTGAACCTTGGTTTTTACAACAGAAATAAGACTTTTTATCTATAATCTGCACAGCTGACCAATTTCATTATAACATATATTAGATGTCTAGTAAACTTCGTATATTATGTGTCACCGCAGTTAAACACCTTCCCTGACAGCCATCTATCAGATTTTAAATCCATCCACCAAATCCAGGCAATGAAAAATGTCATCAACTTTATCTATAATGCGGTATGCAATCCATGTATATCAGTTATAACATGAGCTTTGGAACATAACCAAAAATTGAATAATATAAAGGGATGACATATCCAAGATTCACAAAACAGAGCAATTAGTCAGCAATCATGTATCACAGGATGCTGAATCACAGGATGTATAACAGATTCCGTTGGTTAAAAATAAAACACTTTATACCTTCTTCAACTCTGTCTTTGGTGGTGGACCCTCCTGATAGAAAGTTGGCATGGGTGTTGCTTTGAAGGTCAAACTTTTTCT
This sequence comes from Sequoiadendron giganteum, assembly GCA_007115665.2. Classification (NCBI taxonomy): domain Eukaryota; kingdom Viridiplantae; phylum Streptophyta; class Pinopsida; order Cupressales; family Cupressaceae; genus Sequoiadendron; species Sequoiadendron giganteum. The sequence continues at coordinate 229,968,164 of CM021109.1, read as the reverse complement.
TAGTTGCTTTATCTCAGCATCCTGACTCTCCTGTTGAGAAATATATAGATAACAAACAATTGTAAGATGTCAATCCCAAAATTAACACTTTTGTTGCATTGTCCAATGAGAATGCCACAACATTCTGCAAGGAAAACAAAGTAATGCAGTATGATAATGAATATTTAAGAGGCATTCAGTAAATGTTAAAGCAAGAAAAGTGCATTGAATAAAACCTTTGACTTGGCCTGCAAATGGCTTTTTTCCTTCTCCCTTGCTTGGATCTTTTCCTCTAGTTTTGAGTAGAACTGAATAATTGGATGGAAATGGAACAATCATCAGCATATTCCTTTACATCAAACCCAGATGTATGAAAGATAATCCCCAAAGTATGGCAGAAAAAACATATGGCTATGAATACAAAACACTAGAAAGATGCAGAAAAGAGCACTACCTCTTTCCGTTTCTCAGCTCGCTCATTGCATCTAAAATTGAAACCAACTACAGAGGAAGCACTACCTGGTCTTGCTTTAGAACTTATATTAGTTGTAGTTCTAAAAATAGTCAAAGATTGCATATACATCTTGTGTCAAAAAATGGAACTTAGAAAAAATATTGCATTATTGAAAAAGGTAACACATTAGACTACTATACTAAAAAATTCATCAATTAAATTAATTGAATTTGTGTTCCAATAATTTGCTCATATTCCACATAAAAGATACGATGAGGCAACAGATCGAGCATCGTCATCCTCTCTCTTCATATCCCCTTGTTTTACATCCTCTTGCTTCACTTCCCCTTGCTTCACAGGCTTCTCATTTTGGTTATGTGGACTGTGCAGAGAGCATGAATGAGTTCTCAATATACAAAAATTTTATCAGCAATAGAATCAAACTTATTAAAATTTGACAAACTCAACCAAATTCTTATATCAATATAACCAGCATTACCCATGAGACGATGAATCACTTACTTCATACTTTTCGAGCGTAAAAATGTTTTGGCTGGTGGCGCTGATGCAGGTTTTGAAGCTGACTGCTCAAGGAAAACATAAGTGAACAATTTTCATTTAAGTCAGAGAAAAGGCTAAATGCCTAAACCCAGAAAAAAAAATTGTAGACAGAAAGCAAAGATCACCAATACACACTAAGCCTACTATCATTATCATCACTATTCATTTTGGCCTTAAATTTCTCTATACAATACCTTACCAAAAAGAAGAAAGTTGGAAGTTCAAGGAAGCTAATGTTTATTTGAAAATATGGCAACTCAAATGATGGACTGTCCACTGCAGTTAAAGTAAGGCATAATGTATATCTGAATTATACACTTTAACCAGTCCTACAGACTAACATGGTCTAAAGGACATTAAAATTTCGTTGTTGTCATCATATGAATTTTTTACCTCTTGCTTTTTGATAGCTGAGGGCACTACAGCACCTGCACTCATGCGTCTGGGTGTGTTACCATCAGCAGTTTGGGTTACAGTTGAACCTCTTTTATTAGTTGCCAATGTAAATGGCTGTGGAACTGTGCAATTTGTGCGGGAAGTGACAACATTAGCTGATGAAGGAAGTGAACCATTTGAAGCAGGAGATGACACTTCAATGCCCTCAACTTGAGGCTCTTGCCCAGAATTGTTCTTCCGCTTTATAACAGAATCCAAACTGATTCTTGTTGCAACCTTTGGGCCTGCCTTCGACAAAACACTTGAATTTTGAGAAGCCTTTGGCTTCTGAACTAGAGAAGATGCATTTCTGCCCTTTCCAGGCATGGTGGAGACAGATTTCTGTCCTTTGGACTGGACTGCATGAGCATTTCCCTACAACAAAGCAAAATGAACTGACATTGTAACTTTACAGAAACTTAAAAAATCCAAAAAAGTAATGTAGGAAAAAATACTCTGAATATTTCAAACAAAACCTAACAAATGTATATACCTTAGCAGCTTTTGCATTCTTCTCTTCATAAGCCAGTTCAGATTGACCCTGAACTTGAGCAGCTATGCCAGGCTGCAGATTGCATTCAATATTTAGTCCCTCCTTTCCTTCATCAATGCTCGCATTTGGTTCGTTTTGCACTTGACCTTCACAAATTCCATCTTCTTTTGTTTTCACTATATCAGTAGTTTCAACATCCATCTTGTTTTCCTTTTCAATCCCACTGTCAGCAGAAAGCAAAGTGCTCAGACCATCAGATACAGAAGCATTCTCAAGGTAGTCATTCACAAGTTGTTTCTTCAAGACTTGTTCAATGTTCTGCTCTGCATTCTCTCCATCCATTGTTATCCGACAAGAAATTTTAAAGTCCTTGCCACTGCAAAATCAGTTTCCAGCTCATCCACCTCTTAATCACAGGATCCACAATTTCAATCTCTTTGTATGGAATACTGCAGCATTATGAAATAGTACATAATGAAACTGAAAAATACTTAGATGATAATTCACATTGAGCTCCAATAAAATTAAGGTGCGCATGGTTATAGATAGCATAGCAGAAATTATAAAATTTAACTACCCCAAATATGGATACACACACACGTAGTTCTTAAATGATTATCAATGAGTCAAAGGTTTGAATGCATTGTAGAAAGAAAATACCATAGCTTCTGTGTTGCATCAGCACAGCCTTACATGCCACATAGCAGTACAAAATTGGATTTACATGTAAAAATCTACGTCAGCATGTTAGACAAGAAAATGCAAGAAACCCTTGCTACATACAAGAATAGAGATGGGATACCAAAACAATGATTTATAACCATGCACTTTTTTCCAAAATCGATAGTGTATGTATTCAATCTAAGAAATTAAGATCATCATGAAGATCTTAAACAGTCCATTCTCTCAGAAAGCACATCCTCACAATAATTCTCAAAAATTAAAATTATGGCACATGGTTATGACAAGCTAACTAAACTAGTAAGAGATTTGAGTATAATATTGTAATAGAAAATGATGTTCCTCTAAAGTAGGATTTAACGTGATCAAGATTCACGTATCACTTAAAGCTGAATGCTCTGGAGGGAGCTACTCCCTGGATTTTTATGTATCAAGTGCTCCTATGAAACATTGAAAATTCTGAAAATGCAAAAAATGGAAACTTTACACTAATATCGAACTTGCTACTGTTCTGAGGAGGAAATTTCTAACTAAAGAGTGGGGACTGAAGATTTGCAGCACCTGATGAAGCATTCTTTTTGCAGAGTGGCAATATGAATGTGGTATAAAAATTTCTAAACAATTTCACTACATGGTATTTAGAGTTGATATTTTAATTAAAGAACCCTAAAAATCTACAATGGGGTAGATAATTTCATGGCTCGTGGAGCCAAAAATGTAGCAAAACAACTTCAATTTATGCTGAAGTTCCCAACTAGAAAATTCAGGAAACCCTCCTCCATGGGACCATTAGTTTGGTATAGTTTCATATATTTTAGGTACATAGACAAGCATGACAAGGTTAACGGTGTACAGTGAAACAAAACACTCCTTCGGAAAATATGAGAAACACAAAAATCAGCAAACAGAAAGTATCTCAGGCCCCACCTGCAAGGAATGCCAGTCTTTGTAAAATTTATGATAAAAAAGCTCTGATCCCGTGCGGGGCTACCATTCCGTGTGCTTGAACCTGAATTTTTAACACTATTCCAATCTTCTAAAGTTGAACCACTAGAGCTTTCTGGCAACATAAAGTGCCGGGATCAATAAATTTGTAGATATTCTTCAGGAAAGTATGAAAGATACGGTTCCTTTGCTCTATGTAAAGAGATCTTGTCAGAGGCAAACCGCATTTGTTAACCATAACAAATGAATACAAGCACACGGTAAAATCATAAGAAAGGTTCAGTCTAGACTGTTTTCGCCTGGATTTGAGGAAAAAATATCAGCACATTGACCATGAGAGAGATCAAAGTCAGCAACAAAGTTTGCGTTGAATGCAAAGATTATTCTATCGCAGGGATATTTGTTCAAATCGCTCTAAAGAGCAAATATTCTAAAGCTTCTGACAACCCGGCCTCGTCTTAGAAGTACAACTACTAATGGTTTGTGTTGAAGAATGAAAAATGAGAGTTCAGCGAAAAAATTAGCGGAGATTCAACTATTAACTCATTCTAAACCAAACACAGCAAAAAAGCACGAGCTAAACCAAAAGAGAACAAAAGTACGTATTTTATTCATCTCGTTCAATCTTTTTTCCGCATTTAAGAAGGAGAAATCACCTATTTGAATCTCGACAGCGTTTCAGCCCAATGCTAAATACAGTAAATCCGGCATTTATCTGAGATCAGAACACCATAAGAGCATATTCCGTCCGTTAAACAAAAACAGCCCAAGATCCACCAAAATGAGAGCCTAAAATGGCGATCAACACCAATTCTGAAACCCTCGAATGCGGCCGATACGATTAACAGCTCATCTCAACGATTTGAGAAAAGTACATGGGCAACGCAAAGCTTCAAATCTCACTGGATCGCCATTTCAGAGGCTCTGTATACTGCAAACCCTCGTGCGCCTTCAAACCCTCAAAAAAATACGTGCATTTTTTTATTGGAATATTCGTCTCAGCGATAAAATTCACATTTACTAATTTGACTTTTACTAGTTTTTTTATTTAATTTAGGTTTTAAAATTTTTGAATCGGGGAAAAAAACAGGGAAAAGGCCATCTAAAGTGAGTTTAAAACAGTACGAGACAAGTGGCCAAACGGGCCCGCGGACTCGGCGCGCTTTTATTAAAACGGATTGGGGAGTTTTTGTGACGTCCGGCTGCCAACGTGGACTGTTGCTGCGCTGGCGGTAGGCTGGACTTCTGGCGTATATTTGCGTGCGTGTCTTGTCGATGGGCCAGGCTGGCCGTGATTTGTACTTAACGAACTTTCTTCTTTGTGATGATCGAACGGTCAAGATTCCGTGTCGGCGTAAACTGCGGAGATCGAAGGGCCCGCAGTTTGGCTTGCCAATAGAACGCCGTGGGGCCCGCCTTGGGAATGACATGCCGCGTTTTTTAATAGCGTGGGGAGTCCTTGTCCCCCGTGGCTTGACATCATACCCCTGGGCTGGGCCCCACGGCCCCACGCCCAACTCGGAATTTGTATCGCTGCACGGTCACGGTCATGTGAGTGGGAGACGACTTGTGATTTGGGTAACTAGGGGGATATACCACGTCCATGGCACGGACGTAGCAACCTCTAACACGAGGATCATTAGCACAACGGGGGGTCCAACAAAGCGTATGTTGTTTGGGGACCTCCCTCTAACATTTGTTTACTTTTTGACTGCTTTGTGAAAGAGTTTGGGCTCTTTCAATTTCTATCTTTTTATCGAAAATATTTGTTTAGATTATTTCAATAAAAAAATAAAATAGTAGTTGTGTATTCTTATTTTTCATCTTATAAAATTATATATGATGATTTTAAATGACGTTTAAATTTTTTTAACAATTAATGTTTAAATCTAAGTTTTTCAAGTCCACCTCATTAAATATGTTACTACAATCTAGTCATTCATAAAAAGTATCAAAAATAAGATTTTTAGATTCTTAATCTTTGAAGTTATTATTCTTAATAATTAAAGAGTATTTTTCTTAATATTATACATGCAATCAATCAAATCGTTTATTTAATGATATTTTTAAATATTTATAACACTTGTCTACACAACTAACAAATTAAACAATTTAAAGACAAACACTATAACCTAATCAAATTATTTTAATAGTATAATGTTGTTACAATAAAACTTTGAACTTAAGAAAAGCCTATCCCAATCTTAGAATAGATAACTCCAAAAAGCCTTTCCCAATCTTAGAATAGGTAAGTCCAAAAATTGTTTGTCTTACTATTATAATGTAGCTACCAACTAATCCTAAAATTACTTACCCATTCCCATGGCGATCACTAATTTGCTTGCTATGAGCCTTGCAAAGGCAAGTTGTAGCAACATCACAATTATGTCCATAAAAATTATGTTATGCTCCATCTTCATATTATAAAATTACTTTGAATATTACACCCATAAAAATGCAAATCATGAGGACTTGCTAATTTGTTCACCATGAGCCATGCAAAGGCACACACTAGCAACTTCACAATTACACTTTTTAAAAAATACTAATTTGTCTACCATGAGCCATGCAAAGGCATGCACTGGTAACATCACAATTATGCCCATAAAAAATATGTTATAATCCAACAACAAAAAAATTATGAAACACCCTCCATCTTCGTATTTTGATAAATCACTTTGAATTCTTCTTTAGTTCATAATTCTATGCACTTTGCAATTTTCTTTGTTTTCTAAAATTATTTTAGAGACTTCAAATACAATTTTCAACTAATTTTTCAAAGCTTATTTCCAAAGGCAATAGCATGGGTGTGTGAGGACGGATTATTTAGATTGCATATAGATGGGGTGAAGGAGGAAACATGTTGGAAGGGGTTTATGGATGTGTGTCATTGTTGATTGTGAATGGAAATATATGAGTGATGGGGTGATGAATATAGGGATGTAAGGGCCCAAAATAGATAGAGGGGAAGGAGGATTAGACTTTGGGACATAGGGGCCCAAGATGGATTTAGAAGATGAGAGACTTAGGATAGTGGATTGTGGGACATATGGGCCCTAAGTAGATTGGAAAGATGAGAGATAGGAATATTTGGATTTAGATGGGGGATTTGGGATTTGGTAGGGATGAAGGGAGTACTAACATCTTGGGTATGGGATTTGTAGCCAAGACCATGTAATGTTGGAGATTCTTTAGTTTGAATGGGTTTTAAGAAACCTCGCTCATGAAGGTCTAACTCTTTGCCTTAATAGTGCATCTATTGAAAAATCATATTGTCAATGGGATATTTGTTTTGGAAACAATACATGAGTCCAATTGGAGGGGAATAGGGAAAGCTAGGGATTAGAGGGCCTTAGAGAAAACCATATCAGATGAAGATGGGGGAACAAAGGGGATACAATTGTGGTTCATGGATGGGTTGGATAGGGGTTGCGGAAGCTTGAAAGGGATTAGAAGGGATTTTTTAGCTTGAGATGGAAGGGAGTCATGAGAGGGAAAGGAAGGGAGGTTTTGATCTCATTTCAAAAGGGATTTATGTGGGCATGCTTTAGAATGTAAGGGATTTCCATAGTTGGATTAGTTTGGAGATGAGGGGGGAATGGAGATTTGGATTTGCTAGAAATGAGTGCATGGATGGAGTCAAGTTGCACACATGGATGGAGGAAGGATTTATGATTCCTATGAATAGATGATTTAATGGATTGGAGGGTTTGGTAGATTTTAGGGATTGGAGCATTGTGGTAGACTAGAGATTAGTGATATGATGAGTTTGCACAAGTATGTTCGTGCATGGGGGATTAGGATATGTTGGGTCCCAAATTACATCTACACTTCCTATAATGAAATCTCGCTTACAAGGTCAAGATTGTCGTCAAGCAAGTGAAATCAATTCATTGATAGACTATGGAGGGTTGAAGGTCAACTCTACAAGAGTGGGTTTCATCTCCTACTCTTTAAGCTTAGCTTAAACTCAAGAGAGTGTTCCTAGGGGTATACCTTAAACAAGTATTAAAATCAAACAAAATGGACAACCAAAAACATTGACAACCAAACCCAACTTGTTGACTTGTCCCCAAATTTTATCACTAAACCAATAATAAATAGATGTCTAAAAACCCCTATATAGCAAATAAAACTATGCAATCATAACCTTCATGGAATAGGTTCATTTTATAGCTCTCTTGATGATAAATCCTTGGTTATATAACAATCATGAATGCACAAAAAGAAATGTTTTATCACTAAATTGTTGCTTATGTTTTTGTTTGATTATGTGAGATTGGTTAGGTGAACCAAGATCGATGCCTATTAATTGGGCATTAAAGGCACAATTCACTAACAAGAATATAAATTGAAATTAGAGAACCGTGAGATGTGTATTTATATACAACAAAAATAATGAAATTTGTATTGGAGCATGATTAGTAATCCACAACAAAACTACACATATCCATGTATAATATGAGAAATATCATTACAAAGCTTACAATGTTTTCAAAGTGTTGTTACACTCATCTAACCCAACATTACATTCATGCTAGCAAATGTGGAAAAGGAAAATCCATAGCTACAACTAAGAAACCCTCCCAAATATACACAGACTATTATGGAGACACTTTGCAACAAAAAACCACCTACAATATTAATATTTTTTGATTCCACATACATGCACCCCACCAAATAAATTAGGCATGACCTCTATGATTTCCCCACAACATACTACACTTGTAATTCACTAAAAATACAAAAAAAAAAAAAAAACCTTTATAAAATGAACCAAACTATTCTAACACCCCCTAAGTGAAACCCTAGCTTGTAGCATTGTAGCACATTCAAGATCATCAGTGTGTATTCATTATTGCCTTAAATGTGTGTTCTAAATTGAAAGGTAATATTAAGGAGTATTTTGGTAGCATAGGATAGTTGCAATAGTAATGGAGTTTAGGTAGGCAAGTAGAAATCATGCGAATTAATTTGGAACCTACTGGATTTCAAGATGTCGTTTAAAATATTAAACATGCTCCCTTCATATTTATCACAAGCCTTTATGTTCTTTGATGCTCTAAGTGCCTATTGGAAGTATAGACAAGGTTTGCAACTCAAACCAAATCCCTAACGAATTTTATAGGCTTGATCCTTTGGCTCCTTGATTTCTCCTTGTGGGTTGGCAACCTGGTTAAGATCCAAAACTATGTTAGGCCTTGGACAAGGTTCTCAAACCAAGGGAAACCTTTGACAACAATATATCTCATTATCTAAGATCTTTATGTGTTATCACTTTGGGAAGGTTAGAAAACCACGCAAAACACCTAATGATCACTAAAATACAAACCTCCCCTTCTTATTGATACTTAGAAATGATAAAAAAAAATGCATTGGCAACCAAGGGTGGTTCGAGAACCGCCCTCAACCTCTACCACATAAAAAAAAATCTACTTTTATTTGTGTATTGATGATCTAAGATAGTTATGAAACCACATCAAATCTCTAACAAACATAAAAACTCATCCACTTTTATACCTCGTCCACTACTTATCTCCTTCCTTTATTTGTTGGCAAAACATGTAGTTCACTAATCATCTCAAATATCCATTGTACCAATTGCACCTTCTTCCTATGGTTGTCAACAAATCCAATAAATTAATCTTTTTTATCACTTGGAGAAGTTACAAAACCAGGTTGGGCTTTGACAAGGTTATGAAAACCTTGTCAAGAGTGAACATGAGTTTCAAAACCCAGGAAAATCACCAACACTCAAAACACACACAAAAATTGAAGTGATCTCTTTTGAACACGAGATTACAAGATGAGTACTAGGTGTGGTCTAAAAGGTTGATCTGAGAAGGATATTGCCCAACATAAGAAAATAAACAACCCACTTAGCAAAAAATAAACAAAAAAAACATGGAGCTAACGTTGACATGTAGAGATGTTTTTGTAACCATTTTAGACAACTGACACACTCAATACTTACCTCCCACAATAAAATACAAACTACAAAAAATAGAAACCTTTGAAATAGTATAAGTGGTAGATAATGGGAAAAATGGCAAAATGAACCCCAAACACAAATGATGCAATCTCTAATAGGATACTTGGCTAATAGTCCTTGGAGGAAGTCATCAAAGAATTGGAATGAGGAGAACTTTTACGATTGGGATGGAGTGTATTGCAAGGATTTTGGAGATGAGAAATTAGAATAAGACATGAAGGCTTCAAATATTCATGGCTTGGGACGAGGATGTGGATATTGAAGGGGAATTGGAGATGGGGATGTGGGATATGGTTAGGGTTTAAAGATGGCTTTGGATGAAAAATGGGTTTCCCTCATCAAAGGTAGTGAAAGGATGAGAACTAGAGGATTGAATGAGGAGATAAGATAGGGGAAGCTTTGCTCCAATGCTTAGAAGGTATTTAAACATTAAATCCTTGTCAAGGATTAAGACATAGTCGAGGATGGAATTTTTATAGGAATGATCACTAGATGAAAATTTAGGATTGGTGGGGGAGCTTTTCTTATCAAATTCAGAGTTTTGAAAGATGATGTATGGGGGATGAGGGCTTGATACAAGCTTAAACAATTCAATATTATCTAGGGATGGTGGGAGTGCATCTTGGTTCAGAAGACTCCCATTATCATCAAAGGGATCTAGTATTCAAGTTAGTCAACAAGGATAGGATCATCACCATCACCAAGGAATGGAGACATGATTTGGGATTTGGATTAGGATGAAGGAGAGGTTGCAAATGGAAGATACTAGGGGAAAGTAGATTTTGGATTATAATAAATTAGATAGGATAGAATGGATGAAAAATCTTAATATTTATGTCGATATCAAATGAACTTAGGATTGATTTGCTAAGTTTAGATTTGGATTGATTAAGGTCAAATTTGGGATAAGTTGGAATTTGGGATAGAAATGGTTAGGGGTTTGAATTGAATTGGATGATTATATGTATGATGTGGATGAGGGTATTTATTGGGATTAGATGATGGTTAGTTTATGTTTGGAATTGGATTGGATCTAGAATGGATGTTGGATTTGAGATTTGGATTAGAAAAGGGTTGTAGGATGTTTAATTGAGAAGAGTGAATAGATTAGGGTGCATTCAATTTGGTGTTGGTTACTTAGGATGTTGATTAATATGAGGATTTGGGGATTGGATTAGAGGATCGTTAAGAGGATGGATTAGAAGACTTAGAATTCAGATTAAAATGAGGATGAGGATGAAGAAGATTTAGGCAAAGGATTGATATGAAGGATTAAAATGGATTGAGGATTAAGATTTGATGATGGGTTAATAAAGGTGGATGTAGATTAAGGGTTGTATTTAGAAGGAAGAATTATATTTAAATGGTTAGATTGGATTAGGATTGGATGGTTTGGATGAGAAGGGTGACATATATTAGAATATGGTTGATTGGATAGTAATGCTTAGATAAAGTATAAATGAGAGGAGTAAGATTCACAAATGTGTTGAAATACGAAAGTGTCAAAATGTGAAGGCGTTTAACAATGAAAGTGTCAAACTATGAAGAAACTTAAGCACAAAACACTAGTGTTGAACTATAGGAAAAAAATTAAGAAGAGAATATTTAGCTTGGATAATGAGGGATGAATTGGAGTTTGGATTGAAGGATGCAAGGTTGGATTTTTAGATGAAAGGACTAGGTTGGATTTAGGATAAAGGATGGAATTTTGGAGGAAAATATTACATGGTTGTTTTAGGATGAAGGATAAAGGATACTTGGAGGAAAGGTCTTCATCTTGGCTTGAAGGAGGACATTAAAACCACACCAATAAAAAAATGGATTGAGGAGGATATAGTACATACAAGTTTGAACAAGAAAACACACCAAGCACAAGAACAATGTAGCTCTAGTAAAGTGAATGTGTCAAATTTTGTGAGCCCACAAATATACTATATATTAAGTGATGGATAGCTAAGTAATGCAAGATCACGTATATCACATGTACCCCTTAACTTGGAGGCAAAATCCTTGCCCAAAGTAAGCTCTATCTTCCCAACTTGAAATTATTATGTGGGTAACCTCTCAAGTCTAACTAATATCTTGTGCACCACAAAAGGATATGGTTAAAAGGTCTTAGACTAGGATGAAAAAAATACTATGGGTATCCTCTATATACCTCGAGGGTACATGATACCAATCTATGAAGATGAAAGAGAAAAAATATTGAATACCCAAGAGAAGAGGGCAACCCAACCTTCTTCTTCACTTCCCCAAGGCATAAATTTCTTGGGGGCTTAGCTTGAATAATAAGTTTCTATTTCCAAGAGACAAGTCTTTCAATTCACCCCCCAATTTTGACACCTCATTGGAATGTTAGAGTTGGGTTTGTCTCCTTGGTGATGAAATTCAAGGTGTACCCCCTCAAAAGGAATGATCCAAGTGTTTTTGGTCATGCAAGATCACACAAAGTGCAAGGGGAGAACATAAACACATTTGGCTCATTGTGATGAAAACAAAAGAAAAGAGAGAAAGTGATTTTTTATCCTAAATATCACAAATCATAAGAGGAGAGCATACACATCACCCACTACAAGACATGACAAAGAATGTTCACTACCTTAAATATTAGTGTGTATTTATTACTAATGGAAATACAATGTATTGAATAAATATAGCTATAAATATAAAGATGTTAGTGTCATGATAATTTATTTGGCCAATATTTGTAAGCTACACAAATAGGGGTTAAATAGTAATATGATAAAATTAAATGATAAAAAAAAACCCAAAAATAATAAACAAAGTTAGACATAACAAAGGTGATGAAAGATAGAGCATCGATGATGAGAAGCATTTGTTGGTGATTGTAAGTCAATAGATTCCATAGGCATCAAATTTAAGAAACATAAAACTATGCAAGCACTAAGTTGTGAAGGCACTGAACTATGTAAGTGTTGAATTATGTAGGCAACACAAGAGGTTGCACAAGTACTAATCTCGAATTTACAAGAGGAAGTTAGAAATTTTGAATTAAAGACTAAGAAAAAATATAGAAAATAGGTTTTTATGGATTGGGGAAATATATTATAATGATGACAAACTAGAAAAACTAGACAATAGAGATGAATAAGAGTAAAATTGATGAGAGAAAGAGATTGATTTGTAGAAGATAATGGTGTCAATTCATAGAGCATTGGTGATAAATTATGTAGGTAATGAACAATGAGAGTATTGAAATATAGAGCATTGATGTTGAATGATATATGATAAAATAAAAAAAAATCCTATACGAAAAAATGTTAAACCAATAGGAAATGGTTAGGGATAGAGAAAAAAAGATTAGAAAATGACAAAAAAACCTGCACAAAAATAGAAAACACGAAAATTTATTTTAAAAAGTAGAAGGAATGATGGAGTCATGCCCAAGTAGGGGCGAAGGTAACACAAGAGACTACAGAGGTTCCAAACTGCATAAGTGATGCAAACCAAGGTAGGAGGGTTCGGTGAGGGACTGTCCAACCTCATAGCTTAAACAACTAACAATCAAATCTTATTGGTATGCAATGGAAGCTAACAGATAATCAACATAAAGATAACAGATATGCCAAAACACATGACACAAGAATTACCCTGGGAAAAACCCAGTCTTCAAAGCTCATTACTCATTATATCAAATCTCAAAACACATTACAAATGCCACTCGGGCTTTATAGATTCTAAGTCATAGCCCGAGGATTACAATTAACTCAAATAATGATAATCTTCACAATAATTTGCCATCTAGTCCATTTCCTGATCCACACTTCCTCCAGATCTCTGCTCTTTTTATCCAAATCCTTAAAAAACATGAATCCTTCTTCAAACTTATGCAATTCAGCTTCTAGTTCTTCTTTTCTCCTTCTTTCAATTTCTAGTTCTTCTTCAAGAGCATCATACGTGTCTTTTCCTAGTTCTTTCATCCTCTCCATCAATTCTGAATTACACTTCCTGAGTTCGCACAATTCTTCCTCCAAAGTATCCCTTTCACATAGCAGGTTCTCTTTTTACTTCTTTGTCCTTTTCCCAATCTTCCCCATCTTGCAACAGATTCACAACTAGCTCTTCAACCTGCTCTGCAACCTTGCTCTAAAATAGATTTGCAACCAACCAATCAGATTCGCAACCTACTTTGATGAATTCACAACCAGATCTTCAACCAACTCTGATATTAATTGATTCAGACCAAGGTAGGAGGGTCTGGTTAGGGACTGTCCAACCTCATAGCTTAAACAACTAATAATCAGATCTTATTGATATGCAACAAAAGCTAACAGATAATCAACATAAAGATAATAGATATGCCAAAACATATGACACAAGAATTACCCTAGGAAAACCCTCAAAGGGAAAAACCAAACCTTCAAAGCTCATTACTCATTATATAAAATCTCAAAACACATTACAGATGCCACTCAGGCTTTATAGATTCTAGGCCGCAACCCAGGAATTACAATTAACTCAAATAATGACAATCTTCACAACAATTTTCCATCGAGTCCATTTCTTGCTCCACACTTCCTCTGCTCAGGGAATCTTTTGGATCATAATACTTATTCACCATGCTTCATACTTCACATTATCAAATACCTTATCAATCCATCCCCTTTTCTCTGTGTCATAACAAATCGTCTCTCTTCTATTTATATCATTTTCGCATCATTTTAACCCTTAACAAGTTGGCCCAATTACAATAGCTAACAATATAACATGCAGACACAAATAGGTCTGCCACAAACAATAAACAATTTGCAATGTAAACCAACCAACATTGGCCACAAAAAATCAAGGACCCAAATCAACATCCTCAAACACGCACACATTCATAATTTAATCCTCGAAGATCCACAACATGTTACAACACCCTATTTGGCCAAGAACATGGGAACTATGAACTCACAAAATAAATTCACCAATCGTGAGCACCACGATCGATGTGGACCACCAACTCACATTCTAGAAACATCTACGATTATCACGAATCACCTCAGAAATGTCTGCAACAACTCAAGCCATCAAAATCACATCCTCTTCCTTCAGGAACATCAACTAGAACAACTGAACAACTATTTGAACACAAACATCCATAACTCGATCAAATCTTCATGCACACCTCTAAAACTTTCAATGGATAAACTAGACATACTCAACAACAAACCCTTTAATCCACGACTTCTCATCCTCAATGTATGACTCTAGCCAACATACAGAGCTTCATTGTAGCACTAACAGACCCGCCACTTCATAGTCAACTGCCTCAATTTTTTAATACATTTGAATGCTCCTGCATCAATAAGTGTTGAATGAAAAAGTGTAGGTGATGAAATAGAAGTTATGTGCTAGGAACTCATGAAAAATAAAGAAAAATTATGGGGCTAGAAGATCAAGCATGCCAAAATGAATACCATGAAAAACTAGAATATAAATAATGATTAAATGTAAATAATTAATATTTATAAATTATTCTTCAAATGCTCATTTGGATTGACCTAAGGAGAAAATTCCCTATATTGATAAATGAATCTCACAACCCTCTTGATGTTCTCTTAGATGAAGTAGATGAGTGTTAGAGGAATTATGGAGGAATGTAGATTATTGTCAAAATGGTAATATGAATTTAGGGTAAAATATGATGTATCAAAATATATTGGAGGGCCTCTTATTTATGGATGTGATAAGAGGTTGATCAAGGGCTAATAATTTATTTGAATGCCAATGATAGATGATTCATGAGAGGTTAGGGTTGAGGAGAAAATGTCAAATGACACCACTAGATTGATGGATTTGGGAGAGGAGAGGATTAAAGAAAGGTCAAGGAGTGTGATTTTTAAAATTAAATCTAATGATGGGGTATGATTCCTCTCACATGTGTAAGAATGACACATGGGAAAGAGATATATGACACAAGATTCCTCTCATATAGTTGTGAGGATACATAGGGAAGACTGAATAGAGACAAGTCTCACACATGTGAGCACACCTTGGGAAGAGAGTAAATAAGACATGCATCCTCTCACACATGTGTGAGGACACATTAGGAAGAGAAATGTGACAAGTGTCTCCTCAAGGACGCATGGAGAAGAGTGCAAGAAGACGTGTGATTTCTCACACATATGTGAGTCATGTGAATTAAATGGAGAGTTAATATTTTATTGTAGTTTTTTACGATAAGTAGGATTGGGATGTGATTGATTAAATTGATCACAATTAGACATGTGTAAAGTATTTAAAAAATTTAATTAGGTTTTAATTAATTAATGAGATTTGAAGTGAAAAAGGATGAAATAATAATTAGTTTTATATTTATTTAATTAATGTAGGCTAGAGGATAAAGGCTGGAGTTAATTAAATAAATGTAATTTATTCAATTAAGGACAAGGAATAAGGATAAAGAATAAATTAATTAAATAAATAAATATTTCTTTAATAATGTAAATGATAAAATAAAGTCTAATTTGTTCAAGTGTGGATAAATTTAGGTGTCCATACTTGTATTTCATATAGGTTTGGTTAAGTCCCCGAGGAATTACTAACTAAATGGTTTGTAAATGTTTTAACATATTCCATACTTTGTACCAAAAACTTGACATGAAATATATATTTTAGTTTATCATAAACCCTAAAATGGTTTTAGCTCCTCCATAAGAATATTTGTGTCTATTTAGAAGGAGCTAATACAATGGGAGGTGTGATTGATATATACATCAATGGTGAGAAAAGATGACCTAAATATTGTTTGATCTAAGAGACCCAAAAACTATATTTAGTTTTTAGGGAAATGAGGGGGCTATTGATTTGGAAGTTGTTAACTATAACATAAACAATGTTTAATATGTTGTACATATTCTTAATATTTTTTTGTTGTTTAGGTTGAGGGTTTTAGGGTACTCAAATCTCTCTTCTACTTGCATCTTCTACTTGATTCATATCCTTCACCATTTGTCTTTTTTATTTTTCAAGTATTTCTTACTCTTTCTTTGATTCCTTCTCTTGTTGTTAGATTTATGTCTCAATAATTATCTTTCAATCTTCAATTATTCTCTCCTTTCCTTTTATTTAACTTGATTAGAATTTTCTCCCCTCTATTTGCTCCTTTTTCTTTGCTTCTTATTGTTTGTGCATGATTATATATTCACTTGTAATAATTTCATATTGTTTACCTAGTCTAATTGTAGCATCATCTAAGAGATTTAACTTTGTCTAAACCATTTCAATTGATAGCTTCATAAATTTCTTTGATCGACCATCTAAATGGTTTTATGAATCTTAAGTTCATCTTGTTTGTTAGTCCAATGTTTCATTAACTTCCAAATCTAAATGGTTTTTGTATCTCGAGTGAATATTAACCTATTGTTCTAGTATTTCATTAGCATCTAAACTTGTACTCAATGGGACATGTGTGATGGTCACCTTAGTTCTTGAAAGTGGGAGGGGAAGGCATGAAGCGAAATATTTTATATATTTGGAATTTCCAATTAGAATAGCTTCTTGAACCCAATCTACCAGGTTTTCTTATGTTAGAAATCTCGTGACATCATATTAATTAAATTGGTTATTTTGTTTAGCTCAAAATAGTAGTTGAATTATGCTTTCATTTACCTCCTTTGTTAGTGTTGTTTATTCTATATCAACACTACATCCTAATAAATGTAACTTTACTATTTTTGTGCCAAATATTATTTCACTTCAACCTCTTGATAGTTGGTAGACTTGATATGTTTAAAATACTCATTGTATCATCTTCTTGTTTGATAAATATTGTTTCACTTTGAATCAAGACATTTGTAAGTACATTTTTATTGAGTAAACAAACTATAGTTTTTTGAAAGCTTGCTTTGATATTATAAAGTGTAAAGGCAAGCTTGAAATATTTGTACCAAGCTCATCTAGTTATATGTCCTTATTTCAATGTGGAGGTGGCATGAATTTCATATGAAGATACAAAGGAAAACCATTTTGTAGACATGCATGGAAAGTTAATGATTGTCCAGCTAATCAAAATAAAATGAAATATTCAAGGAAATAAGCATTCCCTTATCATTTATCTTTCTTTAGAGATCGTGCCTTAGGAATGGACACTTTTTCTTCCTTGGTAGAGAAGATAAATATTTACTTTTGGGTGATCCCACAATGTTGGTTTATCTAGGAGATTCTGATTTTTGCTAAAATCACATATTTTTAGAAAATATAATGTTTTAAGCCTTTAAAAGTTCCATTTTAAGGATTCCAATTGAAGAGGGTTTGATTAAACCACCTTGGATCAAATCCCCTTGGATAGAACCCTGCTAGTATTAAACCATACCTATAACAGAGTCTCCTTTACACCTATCAAAATGTTGATAAAAAAACCACTTTTGATTTACCTTTTGGGGGATCAAATGAATTAATTTAAAATTTATTTTTTGTAAGTATGTAGTCCTTATTATAAGATTCCCAAAAATTATAATTTTAAATAAATTTAATTTAATTATTATATTTATTTTTTATTTCTTGTGAATGTAGGTTTTTCACTGAAAATCAAGCTCTTTGTTTTGCACATGTGGAGAAATAGAACATTATAATTTTTTTTTTGAAAATATGAGTGCACCAGATATTTAAGTCCTTGATCCAGCAAAAAAATAAAATTGAATTTTGATACATACAAAAAAAGTTATGTGTTATAGAGTCCGCCTATGTCTTAATTGTAATTGGTTTGACTTCGAAACTTGATTAAGGAATAAATATTCTATATAAAAATACGAAACCAATTGGAAGCATTATATATCATAGTTACAAATCTTAATTTTTTAAAAATAGAATTTTATCCTTCATGGAGAAAAATTTATGTGTTATACGGTGAGCGTCACTCCTTAAAAATGGTGTTTACTGAAAAAAAATAGTTTTTGAAGGAGATGGAAAAAGAAGTGCAATTTGATTCCAATTTTTAAAAAATATATATATTTAGAATCTATAGAAAAAATGTCACAAATCACTAGTTTTCATCATCTTCAAATTTCTCATGGTTTCGCCGTTGCAGGTGTCCGAAAGTGAAGATTTAGTTAGAAAAAATTAGTTCAGTGTCCAGTTTGACCAAAAATTGTAAACCAGTATTGTGGGTATTCATTTTTTTTTACCATCAACATTAATGGCTGTTTATTACTATACTAAGATCAAGAAATCCTTTGGGAGTTTGGAAGGAAATTTTCATTTAATAATATGGGATAGAATGTAGTGAACCTTATTTGATATGATGTAGAGAAAACATCAAATACAAAGAAAAATTCTTAGGGGATATAATTCAAACATAATATAAAATAATTGAACTAATTACAAATGAGACAAAATCTAATAACTTAAATAGGTCTAATATTATTTTCTGGTAAAAAAATTTGGGCATACTTATCACATGAATGAAAATGGTTAATTGAATCTTTCTTTCATATTATAAACCTTTTTTCCCTCCTAAATTTGTAACATGTTTGATCCATGGACTTGAATTATATTGGTTGAGATGGCTTAGCATGGATTAAGAGGGACTCCATTTTAAAATTTTGGTGTTAATATTTAAATTAACTTTTTGTCTTGCAAATACCATAGTTACAATAAAATCTTAAAGTATTACTCCTCTATCCCAATCACCAAGTATGTGTACAAAAATGGTAGCATAACCCCCTAAAAAATACAAGTGTATTTGTATCTCCATTTCAAGAATTTAATATATAGACCAAGCCCAAAATTGAAACCACAAATAATTTCCAAAACCATGGACTAAATGTGGTGCTCAAATCACCACAAGGAAAATCATGTCCAAATTTAGATCATTTAAATATTCCAACATAGAATATATTTCACCATTTCATACTCACCCAACAAAATGGAGCACTCCCTTTGGGACTCATTATTCTTTTAGCAAGATGCACTATGACATGTCATTCTTATGCATCATAAGGTTGCCAAAAGTATTCATGAACTTTCTAGTCCACTTTGTAACTCCCCCTTACATGCTCTTAAATGCATCATAGAATATATTACATCTTGCAATGTCATAGATTAGCTTACATGACATCATAATGTAACTTACATGTGGCATAAATTTCCACCTTAAGTGGGATGCCCTTTATCATGAGGGAACATTAAATAATATAAAATTATAAATATATTAAACATCAAGATTTGTAATATATAAGACACATAATACCAACACTTTCCCACTTGTAATATACCTTGTAAGAGAAATAGGGAACACCAACAAAAGTGAACTATTTTTATGTACTTAAATGCCCATAGCCATATTGCATCACTTATAATCCTCTATGCCCGTGAACTTCACCAAAACAACTACAAAATCCACCAAAGTATCCACCATCTTGACCATAACCTTTCTCATCCTTCATCGTGTCATGAATAGAGTAATATTACGTTTCATATTGAAACATAAAAAAGTGGTACACCCCAATGACCTATTGTGTATTTTATTATTTTTATAGTTTCACTAGGATGCAGATCAACAAGGTGCATAGATTGACTTTCAAACTCAAAGTTGAGCTAATCAGACCTGGATCTACATCTTTTTGAGGGGAATGAATTGGAAATGATTTGAAATTTGATTAACTTAATTAAACTAAATTACCTAATATGAAAAATGAAATTTCCCAAAGATAGATAAACTAAAACATACCTTTGCAAGTGGATCTAGTAATTACAGACTATTGTGTACTTGTCACCAAAAGTTAGATTTGAGTGTTGTAGCAAGACTAGGTCACCCCTAGGCGACCGGGTCTTTGTTAGGGTGTCTTTCTCAATTTTTGGGGTCCTCTAATGCTAGATTTGAGCTTCTTTTTTCCACTTGTCCCTCTATCGGAATGTCATTGATAAATTTTGTAATTAAGTTTCTGTGTCTTAACAACTTTGATGACAATAATGCAACAATGAAGAAAAGCTGCACATTCACAAAGAGAGAAGATGTTGTGTCATATAGGGGCTTTCCTCAGTCAAACCCCATGTAAGTGTTTCCACTTCCACAATGGCAATGTCAATGACAAATAGATAATGGAAAGGAAGGAAATGATGAATGAACACAATGTTACAATTCACCCCCTTCAATGGATTCCTTGAAGAATTAAAGAAATACACATCTCTTCAGGGATCTCGTATCTTGCTTAATAGATTTTCTTGAATTCTTGAATGCTTTAAAGATCTACAACAATGTTAGCCTTCACAAAATATGAACATGAACGCACATAGAATTTGGCATGATGTTGGATCTTGAACTATTGTAATAAATTTTGATAATGTTGCTCTTGA
>CM021109.1:229936027-229947223 GCA_007115665.2 Sequoiadendron giganteum | reverse complement strand
TATTTAAACATTAAATCCTTGTCAAGGATTAAGACATAGTCGAGGATGGAATTTTTATAGGAATGATCACTAGATGAAAATTTAGGATTGGTGGGGGAGCTTTTCTTATCAAATTCAGAGTTTTGAAAGATGATGTATGGGGGATGAGGGCTTGATACAAGCTTAAACAATTCAATATTATCTAGGGATGGTGGGAGTGCATCTTGGTTCAGAAGACTCCCATTATCATCAAAGGGATCTAGTATTCAAGTTAGTCAACAAGGATAGGATCATCACCATCACCAAGGAATGGAGACATGATTTGGGATTTGGATTAGGATGAAGGAGAGGTTGCAAATGGAAGATACTAGGGGAAAGTAGATTTTGGATTATAATAAATTAGATAGGATAGAATGGATGAAAAATCTTAATATTTATGTCGATATCAAATGAACTTAGGATTGATTTGCTAAGTTTAGATTTGGATTGATTAAGGTCAAATTTGGGATAAGTTGGAATTTGGGATAGAAATGGTTAGGGGTTTGAATTGAATTGGATGATTATATGTATGATGTGGATGAGGGTATTTATTGGGATTAGATGATGGTTAGTTTATGTTTGGAATTGGATTGGATCTAGAATGGATGTTGGATTTGAGATTTGGATTAGAAAAGGGTTGTAGGATGTTTAATTGAGAAGAGTGAATAGATTAGGGTGCATTCAATTTGGTGTTGGTTACTTAGGATGTTGATTAATATGAGGATTTGGGGATTGGATTAGAGGATCGTTAAGAGGATGGATTAGAAGACTTAGAATTCAGATTAAAATGAGGATGAGGATGAAGAAGATTTAGGCAAAGGATTGATATGAAGGATTAAAATGGATTGAGGATTAAGATTTGATGATGGGTTAATAAAGGTGGATGTAGATTAAGGGTTGTATTTAGAAGGAAGAATTATATTTAAATGGTTAGATTGGATTAGGATTGGATGGTTTGGATGAGAAGGGTGACATATATTAGAATATGGTTGATTGGATAGTAATGCTTAGATAAAGTATAAATGAGAGGAGTAAGATTCACAAATGTGTTGAAATACGAAAGTGTCAAAATGTGAAGGCGTTTAACAATGAAAGTGTCAAACTATGAAGAAACTTAAGCACAAAACACTAGTGTTGAACTATAGGAAAAAAATTAAGAAGAGAATATTTAGCTTGGATAATGAGGGATGAATTGGAGTTTGGATTGAAGGATGCAAGGTTGGATTTTTAGATGAAAGGACTAGGTTGGATTTAGGATAAAGGATGGAATTTTGGAGGAAAATATTACATGGTTGTTTTAGGATGAAGGATAAAGGATACTTGGAGGAAAGGTCTTCATCTTGGCTTGAAGGAGGACATTAAAACCACACCAATAAAAAAATGGATTGAGGAGGATATAGTACATACAAGTTTGAACAAGAAAACACACCAAGCACAAGAACAATGTAGCTCTAGTAAAGTGAATGTGTCAAATTTTGTGAGCCCACAAATATACTATATATTAAGTGATGGATAGCTAAGTAATGCAAGATCACGTATATCACATGTACCCCTTAACTTGGAGGCAAAATCCTTGCCCAAAGTAAGCTCTATCTTCCCAACTTGAAATTATTATGTGGGTAACCTCTCAAGTCTAACTAATATCTTGTGCACCACAAAAGGATATGGTTAAAAGGTCTTAGACTAGGATGAAAAAAATACTATGGGTATCCTCTATATACCTCGAGGGTACATGATACCAATCTATGAAGATGAAAGAGAAAAAATATTGAATACCCAAGAGAAGAGGGCAACCCAACCTTCTTCTTCACTTCCCCAAGGCATAAATTTCTTGGGGGCTTAGCTTGAATAATAAGTTTCTATTTCCAAGAGACAAGTCTTTCAATTCACCCCCCAATTTTGACACCTCATTGGAATGTTAGAGTTGGGTTTGTCTCCTTGGTGATGAAATTCAAGGTGTACCCCCTCAAAAGGAATGATCCAAGTGTTTTTGGTCATGCAAGATCACACAAAGTGCAAGGGGAGAACATAAACACATTTGGCTCATTGTGATGAAAACAAAAGAAAAGAGAGAAAGTGATTTTTTATCCTAAATATCACAAATCATAAGAGGAGAGCATACACATCACCCACTACAAGACATGACAAAGAATGTTCACTACCTTAAATATTAGTGTGTATTTATTACTAATGGAAATACAATGTATTGAATAAATATAGCTATAAATATAAAGATGTTAGTGTCATGATAATTTATTTGGCCAATATTTGTAAGCTACACAAATAGGGGTTAAATAGTAATATGATAAAATTAAATGATAAAAAAAAACCCAAAAATAATAAACAAAGTTAGACATAACAAAGGTGATGAAAGATAGAGCATCGATGATGAGAAGCATTTGTTGGTGATTGTAAGTCAATAGATTCCATAGGCATCAAATTTAAGAAACATAAAACTATGCAAGCACTAAGTTGTGAAGGCACTGAACTATGTAAGTGTTGAATTATGTAGGCAACACAAGAGGTTGCACAAGTACTAATCTCGAATTTACAAGAGGAAGTTAGAAATTTTGAATTAAAGACTAAGAAAAAATATAGAAAATAGGTTTTTATGGATTGGGGAAATATATTATAATGATGACAAACTAGAAAAACTAGACAATAGAGATGAATAAGAGTAAAATTGATGAGAGAAAGAGATTGATTTGTAGAAGATAATGGTGTCAATTCATAGAGCATTGGTGATAAATTATGTAGGTAATGAACAATGAGAGTATTGAAATATAGAGCATTGATGTTGAATGATATATGATAAAATAAAAAAAAATCCTATACGAAAAAATGTTAAACCAATAGGAAATGGTTAGGGATAGAGAAAAAAAGATTAGAAAATGACAAAAAAACCTGCACAAAAATAGAAAACACGAAAATTTATTTTAAAAAGTAGAAGGAATGATGGAGTCATGCCCAAGTAGGGGCGAAGGTAACACAAGAGACTACAGAGGTTCCAAACTGCATAAGTGATGCAAACCAAGGTAGGAGGGTTCGGTGAGGGACTGTCCAACCTCATAGCTTAAACAACTAACAATCAAATCTTATTGGTATGCAATGGAAGCTAACAGATAATCAACATAAAGATAACAGATATGCCAAAACACATGACACAAGAATTACCCTGGGAAAAACCCAGTCTTCAAAGCTCATTACTCATTATATCAAATCTCAAAACACATTACAAATGCCACTCGGGCTTTATAGATTCTAAGTCATAGCCCGAGGATTACAATTAACTCAAATAATGATAATCTTCACAATAATTTGCCATCTAGTCCATTTCCTGATCCACACTTCCTCCAGATCTCTGCTCTTTTTATCCAAATCCTTAAAAAACATGAATCCTTCTTCAAACTTATGCAATTCAGCTTCTAGTTCTTCTTTTCTCCTTCTTTCAATTTCTAGTTCTTCTTCAAGAGCATCATACGTGTCTTTTCCTAGTTCTTTCATCCTCTCCATCAATTCTGAATTACACTTCCTGAGTTCGCACAATTCTTCCTCCAAAGTATCCCTTTCACATAGCAGGTTCTCTTTTTACTTCTTTGTCCTTTTCCCAATCTTCCCCATCTTGCAACAGATTCACAACTAGCTCTTCAACCTGCTCTGCAACCTTGCTCTAAAATAGATTTGCAACCAACCAATCAGATTCGCAACCTACTTTGATGAATTCACAACCAGATCTTCAACCAACTCTGATATTAATTGATTCAGACCAAGGTAGGAGGGTCTGGTTAGGGACTGTCCAACCTCATAGCTTAAACAACTAATAATCAGATCTTATTGATATGCAACAAAAGCTAACAGATAATCAACATAAAGATAATAGATATGCCAAAACATATGACACAAGAATTACCCTAGGAAAACCCTCAAAGGGAAAAACCAAACCTTCAAAGCTCATTACTCATTATATAAAATCTCAAAACACATTACAGATGCCACTCAGGCTTTATAGATTCTAGGCCGCAACCCAGGAATTACAATTAACTCAAATAATGACAATCTTCACAACAATTTTCCATCGAGTCCATTTCTTGCTCCACACTTCCTCTGCTCAGGGAATCTTTTGGATCATAATACTTATTCACCATGCTTCATACTTCACATTATCAAATACCTTATCAATCCATCCCCTTTTCTCTGTGTCATAACAAATCGTCTCTCTTCTATTTATATCATTTTCGCATCATTTTAACCCTTAACAAGTTGGCCCAATTACAATAGCTAACAATATAACATGCAGACACAAATAGGTCTGCCACAAACAATAAACAATTTGCAATGTAAACCAACCAACATTGGCCACAAAAAATCAAGGACCCAAATCAACATCCTCAAACACGCACACATTCATAATTTAATCCTCGAAGATCCACAACATGTTACAACACCCTATTTGGCCAAGAACATGGGAACTATGAACTCACAAAATAAATTCACCAATCGTGAGCACCACGATCGATGTGGACCACCAACTCACATTCTAGAAACATCTACGATTATCACGAATCACCTCAGAAATGTCTGCAACAACTCAAGCCATCAAAATCACATCCTCTTCCTTCAGGAACATCAACTAGAACAACTGAACAACTATTTGAACACAAACATCCATAACTCGATCAAATCTTCATGCACACCTCTAAAACTTTCAATGGATAAACTAGACATACTCAACAACAAACCCTTTAATCCACGACTTCTCATCCTCAATGTATGACTCTAGCCAACATACAGAGCTTCATTGTAGCACTAACAGACCCGCCACTTCATAGTCAACTGCCTCAATTTTTTAATACATTTGAATGCTCCTGCATCAATAAGTGTTGAATGAAAAAGTGTAGGTGATGAAATAGAAGTTATGTGCTAGGAACTCATGAAAAATAAAGAAAAATTATGGGGCTAGAAGATCAAGCATGCCAAAATGAATACCATGAAAAACTAGAATATAAATAATGATTAAATGTAAATAATTAATATTTATAAATTATTCTTCAAATGCTCATTTGGATTGACCTAAGGAGAAAATTCCCTATATTGATAAATGAATCTCACAACCCTCTTGATGTTCTCTTAGATGAAGTAGATGAGTGTTAGAGGAATTATGGAGGAATGTAGATTATTGTCAAAATGGTAATATGAATTTAGGGTAAAATATGATGTATCAAAATATATTGGAGGGCCTCTTATTTATGGATGTGATAAGAGGTTGATCAAGGGCTAATAATTTATTTGAATGCCAATGATAGATGATTCATGAGAGGTTAGGGTTGAGGAGAAAATGTCAAATGACACCACTAGATTGATGGATTTGGGAGAGGAGAGGATTAAAGAAAGGTCAAGGAGTGTGATTTTTAAAATTAAATCTAATGATGGGGTATGATTCCTCTCACATGTGTAAGAATGACACATGGGAAAGAGATATATGACACAAGATTCCTCTCATATAGTTGTGAGGATACATAGGGAAGACTGAATAGAGACAAGTCTCACACATGTGAGCACACCTTGGGAAGAGAGTAAATAAGACATGCATCCTCTCACACATGTGTGAGGACACATTAGGAAGAGAAATGTGACAAGTGTCTCCTCAAGGACGCATGGAGAAGAGTGCAAGAAGACGTGTGATTTCTCACACATATGTGAGTCATGTGAATTAAATGGAGAGTTAATATTTTATTGTAGTTTTTTACGATAAGTAGGATTGGGATGTGATTGATTAAATTGATCACAATTAGACATGTGTAAAGTATTTAAAAAATTTAATTAGGTTTTAATTAATTAATGAGATTTGAAGTGAAAAAGGATGAAATAATAATTAGTTTTATATTTATTTAATTAATGTAGGCTAGAGGATAAAGGCTGGAGTTAATTAAATAAATGTAATTTATTCAATTAAGGACAAGGAATAAGGATAAAGAATAAATTAATTAAATAAATAAATATTTCTTTAATAATGTAAATGATAAAATAAAGTCTAATTTGTTCAAGTGTGGATAAATTTAGGTGTCCATACTTGTATTTCATATAGGTTTGGTTAAGTCCCCGAGGAATTACTAACTAAATGGTTTGTAAATGTTTTAACATATTCCATACTTTGTACCAAAAACTTGACATGAAATATATATTTTAGTTTATCATAAACCCTAAAATGGTTTTAGCTCCTCCATAAGAATATTTGTGTCTATTTAGAAGGAGCTAATACAATGGGAGGTGTGATTGATATATACATCAATGGTGAGAAAAGATGACCTAAATATTGTTTGATCTAAGAGACCCAAAAACTATATTTAGTTTTTAGGGAAATGAGGGGGCTATTGATTTGGAAGTTGTTAACTATAACATAAACAATGTTTAATATGTTGTACATATTCTTAATATTTTTTTGTTGTTTAGGTTGAGGGTTTTAGGGTACTCAAATCTCTCTTCTACTTGCATCTTCTACTTGATTCATATCCTTCACCATTTGTCTTTTTTATTTTTCAAGTATTTCTTACTCTTTCTTTGATTCCTTCTCTTGTTGTTAGATTTATGTCTCAATAATTATCTTTCAATCTTCAATTATTCTCTCCTTTCCTTTTATTTAACTTGATTAGAATTTTCTCCCCTCTATTTGCTCCTTTTTCTTTGCTTCTTATTGTTTGTGCATGATTATATATTCACTTGTAATAATTTCATATTGTTTACCTAGTCTAATTGTAGCATCATCTAAGAGATTTAACTTTGTCTAAACCATTTCAATTGATAGCTTCATAAATTTCTTTGATCGACCATCTAAATGGTTTTATGAATCTTAAGTTCATCTTGTTTGTTAGTCCAATGTTTCATTAACTTCCAAATCTAAATGGTTTTTGTATCTCGAGTGAATATTAACCTATTGTTCTAGTATTTCATTAGCATCTAAACTTGTACTCAATGGGACATGTGTGATGGTCACCTTAGTTCTTGAAAGTGGGAGGGGAAGGCATGAAGCGAAATATTTTATATATTTGGAATTTCCAATTAGAATAGCTTCTTGAACCCAATCTACCAGGTTTTCTTATGTTAGAAATCTCGTGACATCATATTAATTAAATTGGTTATTTTGTTTAGCTCAAAATAGTAGTTGAATTATGCTTTCATTTACCTCCTTTGTTAGTGTTGTTTATTCTATATCAACACTACATCCTAATAAATGTAACTTTACTATTTTTGTGCCAAATATTATTTCACTTCAACCTCTTGATAGTTGGTAGACTTGATATGTTTAAAATACTCATTGTATCATCTTCTTGTTTGATAAATATTGTTTCACTTTGAATCAAGACATTTGTAAGTACATTTTTATTGAGTAAACAAACTATAGTTTTTTGAAAGCTTGCTTTGATATTATAAAGTGTAAAGGCAAGCTTGAAATATTTGTACCAAGCTCATCTAGTTATATGTCCTTATTTCAATGTGGAGGTGGCATGAATTTCATATGAAGATACAAAGGAAAACCATTTTGTAGACATGCATGGAAAGTTAATGATTGTCCAGCTAATCAAAATAAAATGAAATATTCAAGGAAATAAGCATTCCCTTATCATTTATCTTTCTTTAGAGATCGTGCCTTAGGAATGGACACTTTTTCTTCCTTGGTAGAGAAGATAAATATTTACTTTTGGGTGATCCCACAATGTTGGTTTATCTAGGAGATTCTGATTTTTGCTAAAATCACATATTTTTAGAAAATATAATGTTTTAAGCCTTTAAAAGTTCCATTTTAAGGATTCCAATTGAAGAGGGTTTGATTAAACCACCTTGGATCAAATCCCCTTGGATAGAACCCTGCTAGTATTAAACCATACCTATAACAGAGTCTCCTTTACACCTATCAAAATGTTGATAAAAAAACCACTTTTGATTTACCTTTTGGGGGATCAAATGAATTAATTTAAAATTTATTTTTTGTAAGTATGTAGTCCTTATTATAAGATTCCCAAAAATTATAATTTTAAATAAATTTAATTTAATTATTATATTTATTTTTTATTTCTTGTGAATGTAGGTTTTTCACTGAAAATCAAGCTCTTTGTTTTGCACATGTGGAGAAATAGAACATTATAATTTTTTTTTTGAAAATATGAGTGCACCAGATATTTAAGTCCTTGATCCAGCAAAAAAATAAAATTGAATTTTGATACATACAAAAAAAGTTATGTGTTATAGAGTCCGCCTATGTCTTAATTGTAATTGGTTTGACTTCGAAACTTGATTAAGGAATAAATATTCTATATAAAAATACGAAACCAATTGGAAGCATTATATATCATAGTTACAAATCTTAATTTTTTAAAAATAGAATTTTATCCTTCATGGAGAAAAATTTATGTGTTATACGGTGAGCGTCACTCCTTAAAAATGGTGTTTACTGAAAAAAAATAGTTTTTGAAGGAGATGGAAAAAGAAGTGCAATTTGATTCCAATTTTTAAAAAATATATATATTTAGAATCTATAGAAAAAATGTCACAAATCACTAGTTTTCATCATCTTCAAATTTCTCATGGTTTCGCCGTTGCAGGTGTCCGAAAGTGAAGATTTAGTTAGAAAAAATTAGTTCAGTGTCCAGTTTGACCAAAAATTGTAAACCAGTATTGTGGGTATTCATTTTTTTTTACCATCAACATTAATGGCTGTTTATTACTATACTAAGATCAAGAAATCCTTTGGGAGTTTGGAAGGAAATTTTCATTTAATAATATGGGATAGAATGTAGTGAACCTTATTTGATATGATGTAGAGAAAACATCAAATACAAAGAAAAATTCTTAGGGGATATAATTCAAACATAATATAAAATAATTGAACTAATTACAAATGAGACAAAATCTAATAACTTAAATAGGTCTAATATTATTTTCTGGTAAAAAAATTTGGGCATACTTATCACATGAATGAAAATGGTTAATTGAATCTTTCTTTCATATTATAAACCTTTTTTCCCTCCTAAATTTGTAACATGTTTGATCCATGGACTTGAATTATATTGGTTGAGATGGCTTAGCATGGATTAAGAGGGACTCCATTTTAAAATTTTGGTGTTAATATTTAAATTAACTTTTTGTCTTGCAAATACCATAGTTACAATAAAATCTTAAAGTATTACTCCTCTATCCCAATCACCAAGTATGTGTACAAAAATGGTAGCATAACCCCCTAAAAAATACAAGTGTATTTGTATCTCCATTTCAAGAATTTAATATATAGACCAAGCCCAAAATTGAAACCACAAATAATTTCCAAAACCATGGACTAAATGTGGTGCTCAAATCACCACAAGGAAAATCATGTCCAAATTTAGATCATTTAAATATTCCAACATAGAATATATTTCACCATTTCATACTCACCCAACAAAATGGAGCACTCCCTTTGGGACTCATTATTCTTTTAGCAAGATGCACTATGACATGTCATTCTTATGCATCATAAGGTTGCCAAAAGTATTCATGAACTTTCTAGTCCACTTTGTAACTCCCCCTTACATGCTCTTAAATGCATCATAGAATATATTACATCTTGCAATGTCATAGATTAGCTTACATGACATCATAATGTAACTTACATGTGGCATAAATTTCCACCTTAAGTGGGATGCCCTTTATCATGAGGGAACATTAAATAATATAAAATTATAAATATATTAAACATCAAGATTTGTAATATATAAGACACATAATACCAACACTTTCCCACTTGTAATATACCTTGTAAGAGAAATAGGGAACACCAACAAAAGTGAACTATTTTTATGTACTTAAATGCCCATAGCCATATTGCATCACTTATAATCCTCTATGCCCGTGAACTTCACCAAAACAACTACAAAATCCACCAAAGTATCCACCATCTTGACCATAACCTTTCTCATCCTTCATCGTGTCATGAATAGAGTAATATTACGTTTCATATTGAAACATAAAAAAGTGGTACACCCCAATGACCTATTGTGTATTTTATTATTTTTATAGTTTCACTAGGATGCAGATCAACAAGGTGCATAGATTGACTTTCAAACTCAAAGTTGAGCTAATCAGACCTGGATCTACATCTTTTTGAGGGGAATGAATTGGAAATGATTTGAAATTTGATTAACTTAATTAAACTAAATTACCTAATATGAAAAATGAAATTTCCCAAAGATAGATAAACTAAAACATACCTTTGCAAGTGGATCTAGTAATTACAGACTATTGTGTACTTGTCACCAAAAGTTAGATTTGAGTGTTGTAGCAAGACTAGGTCACCCCTAGGCGACCGGGTCTTTGTTAGGGTGTCTTTCTCAATTTTTGGGGTCCTCTAATGCTAGATTTGAGCTTCTTTTTTCCACTTGTCCCTCTATCGGAATGTCATTGATAAATTTTGTAATTAAGTTTCTGTGTCTTAACAACTTTGATGACAATAATGCAACAATGAAGAAAAGCTGCACATTCACAAAGAGAGAAGATGTTGTGTCATATAGGGGCTTTCCTCAGTCAAACCCCATGTAAGTGTTTCCACTTCCACAATGGCAATGTCAATGACAAATAGATAATGGAAAGGAAGGAAATGATGAATGAACACAATGTTACAATTCACCCCCTTCAATGGATTCCTTGAAGAATTAAAGAAATACACATCTCTTCAGGGATCTCGTATCTTGCTTAATAGATTTTCTTGAATTCTTGAATGCTTTAAAGATCTACAACAATGTTAGCCTTCACAAAATATGAACATGAACGCACATAGAATTTGGCATGATGTTGGATCTTGAACTATTGTAATAAATTTTGATAATGTTGCTCTTGACTTGATCAGTAATGCTCTTAACAATAAGTTTTTATCTTGAATGCTAGATCATGTTACAAATTTCAAATGATAAAATAACTAGGTATTTATAAGTTTTTATCTAATTTCCCAAAAATTAAATTCTAAAATCTGACACTTCATATTTGAATTTTGGATATTAAAATATTGCCAAAAACATATTTAAATTTAGGTCCTGGCTAAGAAGGGGGACCCAGTCGCCCATGGGTGACTGGGTCTTGGCCCAAAATTCTAAGACACTCAAAGCATAGGACAGCTTAATTATTGGATGCATGTTTTTAATACTTGTCCTCCTT